>CM029018.1:120004783-120517283 GCA_016801055.1 Panax notoginseng
ATTTCTCCTCTGGATTGGCATGTTCTGATTGCCTTTTTGACCCTATAATATTAGGGAAACATCCTCTTCTTTCTTTTTATGGACCCTTCGGGGGTTTTTTTTCATAATCTCCGAATTGAATGTGTTCAACAACAGCTTTAAGGGCAGCTAGGTCTTGAATCTTTCCTGACTTCAATCCCATCTCAGCCATCTCCCCATGTTTGATCATTTCAGAAAATGGTTTACCGATGATAGCTAAGACTCTCTTATAGAAAGGAGCTTCTTGTATGTCGATAAAGGTCATAACCATCTCTGACTCTATTATAGAAGGAATAACTTGAGCAGCAAGGCGCCTCCACCTTTGAGCATACTCTATAAAAGACTCATTGGACTATTTCTTGACCTTGGTAATCTGGTACCGGTTAGGAGCCATCTGAGATTAGAAACTGTATTGCGTGAGGAAGGCGTCAGCTAGCTCTTCCCAGCTATGGATCTTTGAATTGTCTAATCAGGTATACCACGAACGAGCTTCTCCAGTCAGACTTTTCTAGAACAACTGCATTCTGAGCTTCTCATCTTCTACATAAGATCCGAGTTCTCCGATGAATACCTTCAAATGTGTGTAAGAATCTCCTAACCCATCATACCTTTCAAAGTCAGGAGTTTTGAATTTTTCTGGATAATGAACACTAGGGAATATACAAAGGTCGGCATATGAAACACTCTCATGTGCTCCAATTCCTTTGATAGAATGCAGGGTTTCTTCCATTTGAAGAACTTTCTTTTTGATGTCACCGGTGTCTAGATCTCTTGTAAGATGGGCGGCATCATGACTTTTGTTGGTTGTATCCAACTGCAGTTCAGGTATTGTAATGGCTTTATCAGGACCTTGAGTTCCTCCTTGTGTAGAGGATTCAGCATGTACTGGTACTTTTGGACCCTGCGTAGATTGATGTAGTTCTTTAAACAGAACAACCAAGTCTGTGATTTATTTACTTAATCCATCAAATTCTTTGCGAGAAACTAGATTAGACTGGTCAGATGAAGACATGATTGGCTGTAGGCTTGCGGCCTTTTTGGACTTTGACCGGGTAATAGGTCTGAATGTTTCCCTACGACAAAACTGGCATAGTTTAGTTTTTAGGGGATGTGTAAATATTAACATGCTATATGGTATGTCCATTTTAGAATTTTTGTCCTGCAAAATGGATGTTAGCTGTTCGTAGTACAGGATAGCATGTTAATGTAAATATGTATATGCACATATTTCTTCATATTTCTCATTACATAGAGATGAATATGGAATGTAAATTACAAGTAATTATTTTTACAAGTAATTTAAAATGAGAAAGCATGAAGAGACTTTCCTCCGCGCTTGGTTTATCAGAGGCTGACCTATCTTAGGTTACTCTTGCGGATTTTTGGCATGAAGGTTCCCAAATCATCGCAATTTACTCGACGGGAAGTTAATCCGGTTTTTCAACTGGAGCGAAATTGGGTGGTGCCTTTCCTTAGCCTCGCAGGAATTATTCTTCCTACGAGTCCAGTAATCAAACACCGACAGAATAGCCTCCTGGTGGAGGGACCACACTACATACATTGACATACATCGCATCTCACTGTATATGAAAATGATGACATGTGCGAAGCAGTAATATCACAGGAAGATATAGTGTAAAGCATTAATCGCAGTAAACATATGCATTCGTACACATTTAGCATAAATGCAAGTGCAACATCCATACACACGCATATAACAGTTTTGAAAAGCTTGTAATAGCGGCTTAAGTCCTCTTACTAACGTCCCCAATAGAGTCGCCACCTGTCGACGTCGGGATTTTTATTTGTCCCTTTTCATTACCTTTTTTTTTTGTTCTTATTCTAGGTGAGATTTGTTTGAAAAAACAAAGGTCCGACATGTGAAATGTCGATAATTGGACTATAAGAGCCGTCAGTTAGTTTTTTAACTGGTTGTATCAACATAACCGAGAAAAGGTTTGCACATTGACCTAGTGATGTGACACTGCTAAACGGGTCGGTGAAACCGAGATTCAATTAGGGTCCGAGGACTTGCTTATGCGGAGGGAAGGTGTTAGGCACCCCCCGACATCCGTGCTACCACGGTGACCGCCACTTTTCAAGAAACTATTATATGAATGTGTGTGTGTGTGTGTGGGTCAATGTGCTTTTATTTGGAAGTAGTGCGAGGCCTCGTTCGCAACTATATACACGGGTTTGAATTTATAAAAAAAGTCAGTTTTAAACAAGATATGGCAGTGATGTTTTAAAAGAGGTTTTTCAAATCTAGTGCTCAATAGTAATTGAGACCTTTTACACTCCCATTTTATTCAATATTCGGCTTGGTTGATTTTATTTTACAGATGCGAGGCATCTGTATAAAAATAATGTACAAAAAGGTGTTGAATTCCTCGTGGGTATGAAAACCATCTGAGGAGATCCAAACATCACAAATAAATTTTTAAGCTGCTTACAGTTTAAAAGGTCTATCACGGGAACCGAATCTAGATTTAGTGGACTGAATCTATGATCACATGATTCCTAGGCTCACATGATGCCGCAGTTGATATAAACGCAGTAAGCAGGTATATATATAAAAGTTGTAAATATATATATATATATATATATATATATATATATATATATATATATATATATACAGACATGATCACCAACCACGGAGCACCTCCATGAGGGATCAAAAATATAAATAAAGCGGGACGAAATGTACAGAAAGCAGTAAAAACGGTCAACCACCACGAAGTAAACTCCAGGTGGGACGAAATATAAATAAATAATATAAATAAATATATATATATATATATATATATATATATATATATATATATATAAAAGCGATAAACGCACCGGATATAAAATCTAGGCTCATCGAACAAAGTTCGACACACAGTTCATATATAAAAATATATATATACGAAAGCAAATAAACGCTCCGGATATAAAATCTAGGCTCATCGAACAAATTCTAACAACAATTCATATATATTAAAGCAGTAAACGCTCCATACCGAAGTCTAGGATCATCAAACAGAGTTCGACATGCATCATATATATATATATATATATATATATATATATATATATATATATATACAAAAGCAAGTAAATGCTCCAGACCGAAGTCTAGGCTCAATCGAGACATAACTCAATATTGTTAGTCCATATATATAAATATATATGTATATAAAAATTGAAATAAAACCACGGACCAAAGTCCGGGCAAACACACGCAACACGACTCTCAACGTAAAGAAGTGTGTGTGCAATTGTGGAGAGAAAGACTTGAAAATGTGTAAGAAGGCTTACAGTGGGCTGCCAAAGAAGACTTCAATAACTTTAAAGTAGATAAACACTGGCTTCTGCCGGTACAGAAGTAGCTATATGTGAGCTCACAAGTGTTTAAAATGAGAAAGCACTTAGTTTGGGGTGTGTACAGAGCAAATTGGACAGGGCTTCCTCGCCTTTTCTCTTTTCAAAATGGCCACCCAAAGGCCACTATTTATAGAGGATGGAGCCATAAGTGTACCTGTGACTGGGCCGCAGGTGTACCAGAGGCTGCCCGGGGTGCCCCGTGCTTCGCGGGTCCCGCTTTCTCGAAGTACGTGCACGTAGGCAAAGTGATGTCTGCTCGAACTTTTAGAATTGCAATCCGGGCATCCGACTGAGGTATATAGGACTTATTTCAGACTGCCGTTATCGAGAGTTATGCAATGACATGGGATTAGAGGTTATACGAAGTTATGAAAATGGGACGATGCCCTCCGGTTTTCAGTTTCAAATTCTATCTATTGTTCTGCATAATAGTCACTCGGGATTGGTTTTCCTTGGCTCTTGTGGGACATTGTTGTGTAGAAATGTATGTCTGAAATGTTGAGATGACATGATGTGGCGTCATGGTGGAAAGATGACGACTTTGCCCCTCACCGGGGTTATCTCTGATTTGGGTTGATAAAGCAGACGTTGCTCAGAGTTATCGCTGAGATTGGACTGTTGCAAATGTTGAAGGACCTCAGTGTCATCTCTAAGGTGTGCCTGTATTGTACTGAGTGCCTCAGTGTCAGTGCTGAGGTTGGAGCTGATGGCATGCATTTGAAACAAGCATTTTCGGGGTTATCTCTGAAATTGCCACTGCCTTCCTTGGGGTTATGTCCAAGGTTGGAATCTACTATTCCCAGTGTTGGGACTAAGGCGGAACATCTCGAGGTTATCTCTAAGATGAATCGGTCTTCTCCGGTTTGTGTTTCGATATTAGATCTACATGCCTCATGGTTATCTTCGAGGTTGGAATTGTTATTCCCGATGTGTGTTCTGGGGCTGAGCTGTTACTCCCAGTGTGTGTTCTAGGGTTGAGCTGTTCCTCCCGATGGTATCCGAAATGGATATGAACCGTCTTCCAGGGTTTCCTCTTAAAAGAAGAATCTGCGCTCCTACGAAATCAGTAACAGATATGCAAAAAAATTTTAGTGTCTACAGCTACTTCGGATCCGCTTGAGATTGACATTCATTTTCAGCAACGTAGCATAAAGAGAAATATTCAAAGACGAACCTCCATCGACCAAGACTCCAGCTAACATGTATCCAGAGGATAAAACTGCAATGTGTAATGGTTTGCAATGACCGGTCCCTTCGGGCGGTATGTCATCATCAGTGAAAGAGATCACATTGTTGTTGAAAATATGATCAACCAGATGTTGAAAATTTTCTACATCCACTAATTTTGGCAAGTAGGCTTCTTCCAAAACCCTTAGTAGAATCTTCCGATGATCCTCGGAAGTTAAAACCAAGTCCAGTATTGAAATTTGATGTGGAGCTTCTCTTAAGCTTAGAACCACCTTGGCTTCATTATAACCCATAGCAAGGAGGAATTTCTCAATCTTCTCTATGGGAATTTTCCCCTTCGATTTAATAGCAGGCTTCATCACCCTTTGGGGAAGATACAGTGGATTTTCCTTCTACACTGTAGCAGTTGTATAAGATGTGGATTCTTCAGCTTTTCCGTAATTACAGGGAACTTTCTGTAAGCTGACAATAGGATATTGTGGTCTGAATGGCAAAATGATTGGCTCTGGAGCAGCCACTTTCAAAGGATTGTTAACTCATTTGAGTTGAAATGTGAATGGTTTAACAGTCCCATCAGCCTCAGTGGATATAATTGCTACCAGTCCTTTCCATTTGGTAGGACAAATATTTTCACTCTCAAATAGTACGGTATCGTTGTCTACCAGTTGCAGGACACCACTATCGATTAGATTCTGAATAAGGTGGCAGAGTGCCCAGCATTCTTTCGTGCTGTGACCGCGAGAATGGGAGTGATACTGACATACTCCATCAGGATTGAATCATCCTGAACGGGGATTAATTAGAGGTAGAAGGGATGTGATTCTTCCTTCATTGATTAACATCTGAAGTATCTCCTCCATAGGTTGACCCAGGTATGTAACTTCCCTTCTATTGGCAAAATCCTGACGGGCTTTGGCAGTTGCTCACTTCATCACTTTGCCCTCCAATGTTTCATATTTTGAAGGTGACGAGGGAGTATTCATAACCGAGGGGAGTAGACTAGCATGCTCCTGGCTAATTAATTGGCGTGTGACTTAATGCTGATAGGTCACCAGTTAGGCCAATTGCTCAATTTTCTTACACAGAGCTTTAATCTTTTGTTCCATCGTAAACTGGAACTTTGTATAATTCCATTTGTCAACACCGTCTTTGATGATCTGGGATGATTCACAGTTAAATTCAGAACTCTCCATTGCTCCAATTAATCATATGTTGACCTCTTCCTCTTTGTGTGGAGGAAGAGGGTTATCTTGCACGTGAGGTTGATCTGGTTTGGTGACCACTTTCTCACCGTTGTCTATTAAATCTTGGATCTTATGTTTTAAGGCCCAACAATCTTAAGTATCGTGTCCAGGTGCCCCGACATGATAAGCACATTCCTAAGCAACATTAAAACCCCTCCCATTAGGGTTGACTGGTGGAAGAAGATGCGTGATTTTCTTTTGAGTTGTCATAAGAGTGAGAATATTCTCGAGTGAGTCCCCTAAGGGTGTGAACACTCGATGGCATTTGACTTCTCCACCTTTTGGCATTGGAGGGTTTGAAGACTGTGCTTGAAAAGGAGTGTAATTTCTCCGTTGGATAGATATATTCTGATTGCCTTTTTGAACCTGTAGGATCAGGGAAACATCCTCCTCCTTCTTTTTATGGACCCTCTAGGGGTTGTTTCCATAATTCTCGAATTGGATATGCTCAGCAACATCTTTGAGAGTGGCTAGGTCTTGAATCTTTCCTGACTTCAATCCCATCTCAGCCATTTCTCCATGTTTGATCATTTTAGAAAATGGTTTACCAATGCCAACTAAGACTCTTTCATAGAAAGGAGCTTCTTGTATGTCTATGAAGGTCATGACCATTTCTGACTCTGTCATAGAAGGAATCACTTGAGCAGCAAGGCGCCTCCACCTTTGAGCATACTCTCTAAAAGACTCATTAGACTGTTTCTTGACCTTGGTAATCTGGTACCGGTCAGGAGCCATCTGAGACTGGAAGCTGTATTGTGTAAGGAAGGCATGAGCTAGTTCTTCCCAACTATGAATATTCGAACTGTCTAATATGGTATACCATGAACGGGCTTCTCCACTCAGTCTCTTTTGGAACAGCTGCATTCTGAGCTTCTCCTCCTCTGCATAAGATCCAAGTTCTCCAATGAACACCTTCAAATGGGCGGAAGAATCTCTTAACCCGTCATACTTTTTGAAGTCAGGAGTTTTAAACTTCTTTGGATAATGAACACCGGGGAATATACAAAGATCAGCATAGGAGACACTCCCGTGTGCTTTAATTCCTTTGATAGACCGAAGGGTTTCTTCCATTTGAAGGACCTTTTTCGTGATGTCACCGGTGTCTAGATCTCCTTTGAGATGGGTGATATCATGACTTTTGTTGGTTGTATACAACTGGAGCTCAGGTACTGTAATGGCTTTGTCAGAACCTTGAATTCGTCCTTATGCGGAGGATTCAGTATGTATGGGTATCTTCGTACCTTGAGTAGACTAAGTAGTTCTTTAAGAAGAACAACCAAATTTGTGATTTGTTTACTTAATTCGTCAAATTCTTTGCGAGAAACTGGATTAGATTGGTCAGATGAAGACATGAGTGGCTGTAGGCTCGCGGCCTTTTTAGACTTTGACCGGGTATTAGGTTCGAATGCTTTCCTGCGATAAAACTTGCATAATTTAGTTTTAGGGATTGTGTAAATGTTTACATGCTATGTGATGTGTCTGTTTTAGGATTATGATCCTGCAAAACGGATGTTAGCTGTTTGTAATACAGGATAGCATGTTGATTTAAATATGTATATGCACATATTTCTTCCTATTTCTCATTACATGGAGATGAATATGGAATATAAATTACAAGTAATTGACTTTACAAGTAATTTGAAATGAGAAAGCATGAAGAGACTTTCCTCCGTGTTTGGTTTATCAGAGGCTGACCTATCTTAGGTTTCTCTCACGGCTTTTTGACATGAAGGTTCCTAAATCATCGCAATTTACTCAACGGGAAATTATTCCGGTCTTTCAACTGGAGCGAATTTGGGTGGTGCCTTTCCTGGGCCTCGTTTGAATTAGTCTTCCTACGAGTCCAGTAATCAAAAACCGATAGGGTAGCCTCCTAGGGGAGGAACCACACAGCATACATTCACATACAATGTGTCTCACTGTTTATGAAAATGATGACATGTGCGAAGCACTAATATCACAAGCAGATATATTTCAGTGCAGTAAAAAAAATGCATTCGTACACATTCATCATAAATATAAATGCAACATCTACACACAAGCATATAATAGTTTTGAAAAGATTGTAATAGTGGCTTAAGTTCTCTTACTGGAGTCCCCAATAGAGTCTCCACCTGTCGACGTCAGGATTTTTATTTGTCCCTTTTCGTTCCCTATTTTTTTGTGTTCTCATTTTAGGTGAGATTTGTTTGAAAAAATAAGTGAAAAAGGCTTGACATGTATAATGTCGACGATGGACTTTTAAGAGTCGCCAGTTAGTTTTTTAACTGGTTGTACCAATATAACCGAGAAAATGTTTGCACATTGACCCAGTGATGTGACACTGCTAAACGGGTCTGTGAAATCGAGATTCATTAGGGTTCGGGGACTTGCTTATGCGGAAGGTGTTAGGCACCCCCCGACGTCCGTGTTGTCACGGTGACCGCCACTTTTTAATAAACTGTTATATGAAAGTGTGTGTGTGTGGGTCAATGTGTTGTTATTTGAAAGTAGTGATATGCCTCGTTCGCTCCTATATACATATGGTATGAATTTGTATAAAAATTCAGTTTTAACAAGATAGAGCAATGATATTTTAAAAGAGGCTTTTCAAAACCCGTGCTTAATAGTAATTGAAGCCTTTGATACTTCCATTTTATTATAAAATGTCCGGCTTGATTGCTTTTATTTTCGAGATGCGAAGCATCTTCGAGAAAATAATATACAAAACAGTGCCGAAATCCTCATGGGCATGGAAATCATCGGATGAAATATGAACACCGTGAATAAATTTTACAAGCTGCTTACAGCTGAAAAGGTTCATCACGGGAACAGAATTTAGATTCAGTGGACTGAATCTGTGATCATATGATTCCTAGGCTCACATGACACCGTAATTGATATAAACGCAGTAAGCAGGTATATATATATATATATATATATATATATATATATATATATATATATATATATATATACATGATCAACCACCACGAAGCACCTCAATGGGGGATCGAAAATGTAAATAAAGCTGTAAAAGCAATCAACCGCCACGGAGGAAACTCCAGATGGGACGAAATGTATAGAAAGCTGTAAAAACGGTCAATCTCCACGAAGTAAACTCCAGGCTGGACAAAATGTAATATATATATATATATATATATATATATATATATATATATATATATATATATAAGCATGTAAACGCACCGGATATAAAATCCAGGCTCGTAGGATAAAGTCCAACAACAGTTAATATATATAAGTATATATATATTAAAGTAGTAAACGCACCGGATGTAAAATCTAGGCTCATCGAACAAAGTTCGACACACAGTTCATATATATATATATATATATATATATATATATATATATATATATATATATATATATACGGAAGCAATTAAACGCACCAGACGTAAGTCTAGGCTCATCGAAACCAGACGTAAGTCTAGGCTCATCGAACAGAGTTTGACACACAGTTCATATATATATATATATATATATATATATACAAAAGAAATAAAAGCCAAGGACCGAAGTCCAGGCAAACAAACAGAACACGACTCTCAGCGTGAAGAACATTGTGTGCAAAGATGAAGAGAATGGCTTGAAAATGTGTAAGAAGGCTTACACTGGGCTGCCAAAGAAGACTTCAGTAACTTAAAATTGATGAACACTTGGCTCCCGCCGGTAAAAAGTAGCTATATATGAGCTTACAAGTGTTTAAAATGAGAAAGCACTCAATTTAGGGTGTGTACAGAGCAAATTGGATAAGGCTTCCTCGCCTTTTCCTCTTCCAAAATGGCCACCCTAAGCCCTCTATTTATAGAGGGAGGAGCCGCAGGCTAGGCCGCAGGTGTACCTGCGGCTGCGCGGGGTACCCCGGGCTTCGCGGGTCCTACCATCTCGAAGTACGTGCACGCGTGCAACGTGATGTCCGCTCAAACTTTCAAAATTGTAGTTCGGGCATTCGACTGTGGTATGTAAGACCTATTTCGGACTGTCGTTGTCGAGAGTTACGTAATGACATGGGATTAGAGGTTGTACGAAGCCAGGAAGATGGGACTATGCCCTCCGGTCTTCAAGCTTCAAATTCTATCCGTTAACCTGCTTAATAGTCACTCGGGATTGAACTTCCTTGGTTCTTGTGGGACATTACTGTGTAGAAATGCATGTCTAAAATGTTGAGATGGCGTGATGTGGCATCAAGGTGGCAAGATGATGACTTTGTCCGAGTTTGGGCTGATAAAGCAGACATTGCTCAGGGTTATCTATGAGATTGGACTACTGCAAGTGTTGAAGGTCCTCAGTGTCATCTATGAGGTGTGCATGTCTTCCTGGTGTTATTGCCAGGTCTTGTACTGAGTGCCTCGGTGTAAGCGATGAGGGTGAAGCTGATTGCATATATTTGAAATAAGCATTTTTGGGGTTATCTCCGAAACTGCAACTGCCTTCCTTGGGGTTATCTCAAAGGTTGGAATCTGCTATTCCCAGTGTTGGGACTGAGACTGAATATCTCAGGGTTATCTTTGGGATAAATCGGCCTTCTCCGGTGGAATTTTTAGTATTGGAACTGTAGGCCTCGGGGCTATCTCCGAGGTTGGAACTGATGCTCCCGGTGTGTGTTCGGGGGTTAAAACTGAGCTTTCGGTAGTATCAGGACTAGATGTGAGCTGTCGTCCAGGGTTATGTCTGAAAGACGAATCTACCCTCCAGCAATGTCAGTAACAGGTGTGCAGAAAATTTTGAGTGTCTACACATATCTTTACAATATATCCCTACTGAAAATTAACTTGATAATGTCTTTACAAAGCCTCTAGATGAATCCAGATTTAATAAATTGATAAGTGAGTTAGGCATGCTAAATCTACAACAATAAAATCTATGCTCTAGTTTATGCTAACCATGCAGATATAACGGCTATTTTCAAAATTGTAGAGATGACTAAAGAAAGTTCACGATCGTAGAGCTGTCTAGACACGACAAAGAAGTATCCTGTGATGAAAGCATCTTCAACAAATTCAAGCACTCTATATGTCAAGCGCCTCATGGACAAGCCTGATCCTTAGATCCTTCTAAGAGATTGACTCTTCCTGAGCTACCTTGATTCGAAAGAAATGCTCAGTCAAAATTTATCACAAGCACCAAGGCAGTTAACATTCGTAGAGCAAACTCAATAGTGGACTCAACGATCGCAATGCAGACTCAACTATCGTAAAGACTACCTCAACGACCGTAGTGCTACCTCGATGATCGTAGTCCTCCCAAAGGATACATTAGCTCAGGAGGAGCTAAGGGCAAATCAGTATATTCCACATCAGTTAAATTCGTGGATCCAAGCAGAACTTGACACATGCCCCACTTAGCAGATCGAGAGGAGGGAAGTTACAAGTACAATTTGAAATCAGAAGTTCAAAAAGCTCATTCCTCGTTCTCCCTCTCTCTCAATTTAAGTAAAAACCCTATCTTTCTAAAAAGCTCAATCAACCTCAGTACAAAGAGATCAATGGCGGCTTCAAATGTTATCACTGGTTATGGACTATGCTTCGATGAGTTTAAGACATCTGACTCTCATTTCCATAAGATTTTGGCTCTATTGAAGAAAGTTGGTCTTGAAGATGCTCTGAGTACCAGCACATGGATCTACCCTAAGCTGGTAAAAGACTTCTATAGAAATGGAATGTTTGAGAACGATGTTATCACCGCAAGGGTCAAGGATGTGGAAATTAAGCTCAAAGCTGAGGATATAAACCTAGCCCTAGGTTTCAAATCGAAAGGATTTTCGTTTATGGAGGGCATCGATTTTCACGAAGGACTGAAGAGAATGCATCACAAGAAGTTTTCGACTGTCAAAGGGTATAAAAAGAAAGAGTTCCCCCAAAGGTATGAGTTTTTGACTGACATTGTTGGGAAATGCATATGTTGCAAGAGCTCTGGCCATGACTTTGTGAACGAAGTGCAGCTTAAGCTCATGACAGCAATCAGTTGTGGGATTCAACTCAACTATGGAGCCCTACTCATCGACTGGATTGGGAAATGGATACTCAGTTCGAAGAAGTCAAAGAGCGTTGGAAAGATGCTCTACGGGCGATTTATAAGCATCATCCTACAGTCAACATTTGGGAGATAAGATTGGGAATGATGATGGAGAATCCATCAATCCAAGCAGAAGAATGACCCATCAACTGTTTGAGAACTGGAAAAGAAATCCAGCAGAAAATGTCAAGATGATGTCTGAGTCCTGTGGAAGACCTGGTGATGCAAAGGAGACCGGGATTCTAGGGAATATGTCAGTTCTAAAGGAAACTGAAGAAGAAGAAGAAATCAACAAGGAGGAACCCATTGTTTTGGTCAGAAAAAGCAAGGGTAAGAGAAAAATGAAGGTTCAAATGGCAGAGGAGCCTCAAGGTTCAACTACTGATGCACCTCAAGAGTGTTCTGGCACTGACACTCTGAGAAATTTGAAGAGGAAAGAATAGCAGTCTGAGGAAGATGAAGACAGAGCTACCATCTCTCAGCTGCTTAAGAAGGGAAAATGGAGTCACAAGTCAAAGAAGTCCTCTTTCTCTTAAATCACAGAGTCTCTACCGATTGTAGAGCCCAGACTTGATACCACTCCCGAAGAGAATGTTGCAACAGCTTCTCAGGTTGATCAACCATTCAGAGCTAAAGCTGAAGAAAGTGATGAAATTGTGGCTCAGCCTAGGAAGCCAAGAAGAAAATTGGTCAAGAAGTACATCCTTGTCAATGAAGGAGTGCTAAAGGAAGAAGACAGAAAGATAGCTGCTGAGAAAGGATTACCCGAAGCTGAGAAGGGGTTATCTGAAGCAAGTAAGAAAAACACAACTTAAGTTGAGGGGGAGTTGCCTGAAGTTCTTACTCTAGAGAACGCTCCAGCTGAGGGGGAGTTTTTTGAAATGCAAATGAATGATCAAGTTGAGGGGGAGCCTCATGAAGTCCCTATGTCAGAAGAAGCTGCACCTGAGAAGGAACTGCCAAGAGATCACCATGAATCTCCCTCAGTCCCTTAAGAGATTCTAGCTTCAGAAACTGCAGAAGTGTAAAGGAGTGAAGCTATGAAGGTTGAGAGAGTGAAAGAGCAAAGAAGTCAAGTGGAGTTAATCGATGTACTAAAAACTTGACATGAAGATGGAGAAGAAGAAGAGGATGATGAAGTTGAGATTATAGCTGTGGGTTGTGATGGTTATAGGAGAGCCAACTACAATCAACTGTTCTCCTACCTACCTATGATGCCCTTTCACAGAGCTCAAATTCTCAACTCCTGGGATCACATGCTCTGGACCTTCAAAGCCTATCCAGCAATCTTGGTGCTATCTCATGGATTCCCAGTAAACTTCAACTTTTCTTGAAAGCTGATCCCCAATGGCTCCTCTTCATAAAATGGGCATGAGGTAATATCTATCCCCATATCTTTCATGGATGATCATGGTCCACCATCAACCTTCAGCCAATTCTACGAATGGCCAAAATGGTTAGAAGTAAAACTTAATCCACTCAACCAATTTTCGGCTATAGAATCCCAACATTCTGTAACTGATGAACCAAATATGTCCAACTTTATCTTGATCCAATCTACTATTATCTCTCACTCTACGATTACTGATCCAAATCTAATCGTAGAATCACCTGCTCAAGACATAGAGTCACCTCCTCCTGAAGCTCAACCCCACACACCAGCCCCTCTATCAGATATCCATTCCTCGTCAACAAATGAGTACTTCAATCTAGATCTTGCTCTCTACACTATGCAAGATCAATAGACAAAGGCCACTCCTCCAAACAATCAGCAACTCCTAGAGCTCATATCAGATCTTCCAACCAAAACAAAGATGTCTGAAGTATCCATGAAGGTGACTAAGGATATACAAAAAGACCTCAAAGTTCACTCAGACCTTGTTCACCTATGGCTGACTCACTTGATCGATGCTGCCAATACTTTCTCAAGCAACCTAAGCTCTGAGTTGTCAAAGAAGCTTAGGGAGATTATAAAGGAGATGATTCAGAGTATTAATGAAAGGGATCAAATCCACTTTCAAGATGCTAAGAAACACAGGGAAGTTATTCTTGTCTTGTAGAATACTCAGGAATCCCAGAACAAACTCATAATGGAAAGTCTCACGAGTCTACGAAATGCAATGAAAGAATTCCAAGGATTCTCCATGGGACAAATGAAACAGACCGAAGATGTCTTGGCCATTCTCCAAAAGAGGGAAGCTCAAACTGTTTCTCTAATTCAAGAAAATCGTGAATACCTTGCTCAATCCAAGGATCAACTTAACGAACTTGTACATGACATGACTCGCCTATCTGAAGATATTCGAACCCTTGATGCTGACATAAAGTGGGAGAATAAAGGGAAAGGAGAGAAAGGCAAGGGCAGAGGCAGAGACACATTCATCGCTCAATCATCAAGGTGCCCTCCTGCAAGATAGCTTCGTTACTAGACTCCACGACCTATACAACAACAAATTCTCATGGTTCAACCAATAAGAAGTCAAAAGCCCAGCTCACAAGGTGCAACCACTACACACCTATGTATGCCTATTGAAGATCCTGCATTCATGAACATACACGAGAATAATGAACCGCTAACTCAAAGCGAGCTGGAAGATATAGCATGGAGAAATGAAGTCAACATGAGAAGGAGAGCTAAAGAATATGCCAATCCTCCAAGGAACAAAAGGCAAAAGAAATAGAGATTGTGATAACCCAAGAATTTAGATAATTTATAAAATCCTAAAATGATGGATTAAAGGTTATATGATAAACCTATACTGAAAATAAATGTATGGATTTGAGATTACTATGAAGGAATTTTAAGGATTTTAAAAAAATTAATTTTTTTTGATAAGACTTGAATGATTTGGTAGAATGTACAGATAGTCTGGTAATGAGGTATAAGATTTTGGTGGATTTAAAATTCTTGTGAAGAATTATCAGGGTTAAGTATCTAAGTGTATACGAGTCTGTATATGTGGTCATATGAGTCTATAGTTGTGGTTTAAGGATCAGATGTCGATTAGATAAGTTATATCTGTAACAAACCCTAAAGTTATGTTGAAAATGTCAAGGTTAAGTTAGTAAACTTTAACGAACTGTTAGAAACCCTAACGATACGTCCGAAAACCCTAATTTCAGTTATGGGAATACAAAACCCTAAATCGGATTATCAAAACCCTAATTCGGGAGCTCAAATGATAAGTGTAAATGGCTAAGTGCTATAAGTTATGGAATAAAAGAGAAATGTCCAAATTGCCCATCAAATTGTATGGGGAAAGACCAAATTACCCTTAGTAGGTGCGAAATGAACATTCATATATTCATTCAATTGAAAAGTCTCAAAGAACGAATATAACTTCTATATATTAAAGTAATATTTACAATTCCCAGGTTCTATACCCATTACAAAGGTTCTTTGTCATAATATCAGTTACATTACAACAATATATCTATACTATTACAAGACAGCTTAACAATCTGCCTTAGCTTTTCCTTTATCCCTTTTTGATCCTTCGGGACATTTGTTGATCGATTTCGCAATCAATGAATATGTGCAAGTATACACGGTCAACAAGTAATAAAGTGATAAGAAAAGTATCGTTCCCACGAGGAATTATTTAATAAAAATTACCAAGTACTAACTCTTAACCAAATCAATTTTATTTAAACAACCATAAATTGTGATTTTTCTAATTAAGAAAACTAAATTAATCAATTAAATCTAGATTACTCTAAAATTAATTCAAATAAATAAAGATTAAGACTTCAATATCCCCAATTATAAACTATAAATCAATTATCCAACTATCCCAATTATTATGCCTACTGAATTGTTAATAGAAATTCTCAAATGCCAAAAGTCCTTTTCCAAGTGATCAATTGACTTCTATTTAATCCAGATTAATCTTGCTATATTCCTATGCAAAACAATTGAATTAAACTCTTTTCAATCCCAATTCCTTATGTGTTACATGCGGTAAACAGATATTTTCATTTTATTCACAAACCTAATTATTCACCATGCAAATAACTAAGTCACATGTTATCATGTCCAATTCTAACCCTAGAATTCCTCTTCCGATTCCTTCTAGAGTAACAAGGTAATTACTGATCAGATAATTAATCAATAAGCTCAAGACAAGATAAACAATTCACTTTGACATAAATAATTGGAATAAATCGAATAACTAATTCATAGACATAAAATGTTCAATTGAAATCTTAATAAAAGAGTTAGTTCATAATTAATGAATTGAAACCAAGAATCCACAACTGAATAGACATTAAAAGATAAAAGTATGATAAGAGAAGAGAATAGAATCTGTTGTCAGCAAATGTGATGCTCCCCTCTTGCTCATGCTCTTGATCTTCAATGATCTCCAAGTTGTTTCAATCTTTAATGGCTAATTAAGAACTAGGGTTTAGATTCTAATCTAATAGAGTGTTTAATCTAGTCTAATCTATGTAATCCCCCTGTATTTTATGTCTTACATCATGTATTTATAGGTTACAAGTCTAATTTTTAGGTTAGGAACAAACCCAATCCAATTTGGAGTCAAAAAGATGTCAAAATTCGCCCCAAAATACGTCCAAGCCTTTCCACTGACTTCCCCAGCGCCCCGACGCTGGGCACGGCGCTGGGATTCTGTCCCCTAGCGCCCCGGCGCTGGAAATAGGCATGAAATGGGCGCCCCGGCGCTGTCCACTTTTTTGACATTTTCTGCTCCGACGTCCTTTGGGAAAATGGCCATAACTTCTTCGTCCGAACTCTGATTTCGATGATTCAAGATGTTCCGGAAAGAGGAGACGTAGATCTACAACTTTCATTCTTTATGTTTTTCGAAATAAGGTACCAAATAATACTCAAATTGGCTCTGAAGTGACTGCTATGTAAATAGCAAGCCGAAAACACGCATCTAGCCACCCCGAACGTCGATCCATGTAACTTTTATCCCAATTCCTACAAAACAATATAAAACATGCATGAATAGACACAAACACATAAAAACATCCTAAAAGACTTGAGAACAACAATAAATTAAGCCCGAATGTATCCATTTCATGTGTATAAAACTCACTCATCAACGTTCAGTCTTAGCTGCATTCATATGGTTCAAGCAAGAGTGAGCATGGCTAGCTCAGCAAATATAACAATTCAATAACAACATGCTTGACACATACGAATCGTATATCTTCAATAACTGAACAATAGTTATGAAGTACTATTGATAATTCAAAATAGCACTTCATCTTTTCTTTCAAAATGTTTTACAATAACAACAATATTTAGTAAAACATCTACTCTGGTCAAAGACCTTGAGTATTCATTCTTTATTGAAAAAAAAGGACAACCCGGAACGAATTCCGTAAGCCTGATATTACTTACGAGCACTTCTAGGTGATCAACCTATTGTACTCTATGTTGATCAACACTACATCCATTAAACGTATGTACGTTTAATCATTTGGCAACCTCACGTGCCTGTCGTTTTACCGACAGAACATTTGTTTAACATTTCAGTCTTATTTTGAAAACCATATCAAGTAGTTGACAAAAGATAGCAACATTTGATAATACAAGAGTAGATTATCAAGTCTAGCCAAAGGGAAATTGGCTTTATCTTCAACATACCTCAATTCATGCGAAAGAATACATGAATCTTAAACTTGTTCAGATTGAACTAAAATAAGAGTTAGAATACTTTCCTTTAGCGTCTGCTACCGTATATTAACTTTATGCTTAAGTCTTTCAAGTCCCTACAATACATGATCACATAATGCCTTACATTAGGTCACATATAATCAAGTATGTATATGACTATATCTTACCTTTTTTCTCAATGTAATTGTGTATTAGATTCAGTTACTATTTGTTTCGGTTTATCATTACCATTGCATTTACCCCTGACTAGGATATCTTAACCTTTACATTACATTCCATAAGGTTTTAACAAAGTTTAATAATGTTACATTATCGTCCTTAAGTTATGTTTACTTTCCATCAATTTAGGTTTTCTTTTCTTTATACATAGAAACCTTTCTTTCTATCTTTGTCCTGAGACTGGCGCTGCGGCACCGGTCCTATACTTACATCTCGCGCTGCGGCGCGAGCCTTATCTTAGCATGTCCCGGACTTGGCGCTGGGGCGTGAGTCCTTATGTAATGGGCCGCGCTGCGGCGCCACTCTCCAGAAGGTCTCGTACTGTGCCTGGCACTGGGGCGCCGGTCATTTGCCTTGGGTTGGCACCGCGGCGCCAACTCTGTGCACCAGATATCAATTTCAGTTTAGAAATTTTGTGAACTTCCGGGACGCATAACTTCTTCGTTATAAGTCCGAATTGGCTTGTTCAAAAGCCTACGGTTCACAAATTACGTAATCTACATGATCATCCAAGAATTTTATCTATTTAACTTTGTTTGCTAAAAATTCCCCTATTGGTTCATTTTTAACGAAAACGATAAACGTTCGTGAACGTTCAACGCTCGTTTCTTCGTTCTAAGTCGGAATCTAGTCATTTTTGAGTCCGCAACTCTTAAATGCCAAATATGACTTAACTCCATTGTAAAATAATGATTCCGTGATCAAACACAAAATTTGACTTCCATTCCGAGAATTTTACGAATTCGACGATTATCGTCCAATCGTGCAATTTTCGGCAAATCTTCCTTCTTTTGATTTATTCAACATTACAAATAAAGTCAATTCTTTATGTGAACATCTCAACATACTTATTACAACAACTTATGTTCATTGTTAGATTTTAACTTATTCTTCATGAGCTTATAACTTGTCAGTTGATAAACTACTTAAGATTTCATTGTTAATGACTTATGACAATTTAAGTTTCTTAAACATCATTTCTTATATGTTCTCAACATATAACTCAACTTAGGTATACATGATACACATGATCATATAAATTCCTTTATCTTCATATCAATTTTCTTAATAACCTCCTTATAAATTCATAGTATTTTCTCATAAGTTATAACTCATATTAGCTTAAATGACTTATTGCCAACTTAATTTGCTTAAGTTCATTACTTACTCATTTATGTTTCTTAATCCAACTTTTCTTATTAACCTATCATGGTAGAGATAGAAGATAATTGGAGAAGAAATCTTACTTTTGTTGTCTTGGTAAGGTAGCTTGCTTCTTCTTCTTACTTATGGAATGACTTATTGCTAGCTTATTCTCTCTAACACTTAAGCACTTTGGATTATTTGAAAAACCAACAAAATGACTTGCAAGCTCTTCTATTTATAGACTTTCCAAAGTTAGGGTATTTTAGTCTTTAAAACATCCCACCTCCTTACTATTCATTACTTGGCTAGAACAACTTTAATCCTACACTTGGTCATTAATTAAAAGTATTGGTCAATACTCCTACTTGATCATCACACTTACTTGATCACCACCTCACTTGGTCACCACACATTCTTGGTCACCACTTATATTGGTCATCACACATTTACCATATTAATATGGTTTTGCCCCACGGGTCAACCAATTCATTTTAATCTAGCTTGGGCTTGGATTTATAAATCCTTTGGGCTTTGCATTAATAAACACTAGCTTATTCATTAATCAATTATTGGGCATCTTCCTTTAATTCACTTGGACTTATATTAATTCTTAACAATCTTTCCAAGTCCATTAATATTTCTTAATACATATACTCCTAGTTTATGTATTATTTTCGTATTCTAATTCTTATAGAATTTATATACGAAATTTCATCCTTTATACAACTCGTATAATTCTTCAGATTATACTCATTTCCATTTCTTTGTACAATGCTTAAGTATCATACCATTATTACATATTCATTACTATTTCGCATTCCTTAACGCTTTTAAATTAAGTCCACAAGCGAAATATGGTTTTTTTCATATCTAGATTTTTATTACATAATCCATCTCACCTTATTATTTCATCATTGTGTATTTTTCGGAAATCCAAAATTATATCCTGAGCAAATACCGATTAATAGTATTTTTTGGAAAATTTCTCAGAAAACTTTTATTTTCGTCTTGGAAATTCAAACACTTTAATTCATCCACGTAACTCAAATACTACGACATTCTAACATTAATAGGTTATACAAAGACAACCATCTTGATAACACATAGAATAGGATTTTATTATTATTTAAATTAAAAAAATCATTTTACAATAAAATCTGAGTTTCTCGGTCATTACATTCTTCCCCCCTTATAAAGATTTTGTCCTCAGAATCTCGTCTTACTTTAATCAAATATATGAGGAAAATTTTTCTTCATCTTTTCTTCTAGTTCACACGTTGCTTCTTCAGCATCATGGTTCCTCCACAATACCTTCACTGATGGTATTACCTTGTTCCTCAGAATTTGTTCCTTTCTATCAATGATTTGCATCGGCAACTCTTCATATGTTAAGTCTTTCTCGATATGAATTGGCTCATACTTGATTACATGCTTATAGTCCGGCTTATATGGACGTAATACAGATACGTGAAACACGTTATGTATTCGCTCTAGGGCTGGAGGTAATGCTATCATATAAGCTACCTCTCCCACCCATTTTAACACCTCAAAAGGTCCTATAAACCTTGGACTTAACTTTCCTTTCTTTCCAAAATGTATCTTTCCTTTTCAGGGAGATACTTTTAGAAACACATATGAACCCACTTCAAACTCTCGACTTAGTCTATGTGAGTCCGCATACTTTTTCTGTCTGTCCTGAGCTGTGACGAGACGCATCCGAATTAACTTTACCACCTCCGCTGTCTACTGCACCAATTCTGGTCCTAGCATACGGCGTTCTCCCACCTCATCCCAACACAAAGGTGTTCTACATTTTCTTCCATACAAAGCTTCGTACGGCGGCATGCCTATGCTTGAATGATAACTATTGTTATACGCAAACTCTACTAGTGGTAGGTGATCATCCCAACTACCCTTGAAATCCATGATGCAAGACCTCAACATGTCTTCTAACGTCTGAATTGTTCTCTCGCTCTGCCCATCAGTCTAAGGATGATAAGTAGCGCTTAGCTTTAGCTGTGTTCCCAACTGCTCTTGCAAACTCCTCCAAAAGTTCGATGTGAATTGTGGATCACGATCTGACACAATCGATACCGGTACTCCATGTCTAGAAATGATTTCCTTAACATAAAGTTTAGCTAATTGGTCCAAGTTATACTTGACCCTTATTGGCAAACAGTGAGCCGACTTCATCAACCGGTCCACTATTACCCAGATCGAATCGTACCCTTTTTGCGTTGGCGGAAGTCCCACCACGAAGTCCATCGTGATATGCTCCCACTTCCATTTTGGAATCTCCAATGACTATAATAAGCCACTGGGTCGTTGATGTTCAGCATTAACTTTTTGGCAAGTCAAGAACCTACTCACATACTCTACTATTTCTCTCTTCATGTTCGGCCACCAAAAACTCTGTCGAAGGTCTTGATACATCTTAGTGCTACCAGGATGTATCGAGTACCTCGAATTATGAGCTTCTTGTAACACTTGCTCCTTTAATTCTGTCTCATTCGGAACCCAAATTCTTCCCTCAAATCTTAATAATCCTTCATTATCAAGACTATACTTAGCATCTTCCTTCTCGGATAACCGCTTCTTCATTTGATTACACTCGTCTGTCATGAGTTGTACTTTCTTGACTCTTTCTACGATGGTAGACTACATCTCCGTCGCAAACAGTCTCCGTTTCGCCTCAATTGGCAACTTTACCTCTAATTCCATCCTAGCCATATCTGTTATTAACTTATTTTGAGCCGTTAACATAGACAACTTTTCCCGACCCTTCCTACTTAAGGCGTCAGCAACTACATTAGCTTCTATAGGGTGATACATGATTTCATAATCATAATCCTTTATCAACTCTAATCATCTTCTCTGTCTCATATTCAACTCCTTCTGAGTGAATATATACTTTAGACTTTTATGGTCCGTATATATCTCATATTTTTCCCCATAAAGATAATGTCTCCATATCTTTAGGGCAAACACTACTGCAGCCAGTTCCAGATCATGAGTAGGATGAACTTTCTCATAATCCTTCAACTGCCGTGACGCATACGCAATGACTTTCCCATGTTACATAAGCACACAACCAAGTCCTCTATGCGAAGCATCACTATATACTACAAAATTTCCTATGTCATCAGGTAACGACAAAACATGTGCTTCACTTAATCTTTTCTTCAGTTCTTGAAAACTGTCTTCACATTTATCCATCCATACGTATTTCACTGTCTTCCTTGTTAAATTAGTCAACGGGGTAGCTATCTTTGAAAAATCTTAGATAAATCTTCGATAGTACCCTGCTAACCCTAGGAAACTCTGCACCTCAGTCGGCGTTTTCGGTTGCTCCCAATTCATCACTGCTTCTACCTTCGCTGGATCTACTGAAATCCTCTCTTGGTCAATGACATGACCTAAAAACTGCATCTTTTCTAGCCAAAATTCACATTTGGTGAATTTCGCATATAGCTTCTCCTTCGTTAGTGTTTCCAACACTAATCTTAAGTGTTCAACATGATCTTCTGGCGTCTTAGAATAGACTAGAATATCATCAATAAACACAATGACGAACTGGTCTAAATATGGTTTGAACACTCTTTTCATCATATCCATAAATGTAGCTGGTGCATTTGTCAAACCAAATGACATCACCAGAAACTCGTAATGACCATAACGAGTCCTGAATGCCGTCTTCGGTACATCTTCCTTCCTAACTTTCAACTGATGATACCCCGTCCGCAAATCTATTTTAGAAAAATACTTTGCCCCTTTTAATTGATCGAAGAGATCATCGATCCTGGGCAATGGGTATTTATTCTTTATCGTTAACTTGTTCAACTCCCGATAGTCGATACAAAGCCTTAACAATCCGTCTTTCTTCTTGACAAACAACATTGGTGCCCCCCACGGAGAAACACTTGGTTGAATGTACTTTCTGTCTAATAGTTCCTGTAACTGAACCATTAGTTCTTTCATTTCCACAGGCGACATACGGTATGGTGCCCTTGAGACTGGTGCCGCTCCTGGCACAACGTCTATCACAAATTTGATTTCCCTATCCGGCGGTAACCCCGGTAACTCACTTGGAAATACATCCATGAACTCATTTACTATAGGTATTTGTTCCATGGTTGCTCCCACTCTTTAGGTATCCACAACATGGCATAGGTAACCTATACAACCCTTCCTTAATAATTTTCTAGTTTATGTCATCGTAAGGCAACACGGACGTCCCGGCAACTTACTACCGTAAAATACTACAAGAGGTTGCTTCAACGACTTGATTTTCACACATTTCTTTTTGCAATCTATAATTGCTCCATGATTAATTAACCAATCCATTCCAAAAATTACGTCGAATTCTCCTAACTTTATCGGTATTAAATCTACCGATAACTTATAACCCCGTACTTCTACGTAACAACTTCTATGAATATCTTCAATAGGAATTATCTCTTCGTTCGCTACCTTAATGTTCAAAGGTATAGATAATTTTTCGGGAAATAATTCTAGTCGTCTAGCAAAATCACATGCTATAAACGAACAAGTAGCACCCAAGTCAAAAAGCACGTATGCATTTATGTTATTGATCGGAATAATACCTGCAACTACATCCCCTGATGCCACCGCATCTTGGATCGTCATATTAAAAGTGCGAGCCATTGATTTTCCCGGCTGAGCTGGACCACTAATAGCTAACTTACCACTATTCGTTCCCTTACTTCCTTCCGTCCCCTTCTTCGGGCAATTCTTTGCTATGTGATCAGTTGATCCACATACAAAACATCCTTTGTTTTTCTTCGAATTTGGACAGTTAGGCAAAATATGTCCTTCCTGTCCATAATTATAACATACTGACTTTCCTTTGAGACAGACTCCTAAGTGAGTCTTCCCGCAGGTTTTACATGCATCCATCCTTCTCTTAGAATCCCATTGTTTTACTCCGGTATTTCCAGAGTTAAAGTCCTTCCTATTTGACCGTTTCCACTTCCACTGGCTCCCTCGGTCTTGGATCCCCCATCACATTTGCCCTTGTTTTTCTTATCCTTGTGGTACTGGATGTAAGACCCCGAATTTTATGAAATAAAAGTATTCAATTTTTCTTATAATTACTATTCAGTAAATGGTTAAATTGATAAATGTTAAAGTTAAGGGTGATATATGAATTTTTTTTCAAAATACACAAGTGGTTATAAAATATTCATTTTGTCAGAAAATATTCGTTTGGTCGTGGAATATTCTTTCTGTCGGGGAATATTCGTACGACGGCGCAGACATTTGTGGACCCCATAACGAATAACTGTCGGATGAAGAAAACGACAAATTTGAGTTTTTACAAATAACGACGTAGTTGTTACCGTTAACACTGTTAGAATACCCGGTGGTTAAAATACAGTAATACGCGTTATTGCACAGTAGCACACGGTATTGCACAGTATTTTTGAAATTATTGATTCTTACGTAAGAAGGCACTACTCAATAATTGTTACAGTAATTACTGTTCAATATTTTATTTTATTGATTCAATAATTGCTACGTTGAAATTTTATATTATTGTTGTTCAATAATTGTCACTACATAGTATTTTCCATTATCAGATCAATAATTCATATGATTTGAATAATATTATTAGATAACATTATTGACAATATCTAGAAAGTTCTGTCTAATGAGAGGTTTGGTCACCTAATTGCGCGCCAATAAGGATAAATCCTTATTGGAAAGCCCCCTCTTTACTGGGAACGGCCTGGTTGTCATAAATGTGATTTTGTAATATTATTTGTGAATAATTAATTATTGATTCATATGATAAGGAAATATTTATTTTATGTGGATATAAATGAGGGATATATTTTTGTGGTTAAAAATGAAGGAGTTAATGTTGAGATTTTTATCAGTATTTTTATCGGTATGGATGTATTAGAAATCAGGGTTTTGAGATATTTTGCGGGGGTTATAATTTTTAATCCGACCGTTGGATCGTGGTAATTTTTGGGATATGTTATACATATATAAGTTGAGTATATATCCATAAATTTTGAACCGTTAAAAATGAACGTATGATTTGTTATGAATTTTACGAGATGACTGGTTCAGAAATTGTTGAATTTTCGGAGTTAATCATTTTTGTGAAAAATTCTAGAATTGGTGGGCCCCACTCTTGGTTGGTGAAGAAATGTGCTGAGATTTTTATTCAAATGTGGTGGGTGGGAATAGTAGCAGGTAAAGCCATCAGGTTGCAGGTTAAGTCTGCTTCAGCGTTATAACATTTTCCTATAAATAGAGGGCTAAGTTAGAATTGAAAATCACACCAGAAACATAAGCTTTCTCTCTTTCCCTCTCTAGATTATTGAGTGTATTCTTTGAGTATTTAGATACTTGGTGAGTTGCTATTCATTAGTGCAAGTTTCCTTCAGCGTTATATCCGATATCCAGTCAGAAGTGCTGCTCTTTTGAGGTAAGGGATAGTAAGGGATTTTAAGGGTTGTTATATTTTCCAGTTTCGTAATTTTTCTGACCTTCAAAAATTCTGGAAAAATTTGAAACGATATTTTGATGAGTTTTCTTGATTGTGTCCAAAAATGGTGATTTTTGGATGTATAGATTGAGAGTTATGAATTTTATGAGAAAAGACTATTTTAAGAGTAACCGCTTATAATTCTTTGTGGTTAACTCCAAAATTGATGAAATTTTTATTGGTAGTACATGTATATGATAGAAGTATACTCTGTAAATTTCAAAATTTTTGGATTAAAGTACAATTTTTGATAAATGTCTAAATATTCAGCTGTTTTGGCCATATGAAAAATAGTAAATGACTTTTAAAAATTTTGAGAAAAATATATGTTCACTGTGGGACTATATTATGCTAAATCCCATAAAATAAATATTTTTGGAACTGATTTGGTATTTTTCATAAAAATGGTCTAGTTATGAGTAAATGAATTAAATATGTTATGTGGAGTAAGAAAATTAAAAAATAGGATTTTATGACTTGAGAATCCTATATAAGGTATATGCAGATTTTTTATGAGGGTTTTCGTTATTGGTGATGAAATCTTATGAGTTTGGCATTTTGGAATGATTAAATGTATTATTTTAGTAAAGTGTAAACAATTAAAATAAATTGTTTATAAGCTTAAGAAATATTATTCTTTCAATATCATTATACCGAAATATTGGTAAGTATTTTATTGTGGAATTTCTACCTTTTTGTGTCGAGTTTACTATTCATGAGTTACTATTCACGAGTTACTATTCATGAGTTACTATTCACGAGTTACTATTCTCTTTTTTGACCAAATTATAGTTGGTTTATGAATATTACTCTTGAGATTAAATCTATATGTTGATTATATTGATTTTATTATGATATATAACATTTTTATAACCCTAATGATGATATTTCTCTTTGACTTGAGTGTAAAGATGGGTAGATTTCTGGTATGATCATGACTATGGGTTCTCTTTGGCCAGTAGTGCAAAGTTGAATTGTTCACTGGTATGATCATGACCATTAAATTTATAAGTGAATATCTTTAGCTTAAGTGCAAATGTGAATTGATCAACATGGTTATAATTATTGTTTATATAAATTCTGAAATGATTATATATTTCTTTGAGATATTAATATATTTGGCCTGTAGTGCAAATATGAACTGTTGATGAATATATTTGGCCGTAGTGCAAATATGAACTGTTGAGGAATATCTTTGGCCTGTAGTGCAAAGATGAATTGTTGATGAATATCTTTGGCCCGTAGTGCAAAGATGACATGTTGTTGAATATCTTTAGCCAGTATTACAAAGATGAACAGATGTTGAGATGAACATGGCCAACTGGTGATACAAATGAATATCTTTGGCCGTAGTGCAAAGATGAAGTTATTAGTGTGATTATGAATAGGAAATGTGATTTGGTGTAACCATGATCTTTGATGTTTCAGGTAAAGATAGGTGATGAAAATTATCTTCGTCCTGGATGAGAAGAGGAATTTAGAACTACAGTTATGATTATGAGTTATTCATATGATTGTGGACCAGAATTGTTGATTGATGTTACAGGGATAAAACATTGTTGGTGGATTTTTAATATGGAGAAGATAATAGACTTTATAGTCTATTTGACTCTTCTAATGGATTGCTCGTTCCGCTGCAACTATGGTTGAAATTTTTATCATCTACCATATGTTCTAAATCTCTGATTTATTACTGATGAAGACTATTGATAATTTATTTATATTTAGTCATGATATTCTTTACTGAGCTAGTTGTGCTCACCCTTCTGTTCATAATTCCTTTCAGGTAATAAGAGTGTAGCTGGGTTGAGCGGGGGTAATAGGGGAATAGAACGGTGGTCATCATTTAGTAGTTATATTTGGTGAATCATCTAGGGTGAAGCGAACCCAACGTTGGAAGGGTGTTTTGCCACTGTCATACAAGATGTCTAATGACATACAACCTCGTGTCATCATAAGACAAAGTTGTGCTCATCCACTTGCTGAGTATCTTTACGAGCACTACCTATACAATCTTGGTGTTTGTTTGAAGTATAATTCTCAATTAGAGATAGTGGAGATAATGACATGTCAAGAGAAGACTCACCATTGAGAAGAATATGATAGTAAACTTCTCGTTTTTTTTGGGGTCTATTGGGTCAACCAAGGATAATTCTGTGGCCATATGATATCTATCATAACCTAGTCGCATGGCCTCCCATGTACGAAGGTTTCCTTGAGCACTTCCCAAAGATTCTAATTTCTAAAATAGTTTTTGACTATACCTTTATGTAAGGTATCATTGTGAGGTGTTGTCCACGATTGGGACATGAGTCACATTTGGTATATATTTGTATCCAAACTCACAGCATATATGTTGTAATATTTTTCACGACAATTGTTGTAATAAAGTTGTAGTTGTTTTCTATACCATGTATTTGGCGACTCAGAATGGGTTGGGTGGAATGGACCTATTTTGGGGTCGTCACACTGGCTAAGAGCCTCATTCCCACCTTCGGCAAGTATTGCCTTTTCTAATATGGTTCCAAAGGAAGTACTTTGGAACACTGAGATTCGGCTATAGAGCCAGGGTTTCAGGCCCTGCTCGAACCTTCTAGCCTTTCTCATTTCAGTGTCCACTTGATGTGGAGCAAATCTTGCCAGTTCATTAAACTTGGCAGCATACTGGGGAACTGTCATATCCCCTTATTTCAATTCAAGAAACCTCATTTCCATCCTTCCTTGCATACTCGTGGGAAAATAGTTCTCGAAGAAAATCTCCTTAAACCTCTCCCACGTTAGATTTCCTATATCGGCCCTAGCCTGGTTTGCCTCCCACTAGAAGTTGGCCTCTCCTTTCATCAAATAGGTTGCAAAGGCCACCTTTTGACCCTCCTCAACATTTGCTATTACAAATGCTTTCTCGATTTCTTTTACCCAAGTCTGGGCTTCTATAGGGTCCGTAGTTCCCTTGAACTCCGGCGGACCTACACTTTTAAAGTCCTTAAAAGTAGTAGCTCGTACTACTCCAGGAATCACATGTATATTAGCCCCCGTTCTATTAAATGCAGCTGTTAAAAGATTAACGAACTCCTGCATTGGATTAACCGGACCACCCTCCGGTTGGTTAACATTAGCGTCTTGATTTCGTTGTCTCCTTCTTGGCGGCATTTTTCTGTTAAGAAAACAACACCTCATTATTACTTTATATTTGCTGATTTGTTATTACTTGTAATAAAACAATAACTCATACTCATTACTCAATATTTTCCAAGAAAAGACTTATATTGATTCATAACTTGTAGTATAACACTACATTGTTTTTCATTACTTAGCCTTAGCCGATTACATTACCATCCCGCAATTACTTCCAAAAATTGGGATTTACATAAGACTACCCTTTGTTTATACAAAAAAGGGTTTTACGTCACTACTAGGTATATAATATTTACATATCTAAGATACTCTAGCTATTGGTAGATTACATATGCCGTAAGGCATTCTCAAAATCTGCTCTGGCCAAACCGGCAACAACATCACTACTGATGGTATGATGGGTCTGTCCTGCTTCTATCTGATATCCAGCTAACTGCAGCTGAAAATCTACATGAGAACTCCTATGTATATAGGACATCCTCTCCAACTTCTGCTGTTTAGTCTTTAGCTCCTGTTTGACCTCAAAGACTTCTTCTTTCAAATCTCGGACTTTGTCCATAGCTAGAACTCTATCATCGTGATCCTTTTCCCACATTCCTTCCATACTATCCTTGTCCTCCCGGACAGCTTGGAGTTCCTCTTTCAACTCCTTAACCTCTTGGCAGTAATGGATATTTCTATCCAATACTGACATAAACAATGCCTTCATTGATTCTCCCGTAGACAATTCCTCTATAGGTGGAACCTGATCAAAGGACATCATGTCCACCTCCTTCTCTATCATGCCATCAAATATAGACATATTGTCTAAATCGTCTGAGTCTCCGGACTCAATTATCACCACTTCTGGTTCTACGGCTACAGGATTTGGTAGTATATCTACCCGATTAACCGAATCCTCGCTCACTACATGTATATCTCTATACATAGCATTTTCTCCTAACATCTACAATAAAATAATATAGTTTGATTAGTACACGTCAGTGAAATAATAGAAACATATAATATAATATAATGCCTTTTTTATAGGATTACTTTCCATCTTTTACTTCTTTATTCTTTCTTAAGGTTATGACTTAAGGTTCTATTTTCTCCCTTAAGTTTTATAACCTAGGCTTTGATACCAACTTGTAGCGCCCCCAAATTCGGGTATCTTCCAACCCGACAGATGGTGCAATACTGTACAACATTCATATATTCATTCAATTGAAAAGTCTCAAAGAACGAATATAACTTCTATATATTAAAGTAATATTTACAATTCCCAAGTTCTATACCCACTACAAAGGTTCTTTGTCATAATATCAGTTACATTACAACAATTGATCTATACTATTACAAGACAACTTAACAATCTGCCTTAGCTTTTCCTTTATCCATTTTTGATCATTCGGGACGTTCAGTCTTAGCTGCATTCATATGGTTCAAGAAATAGTGAGCATGGCTAGCTCAACAAGTATAACAATTCAATAACAACATGCTTGACACATACGAATCGTATATCTTCAATAACTGAACAATAGTTATGAAGTACTATTGATAATTCAAAATAGCACTTCATCTTTTCTTTCAAAATGTTTTACAATAACAACAATATTTAGTAAAACATCTACTCTGGTCAAAGACCTTGAGTATTCATTCTTTATTGAAAAAAAGGACAACCCGGAATGAATTTCGTAAGCCCGATATTACTTACGAGCACTTCTAGGTGATCAGCCTATTGTACTCTATGTTGATCAACACTACATCCATTAAACGTATGTACGTTTAATCATTTGGCAACCTCATGTGCCTGTCGTTTTACCGACAAAACATTGGTTTAACATTTCAGTCTTCTTTTGAAAACCATATCAAGTAGTTGACAAAAGATAGCAACATTTGATAATACAAGATTAGATTATCAAGTCTAGTGAAAGGGAAATTGGCTTTATCTTCAACATACCTCAATTCATGCGAAAGAATACATGAATCTTAAACTTGTTCAGATTGAACTGAAACAAGAGTTAGAATACTTGCCTTTAGCGTCTGCTACCGTATATTAACTTTATGTTTAAGTCTTTCAAGTCCCTACAATACATGATCACATAATGACTTACATTAGGTCACATATAATGAAGTATGTATATGACTATATCTTACCTTTCTTCTCAATCTAATTGTGTATTAGATTCAGTTACTATTCATTTCGGTTTATCATTACCATTACATTTACCCATGACTGGATATCTTAACCTTTACATTACATTTCATAAGGTTTTAACAAAGTTTAATAATGTTACATTATCGTCCTTAAGTTATGTTTACTTTCCATCAATTTAGGTTTTCTTTTCTTTGTACATAGAAACCTTTCTTTCTATCTTTGTCCTGAGACTGGCGCTGCGGCGCCGGTCCTATACTTACATCTCGCGCTGCGGCGCGAGCCTTATCTTAGCATGTCCCGGACTTGGCGCTGGGGCGCGAGTTCTTATGTAATGGGCCGCGCTGCGGCGCCACTCTCCAGAAGGTCAATTCTTCATGTGAACATCTCAACATACTTATTACAACAACTTATGTTCACTGTTAGATTTTAACTTATTCTTCATGAGCTTATAACTTGTCAATTTATAAACTACTTAAGATTTCATTGTTAATGACTTATGACAATTTAAGTTTCTTTAACATCATTTCTTATATGTTCTCAACATATAACTCAACTTAGGTATACATGATACACATGATCATATAAATTCCTTTATCTTCATATCAATTTTCTTAATAACCTCCTTATAAATTCATATTATTTTCTCATAAGTTATAACTTATATTAGCTTAAATGACTTATTGCCAACTTAATTGGCTTAAGTTCATTCTTACTCATTTATGTTTCTTAATCCAACTTTTCTTATTAACCTATCATGGTAGAGATAGAAGATAATTGGAGAAGAAATCTTACTTTTGTTGTCTTGGTAAGGTAGCTTGCTTCTTCTTCTTACTTATGGAATGACTTATTGCTAGCTTATTCTCTCTAACACTTAAGCACTTTGGATTATTTGAACAAAGTTAAAAGTTAGGGTATTTTAGTCTTTAAAACATCCCACCTCCTTACTATTCATTACTTGGCTAGCACAACTTTAATCCTACACTTGGTCATTAATTAAAAGTATTGGTCAATACCCCTACTTGATCATCACACTTACTTGATCACCACCTCACTTGGTCACCACACATTCTTGGTCACCACTTATCTTGGTCATCACACATTTACCATATTAATATGGTTTTGCCCCATGGGTCAACCAATTCATTTTAATCTAGCTTGGGCTTGGATTTATAAATCCTTTGGGCTTTGCATTAATAAACACTAGCTTATTCATTAATCAATTATTGGGCCTCTTCCTTTAATTCACTTGGACTTATATTAATTCTTAACAATCTTTCCAAGTCCATTAATATTTCTTAATACATATACTCCTAGTTTATGTATTATTTTCGTATTCTAATTCCTATAGAATTTATATACGAAATTTCATCCTTCATACAACTCATATAATTCTTCATATTATACTCATTTCCATTTTTTTGTACAATACTTAAGTATCATATCATTATTACATATTCATTACTGTTTCGCCTTCCTTAACGTTTATAAATTATGTCCACAAGCGAAATATCGTTTTTTCCATAACTAGATTTTTATTACATAATCCATCTCACCTTATTATTCCATCATTACGTATTTCTCGGAAAACTTTTATTTTCGTATTGGAAATTCAAACACTTTAATTCATCCACGTAACTCAAATACTACGACATTCTAATATCAATAGGTTATACAAAGACAACCATCTTGATAACATATAGAATAGAATTTTATTATTATTTAAATTAATAAAATCATTTTACATTAAAATCCGAGTTTCTCGGTCGTTACAGTAACCCTTTAGGTTTTCCATATTAAACCGGTTGTGAATACATCAATTAGAATAATTCTAATCTTATTTAAATAAATAAATTAAACTATTAATTTATTTAAATAAATAATATTTATTCTACAATAGGGATAATGTAATAACTCAAATTAAAGGTGGGAATATGTGCAAGGTAAAGTTTATGTAAATATGTGATAAATAAAAATTTATTTATTACATGAATAATTACAAATATTTTTTTTAGAATTATTGAACATTGTAAATTATATTCTTATTATAAATTAATTTTGTAGTAAAAATATTTTATTATTTATTTTCCATGAAAATATGATTATAATATTATTTAAATAATATATGATATGATTATTAGAATTATTTCAATAACTATTTTATTATATGAATTTATTCATATTAGTTGAGTTAATTATTTTAAATTAATTAGTAATAGTATGTATATGAATGTTAAGTCGGATATGGATTCAAAACCATAATTCTGGATTTTGAATAAATAATGAGAATGATTATATAATATTATTATATTTCAGTGCTATAAATATGTACTGTATGTGTAGATTGATAATGGTTGATCAATTATGGTGTATAATGTCAAAACCCTGGCATGAATTTGTTCAACCCTATTTTGAAATTCAAATACGAGTTCAAGATTGCGTAGTGATTGTGTTATATGATTTATCTCGTGTATTATAGAATTTAATATTAATTAGAGAAACCCTAATTAATATTTGAAAATCCTAATTGTTAGAAATCCTAATTTCTAAATTAGGAACCCTAATTGTCAAATTAGAAACCCTAGTCGCTAAATTGGAAAGCTAATTGCTAATTGTGACGCCCCCAAAATAAGTATACATCACCCATTATGAGTCGCCGAATACATGGTACAGAAACAAATACAACTTCATTATAATAATTGTCGTGCAAAATACGACAACACAATTACTGTGAGTTTAAATACAAATATTGTCTTCTAGACAATATCCACACTCAAATAAGTTCTCATTACAATTATTCAAACACTATTTTGCAGAAATAGTGAGGACTGCAAAAACTTCTTTCTAGAACCATCACTCCATACCCCGACTAGATCCTTCTATGTTCTCACCTCCTGAGAAGAAAATGGAACAAAAAGGAAAAGGGTGAGCTCAACTAGCCCAGTAAAGAATATTATGACTAAGATAATATACAACAAATTATCATTAGTATTCAACAGGGAAAAATCTGATAGAATATAATCGACAACAAGTTTTAGATCAACAACTGCAGCGGAAACAGCAAACCATTAAAAGAGTCAAGTAGAGAATGAATTCTACTATCTTCTAAGATTTAAAAGTCCATCATCAATATTTTATCCCTGTAACATCAATTAATAATCATCTTTAACCAAATATTCATCTTTGCACTACAGGCCAAAGATATTCATTTGTATCACCAGTCAATCATGTTCATCTCAACACCTGTTCATATTTGCACTACAGACCAAAGATATTCATCAGGTAATCATACATCTTTGCACTACAGGCCAAAGATATTCAGTAATATCATCATTTAGGACTGAGGATGATGAAAAATATCTTAAAGAAAACGAATCCAGTGAGACAGAAGGACAAATAGTAGGGATTCGTATAACAGTTTTTCCAAGATCAATAATACTTCATAATAATCAATTGTGAAGCAGAATTCAAAAATAAATATCAAAATATGGATACAATCAAAGATAGTAACCATAATAGACATCTTGGACAAAAAGAAAAAATTTTATTTTTCGGTGAATAGTGTCGTATACGTGAATAGTGCCGTATACGTGATTAGTGCCGTATACGTGAATAGTGTCATATACGTGAATAGTAACCCCGACACAAAAAGTTCCAAATTTGATAAAAAAAAACTCATATCAATATTTTACCATAATGATATTGAAGAAAATAATATCATTTTAAGAATAAAATAATATCCCTTACCTCAAAATATCAGTACTTCTAGTTGAAATACCGATATAAGGCGGAAAGAAACTTGCTCTGATGAATACAAACTCTCAAAGTATCTAACTACTCACAAAATACACTCAATAATCTAGAGAGAGAAAGAGAGAAAATTTGTTTCTGGTATGATTTTCAATTCTAACTTAGCCATCTATTTATAGAAAAATGTTAGCACGCCGAAGCAGACTTAACTTGCAACCTGATGGCTTTACCTGCTGCTATTCAAGCCTAGCACACTTGAATAAAAATCTCAGCACATTTCTTCACCAAACAAGAGTGGGGCCCACTAATTCCAGAATTTTCCACCAAAATGATAAACTCCGAAAATTTAACAATTTCTGAACCAGTCATCTCCTAAAATTCATAATAAATCATATGTTCATTTTTAACGGTTCAAAATTTGTGGACATATACTCAACCTATATATGTATAACATATCCAAAAATTACAACGATCCAACGGTCGGAACAAAAATTATAACCTCCGTAAAATATCTCAAAAACCCTAATTTTTAATACCTCCATTCCGACAAAAATACTGATAAAAACCTCAACATTATCTCATTCATTTTTAACCACAAAAATATATCCCTCATTTATATCCACATAAAATAAATATTTTCTTATCATATGAATCAATAATTAATTATTCACAAATAATATTACAAAATCACATTTATGACAACCAGGCAGTTCCCAGGAAAGAGGGGGCTTTCCAATAAGAATTTCTCCTTACTGGCGCGCAATTAGATGACCAAACCTCTCCTTAGACAAAACTTTCTAGACATTGCCAATAATGTTATCTAATAATATTATTCAAATAATATGAATTATTGATCTGATAATGGGAAATACTGTGCAGTGACAATCATTGAAACAACAATAATATAAAATATCAATGCAGCAATTATTGAATCAATAAAATAAAATATTGAAAAGTAACTACTGTAACAATTATTGAGTAGTGTCTTCCTTCGTAAGAATCAATAATTGGTGCAATACCGTGTGCTACTGTATTTTAACCACCAGGTATTCCAACAGTATTAACGGTAACAACTACGTCGTTAATTATAAACAACTTATACTGTCGTTTTCTTCATCCAATAGCTTTCCGTTATGGGGCCCACACAAGGCTGCACCATCGTACGAATATTCCCCGACAGCAAGAATATTCCACGACCAAACGAATATTCACCGACCAAAAATAAATATTTTATAACCACTTACTTATTTGAAATATTTGCGCATTTTACCCATAACTAACCACATTAATCAAATCAACCCTTTCTATTTCAAAATAATAAATAGAGGAAATTTAATTTCATTTATTAATAAGTTGGGGTCTTACAACCTCCCCTCCTTATGAAATTTCGTCCTCGAAATTGACGTACGTACCTGGTGTTTCGAAAAGGTGAGGATACCTCGCTTTCATTTCTGATTCCAACTCCCTGGTCATTTCTTTAATAGCATGGTTTCTCCACAAAACCTTAACTTGTGGTATAACCTTCGTGCGTAGAACATGCTCTTTCCTATCCAAGATCTTAACAGGTACCTCCTCGTACGTTAAATCTTTGGCTATCTCGTCTGGTTCTAACTCAATTATGTGGTTCGGGTCTTTCATATATTTACGAAGCATAGATATGTGAAAAATATTATGAACACGAGACATGCTTGGAGGTAATGCGAGTCTATATGCCACATTTCCTATTCGGTCAAGAATCTCAAATGGACCGACATATCGTGGATTGAGCTTTCCTCTCTTTCCAAATCTTGTAACTCCTTTCCATGGTGCAACACGTAATAATACATGATCTCCAATATTGAATTCTACATCCTTTCGATGAAGATCCGTATAACTCTTTTGTCGATCCTATGCCGTTTGTTTACGTTATCGAATTGTTTGGATCTTCTTTGTAGTTATGCGTACCAATTCTGGTCCCAACAATGTTGCTTCACCCACCTCGTCCCAGCATACTGGAGAACGACACTTTCGTCCATATAAGGCTTCAAATGGAGCCATACCTATACTTGCCTGATAACTTTTGTTGTAAGAGAATTCCACCAGTGGCAAGTACTTATCCCAACTTTCTTTGAAATCTAGAACACAGAGTATTAATAGATCTTCAAGGGTTTGAATAGTCCTCTCTGATTGCCCGTCCGTTTGAGGATGGTATGCTGAACTAAATCATAAATCCGTGCATAGCTTTCTGCAAGCTAACCCAAAATCGTGAAGTGAATCTTGTGTCACGATCCGAAACTATGGATACTGGCATGCCATGCAATCTCACAATCTCATTCACGTACATACTAGCAAGACATTCAAGGGAATAAGTCTCACGTATAGGCAAGAAATTGGCAGACTTGGTTAATCTATTAACAATGACCCAAATCACATCTATGCCTTGAGAAACCTTGGGAAGACCTGTAACGAAATCCATGGTAATGTGTTCCCACTTCCATTTCGGGATCTCAAGTGGTTGCAATGGACCCTTTGGCACTTGATGCTCCGCCTTTACACGTTGACAAGTTAAACATCTCGAGATAAACTCCGCGATCTCTCTTTTCATATTGCTCCACCAAAATGTATGTCGAAGATCGTGATACATTTTGGTACTCCCAGGATGGATTGCAAACGGTGTGTTGTGTGCCTCCATCATTATTCTATGCTTCAAGTCAAAATCGTTAGAAACATAAAGTCTGGAGTTGACTCGAAGTATTCCTTCTTCATCGATTCTTGCTTCTGGAATAGCACCTTTTTGCACTTTCTTCTTCATACGCATCAGCTCTATGTCCGTAGCTTGAGCGGCTTAAACTTTATCAATTAAAGTCAGTTCTACTCGTATATTTGATATCATCATGTGGGTACTTGGAGCCTTCATCTCTATCTCCATCCTTTGTAAATCATACAAAATGGGCCTTTGTGTTAACACCATTGCACTCGTACCCGCGTATGATCTTCTACTCAATGTGTCAGCTACTACGTTCGCTTTTCCAGGATGATATTGGATGGTATGATCGTAATCTTTCAACAGCTCAAGCCAACGTCGTTGTCGCATGTTGAGTTCCTTTTGGGTGAAGAAATATTTGAGGCTTTTATGATCCGTATAGATCTCCACTTTCTCCCCATACAGGTAGTGTCTCCAAATCTTTAACGCGGAAACGACTGCTGCCAACTCCAAATCATGAGTAGGATAATTCCTCTCATATTCTTTGAGTTGTCGCGAGGCATAGGCTATGACTTTCCTATGTTGTATGAGAACACATCCTAACCCTTTGTCTGAAGCATCGCTGTAGATAACAAATCCATCCGAACTAGATGGTATTGTCAGAACAGGTGCCGAAATGAGTCTCCTCTTGAGTTATTGAAAACTCTTCTCACAATCCTCGCTCCAACTGAATTTTGTATCCTTCTGAGTCAGCTGAGTTAACGGAGTAGCGATTCTAGAAAATCCTTCCACGAATCTCCGATAATACCTAGCTAAGCCCAGAAAGCTACGTACTTCGGTCACCGACTTCGGTTGCTCCCAACTTTGTATGGCTTCAATCTTCGCCAGGTCGACAGATACTCCATGTTTTGACACCACGTGCCCAAGGAATGTTACTTCCTCAAGCCAGAACTCGCATTTCTTCAATTTGGCATATAGCTTGTTTTCACGAAGCCTTTGCAGTACCAGCTTCAAATGGCGCTCATGATCTTCACGGCTTCTGGAATAGATGAGGATATCATCAATAAAGACAACAACGAACTGATCTAAATATTCTTTGAATACACGGTTCATCATATCCATGAAAGCAGCAGGAGCATTAGTTAATCCAAAAGACATGACTAAGATTTCATAATGCTCGTACCGAGTTCTGAAGGCAGTCTTTGGAATATCCTCAGTTTTAATCTTCAGCTGATGATATCTAGAACGAAGATCGACCTTTGAAAAGAATTGTTCTCCTTGCAACTGGTCAAATAGGTCATCAATGCGAGGTAGCAGATACCTATTCTTGATGGTGACATGGTTCAATTCCCTATAGTCGATACAAAGTCGCATACTCCCGTCTTTCTTCTTTACGAATAAAACAGGAGCACCCCAAGAAGATGTACTAGGACGAATAAAACCGATGTCCAACAACTCCTGTAGTTGAACCTTTAACTCCTAAAGTTCAATAGGAGCCATTCGATATGGGGTTTTAGAAATGGGCTTTGTACCAGGTTCAAGATCAATAAAGAATTCAACTTCACGTTCTGGGGGTAGACCGGGAATTTCTTCAGGAAATACGTCAGGAAATTCACTAACTACAGAAATATTATTCAAATCTGACGTGTTTTTGTTCAAGTCCATAACATGGGTTATGAAAGCTTGACATCCGTTCTTCAATAAACGAATGGCTTTATGGCTTGATATGACAGCGATTGATTTTAGTGGTTTGGTTGCTTGAATTCGCATAACAGGTTGGTTAGGAATATGAAAACTAACAACCTTACGAAAACAATCAATTTTTGCATGATGAGTAGTTAACCAATCAATTCCTAAAATCACATCAAAAGCAAGTATCTTTAAAGAGATAAGGTCAACAGGTAATGTGATTGTGCTAACTTGGTTTAAGCAAGATTTATAAACTGTAGATGTAATGAAAGTTTCTCCTAACGGAGTCTCCACAGATAGGTCAAAGTCTAATTTCTCCGTAGTCAAGTTTAAACGTTGAGCACAAGCAGGAGAGATAAAAGAGTGGGTAGAACCGGTATCTAATAAGGTATAAACTCCGCAAGAGTTTATGATTAGCTTACCCGTGATCACCTCGTTTGAGTTCCTCGCGTTTTGGGCAGTCACGACAGACGCCCTTCCAGCAACCACCGACTTTGACTTGTCCGGAACAGCCTTCGGAGTCAATATCCTCGTTGAACTTGGTTTTGCAACAAGACAATCTTTAGCTATATGACCTTCCTTTCCACAGTTATAGCATACCTTGAACTGTTGTGGGCAGTTTGGGCTGATGTGTCCCTCCTTTATGCATTTGTAACAAACGATCGGTGCTCGTTCTCCTCCCCTAAAAGCAGTAGATGTTTGTCCTGACGTCTTCACGTTAGCATTGTTGTACCTTCTTTTCTTGAAATCTCCTCCCGACTCGCTCCTTCTATTATCACGGCCATGATTACCACTAGAGTGGTTACCGCTTTTGTCCGAATGTTTTCCTCCCTGCTGGTTTTTATTGCTTCGATGACTACCGCCACCGGTATGACCCTGGTTGTGGTCCCTCGGTTGCACATACTCATTATCTCGCTCTAATAATTGAGCCCTGTTTACAACATCTGAATATAAAGAAAATTTATGAGAGATAATATATTGCCGAATCTCGGGTTTTAGACCTCTCAAAAACATCCTTGTCATTCGTTCTTCATTTTCGACCAAATGAGGTGCAAACCTAGATAACTCTGCAAACTTCGCCTCGTACTGGGACACCGTCATGTTGTTTTGTTCCAGTCTGATAAACTCCACCTCCTTCATATGACGAATACTTTCAGGAAAGTACTTATCATTGAACAGTTTCTGAAATGTTTCCCAGGACATGTTGAGTGCGTCAGGCTGGGTACGTTTCACAGACTCCCACCAGTAGTCTGCCTCACCACGGAACATAAAGGTGGCGAATGGAACCTTTTGTTCCTCCGTGCATCCCAAGACATCGAATATCTTGGTAATTTGCTTGACCCACGTTTCCGCCAAGATCGGATCTGACTTTCCCTTAAATTCTGGTGGTCCTAATTCTTTGAACTGCTTGGTTGTGACAAACCGCGCGTTGTTATCATTTCCACCCGTATTCTGCACACGAGTCTCCCTCGTCTGATTTTACATGAACTGCAAAAAGCTCCTAAACATTCCATCATTCTTAGTTTGCTCAATAATGTTGTTTACAGGAGGAATATTGCCTTCCTGTTGCACGTTCCCCTGGGTGGTGATCAAAGGTGTCTCCACGGTCTGATTTACTCCATTATTAACGTTCTCAGCTACCATTCTTAAATACTGCCATAAAACAAGGGTTAATAGTCATGTCATATATTATCCCTATACTCTGACCGACCAAATAAATACCAAATAAACTTAGTCAGGTCATACTAGCGAAAGAATTCTCCGTCTCCCCCCTCCTAGTTCTTGTCTCACATCTCAGCCAGGGATCATATCCCTAAGCTCTGATACCAACTGTAATGCCCCCAAAATAGGTATATATCACCCATTCTGAGTCGCCGAATAGATGGTACAGAAATAAATATAACTTCATTATAATAATTGTCGTGCAAAATACGACAACACAATTACTGTGAGTTTAAATACAAATATTGTCTTCTAGACAATTTCCACACTCAAATAAGTCCACATTATAATTATTCAAACACTATTTTACAGAAATAGTGACGACTGATAAAACTTCTTTCTAGAACCATCACTCCATATCCCGACTAGATCCTGCTATGTTCTCACCACCTGAGAAGAAAAATGGAACAAAAATGAAAAGGGTGAGCTCAACTAGCCCAGTAAAGAATATTATGACTAAGATAATATACAACAAATTATCATTAGTATTCAACAGGGAAAAAACTGATAGAATATAATTGACAACAAGTTTTAGATCAATAACTGCAGCGGAAACAGCAAACCATTAGAAGAGTCAAGTAGAGAATGAATTTTACTATCTTCTAAGATTTAAAAGTTCATCATCAATATTTTATCTCTGTAACATCAATTAATAATCATCTTTAACCAAATATTCATCTTTGCACTACAGGCCAAAGATATTCATTTGTATCACCAGTCAATCATGTTCATCTCAACACATGTTCATCTTTGCACTACAGGCCAAAAATATTCATCAGGTAATCATACATCTTTGCACTACAGACCAAAGATATTCAGTAATATCATCATTTAGGACTGAGGATGATGAAAAATATCTTAAAGAAAACGAATCCAGTGAGACAGCAGGACAAATAGTAGAGATTCGCATAACAGTTTATCCAAGATCAATAATACTTCATAATAATCAATTGTGAAGCAGAATTCAAAATAAATATTAAAACATGGATACAATCAAAGATAGTAACCATAATAGACATCTTGGACAAAAAGAAAAAATTTTATTTTTCGGTGAATAGTGTCGTAATCGTGAATAGTGCAGTATATGTGAATAGTGCCGTATACGTGAATAGTTTCGTATACGTGAATAGTAACCCCGACACAAAAAGTTCCAAATTTGATAAAAAAAAACTTATATCAATATTTTAGCATAATGATATTGAAGAAAATAATATCATTTTAAGAAGAAAATAATATCCCTTACCTCAAAATATCAGTACTTCTGGTCGGAATACCGGTATAAGGCTGAAAAAAACTTGCTCTGATGAATAAAAACTCTCAAAGTATCTAAATACTCACAAAATACACTCAATAATCTAGAGAGAGAAAGAGAGGAAACTTGTTTCTGGTGTGATTTTCAATTCTAACTTAGCCCTCTATTTATAGGAAAATGTTAGCACGCCGAAGAAGACTTAACCTGCAACCTGATGGTTTTACCTGCTACTATTCAAGCCTACCACATTTGAATAAAAATCTCAGCACATTTCTTCACCAACCAAGAATGGGGCCCACCAATTCTAGAATTTTCCACCAAAATGATAAACTCCGAAAATTCAACAATTTTTGAACCAGTCATCTCGTAAAATTCATAATAAATAATACGTTCATTTTTAACGGTTCAAAATTTGTGGACATATACTCAACCTATATATGTATAACATATCCAAAAATTACCACGATCCAACGGTCGGATTAAAAATTATAACCCCCGCAAAATATCTCAAAAACCCTGATTTTTAATACTTCCATTCCGACAAAAATACTGATAAAAACCTCAAAATTAGCTCCTTCATTTTTAACCACAAAAATATATCCCTCATTTATATCCACATAAAATAAATATTTCCTTATCATATGAATCAATAATTAATTAGTCACAAATAATATTACAGAATCACATTTATGACAACCAGGCCGTTCTCATGAAAGAGGGGGCTTTCCAATAAGAATTTCTCCTTACTGGCGCGCAATTAGATGACCAAACCTCTCCTTAGACAGAACTTTCTAGACATTGCCAATAATGTTATCTAATAATATTATTCAAATAATATGAATTATTGATCTGATAATGGGAAATACTGTGCAGTGACAATTATTCAAACAACAATAATATAAAATATCAATGCAACAATTGTTGAATCAATAAAATAAAATATTGAACAGTAACTACTGTAACAATTATTGAGAAGTGCTTTCCTTCGTAAGAATCAATAATTGGTGCAATATGCTACTATATTTTAACCATCAGGTATTCCAACAGTATCAACGGTAACAACTATGTCGTTAATTATTAACAACTTATACTTGTCGTTTTCTTCATCCAATCGCTTTCCGTTATGGTGCCCACACAAGGCTGCGCCGTCGTACGAATATTCCCCGACAGCAAGAATATTTCACGACCAAACGAATATTCACCGACCAAAAATGAATATTTTATAACCACTTGCTTATTTGAAATATTTGCGCATTTTACCCATAACTAACCACATTAATCAAATCAACCCTTTTTATTTCAAAATAATAAATAGAGAAAATTTAATTTTATTTATTAATAAGTTGGGGTCTTACACTAATTAGTAAAACTTAAATCTAATTTTCATGTGCTATGCAATTAGGAAATTAAACATAATTAAGAAACACTAATTTTCATTTTTAGAAACTTTAATTTTCATTTTAAATCTAATTAGAAAAATCCTAGAAACTAATATTTTTTTAACCTTAGGGTTGCCAAGATTACATATTAGCCATTAAATTTGCTAGGCAAATGACTATTTTACCCTTATTGCATTATTGGAGATAACTTGTGTATCTTGCCAAAATTGAAGTTGGTGACCAACTAGGATTGCCCATGTGCTCTAAATAATCAGCAAATAAGCCACATATCTCAGCCAATACATGGTATCATGTTATATATATATATATATATATATATATATATATATATATATATATATATATAGATCAAGAGAGAGAAAGTTTATTATTTAGCCCATCTGTACACCAACTCTCTACCAAGTCCTTCTCTCTCTATCTAACCCACGAAATTTATAAGTATATCAGTCCCAAAAACAAGCCCCACTACCTCCGCTAACAAATTAGTAGCCTAGAATCAAGGATTTGATCAAGAAAGGTATAAGCACTAAACCAAATCTGATCTTAGATCCTATGTTAGATGTTAAGTTTTTATGTTTAAACATGTTATATGTAGTGTATATAGTTGATCTGGATTGGTATTTAGTGGATCCATAACATCTAGTTGTTCAAATTTGAAGTTCTTCAAGATCTAGAAAATTTTTTATTGTTGTCTGACAACCGAATGTCAGACCTCAGAGATCAGTGATTGTTAATTATTTTTATGTGTTAAATGTTTTTACTTGTAGTATGTCATGTAGGCTTTACTCTAAAACATGAATCAGGATCAAATATGCTATAAATTGAATGTTATTGATGATCAAACTACGTTGACCGACCATTGTTGGGTAAAATCTAGTTACGCACAACACGCAAGTATACGTGATCAACAAGTAATATAATAGTAAGTAGAGTATCGTTCCCACAGAGACTTAGTAAGAAATTAACCCTCACAATTATCGATCTTCTATTAATCCTAATTTTATTAAACTAATCAATTTCAAGTTTGTAACTAAAGTAATTAAAAATATCACAATCACAAGTGCTAAAAACTGAATTTTCAAACAAATATTGGGGAATTAGGCTTCCAACTTCACTTTAAGCATTACCCTAATTATTACACCCTTATTCCAATTTAACTCACTATCCCTGTTTATTAATCAAAAACACGGATGTAGAACTAGCCACCTCTCGATGTACTAATACTGTATTAACTTCAATCCACAATTAAGATAGAATCAAGTTAAACACCATAATCAACTAACTCACTATATCTCTATGTGAATTACAATCAAAGAAGGTTTAAGTTCAAGTTCTTTATCTGATTACATGCGATGTCAAGCATATCTCTACCTTAACATTCATCAAGATTCTGTTCATTCACAAAATTCAAGAACATATGATATACTAACTATGTCTAGACTCGTATTTCATCTCCCGAGTTCATAAAAGTCCACAAAGAACTGTTGATCAGGCAATTCATAAATGCAAGCTCAAATTAATATAGATAAACTGGATAATAGCTTGTTAAACTGAAATCAAAGATTACATAATCATCGTTCCACTTAAAGATCCGTCTTAAGTCTAAAAGAAATTAGTTCATCATAAATAAAATAACAACTAAATAAATTAAAGATATCATCCTTCAATTACTATAAAACTAAAGTAAAAGAATAACACAGAACACCCTTCACTTTAGCCTTAATCCGCAATTGATATGAAAGTTCTTCAAAATCTTCACTCCAATGCTCAATATCCAATTCTGTCCTTATTCTCTGTTAATTGCTTCACATGATGATAATTTCGTTATTTATGGCTCAATATTTATCCAACACATGAGTTTTGGTAGAAGTCCCATCTCTTTTAGAGTCCATACGCCATCCCATCACTTAACATCCATGTTCCAGCAGAGTTTGAAGCAAACTAGGATAGTCAGGATCCGGCACCCCCCGCCTGGTGGGCATAGCCCTGTCCTGTAGAGTTAAAGACCCCCCGCCCCGGCGGGGGTGTAAGGCCAAATCATGACTGCCCCGGCGGGGTACGCTGTGTCAACTGACTTTGCTTGAACCTCCTTTGTTGCTTAAATCTTGCCAAAATGAACATAACTCCATCCTTTTCGATCAAATGCAACACCACCATACCAACACAATGAAATAACACGAAACAAGTACAAACAAACACCTAAAAATGAAGAATTGCACCGATTAAGCTTGGATTAGGATAAGATTCGCGGGTATAAAACTCACTTATCAAAATCCCCCAAACTTAAAACGTGCTACTCCTCGAGCGCATGCAATCAAACAACTAGCATGCTATGCAATGCAATGTAATGAGATGTAATGTATCCAACTATATGTCTACAAATCCAATAGTATCATTAAATCAAAACTATTCCTTCGGCCTCAAAAAAATCAAGTAAACACTACAACACTTCATATTAAAACCCATCAATAACTTTTTCTCAATCCTCGAATCTTAGACTGTCATCACTGATATAGTGTGTGTGTGATCAACATGTATGCTAACTGATACTAATTCAAATTCAATACATAACCAATCTCTTATTAGGAATCATACTGAATAAACTCAAAAATTTCAAAAAAAGACGAGTTCCAACCAAAATCAAATGTCTACCAAGATTAGGGGTCCGAATAGGGTATTCATGCTTTCTTTCTTTCTTTCTTTCATTAACGGGGACTCTTTGCCCTTATTTCTCGTCTTCTCTTTATTTTTCTTCTTTTTTTTTCAATAGATGGTTGGTGAGTGCGTTTTACGCTCCATCTCATGCTTGTGTTTATGTGGAGTATTTTTTTCTCAACCCACCACAAGACTCCACTAGATATTATTATTATTTTTTTCTGAAGCTTATACACCCTACCTTTTTCCCCCCAAACTTAGGTTTTTGCCTAATTCTTTGTGTTCACCGCCTATTCTTGTCATTCTATGATTTACACTAGCATTATCCTTTAGAAACTATTTATGTATCAATTTAAACTACTCGGTCGAAACAAATGTTATTAAGGTGCTACCCTTTTTATACTAGTTTCAAACAAGCACAATATCCGTGTCATAATTCAAAACTACATCATAGTTCTAATACTGGGTACTGTATTTGTTTACTTAATCCCAATCTCATCATTGGCCAACATAAACACGAACTACAATAACTATTTGACATATGCAAAACAACAAAATTCTAACTAATTTTTTTATTACATAACAAAATGCAGAATAACAAAATTAATTAAACAATTTATGCACCTAAGCTATTATGCGACTATATGATTACCTGATTGCAACATTACAAATCCTAAACTAACATGCAAAACTAAAGTGCAATAACAAATGCAAACCTAACTAATGACATTATGCATGCAACATGAAATGCAAAATAAAAACTAAATTCCCCAAACTTAATAACTATAATGTCGTCATTATATTAATAACGCAATAAAATGTGTGAGGACTTCCCTGTAATCGCCTAAGTCTAAGGTGGTGGTGGTGGTTGATCTTCTTCTTCAGAGTCACTTTGTGGGAACCTTGGCATAGGAGCTGGTTGCTGGTATGGGAATTGAGCAGTTGAATTGAAGCTCTGGAGCGTCGCATTCAAAGAAGCGAAAGACGTATTCATCGCTTCAAACATGTGGTCTTGCCTCGCTGCGAGTCAGCACATCTCTCGGCGTGCTTCCCTGTTGTGCTCATTCACTAGGCATTGAAATGTAAGAAACTGAAGACTAGATATGGTGTCAGGTTGTGGTACCGCCTCTGTTTCTTGCTCTCCCATCGATGCATCCTCTTGAAATTCAGCATCATCCGAGGTGTCTTCAGCGTCAACTTCGTCCTCTGAAGTTGATAGAAATACAAAGCCTAATCCTCTAGGATTTGAGTCACCTTCGGCCCACACCGAATATTGCGCAATCATTTTGGAATCTAGTAGTTGCAGCGGCATCTGAGTGATTTCATCATCGAAGCATCTAAGAACCGCTTGGCAACACAACCCACAAATGAGTGATGGGCGTGGCAAGTCGCTCAAAAAATTTCCTCGTAAGCATCGGCGAATGGAAAAACTGATTATGGCTCTGACGTCGATGATGAAATCTTACGCAATTGCATATAAAAGTAGTGCCTTTTCTTTTGGTCACGTCTGATGTGTGTGTGGACGGAAATAGCTTGGCACACAAGAATGCGTACCATATCTTTCCATACATGCTGAGATTCTTGCTGTGAAAAATCGTGCCTCCTTTCCGACCCTTTGATCCATGTTGTACCCGGCTTAGTCATGTCCTTCATAATAGCCTTAAAATCCTGATCATTGTCACGTAAGTGAGCATACTGACAATATCTCTGCACTCGTAACTGATAATAAGTGTTGATTGCAACGACACTGAACGAAACCAATCTACCCCTCACAAACGCATTGAAAGGGGCTTTATCCCCGGCGTTTGCATAAAATTCCTTGACCATATGACAACGGCAGCCTCGGGTTCCTCCGTAAACTTGTTCCACCCTTTCTAATATTTATGTTGCATCATCTCCCCATCCACATGATCCGGTGCCAACCCCCGCTCCGGTGTAAGTGCTTTTGTGAGACCCCAGATTTTATGAATAAAGGTTTAAATTTCTCGAAATATTTTTTTATATTATGGTGTGAATTTGATATAATGTTATAGTTGTGGATAGTATTTATAAGTTTTGCAAAGTATGCAAGTTGTTGTATAATATTCGATTGGTCGGGGAATATTCTTTTTATCGGGGAATATTCGTACGACGACACAATCATTGGTGGACCCCACAACGGAATTATTGTCGGATTGAGAAAATGACAAAAATATTTTTATGAAAATAACGGCGAAAGTTTTACCGTTAATACTGTTGAACTACTCGGTAGTAAAAGTACAGTAATACGCGTGGTTGCATAGTAGCACACGGTATTAAGTATTGATGTTTACGTGAGAAGTCACTCAATTTTGTTCAATTATTGCTACTGTAGTTGCTGCATAGTATCTCACGTTATTTGATTCAATTATTGTTGATTGTCATATATATATATATATATATATATATATATATATATATTATAAGGTTTGTTTTATTAGTATTATTAATGTAATAAAACAGAAAATCTTTTTATATAAAACAGAATATTTTTATAAAGTTATTCGTTTTATTAGGCTAATAATAAAATCTTTTTATATAAAACAAAATACTTTTATAAAGTTACTCTTTTTATTAGATTATAAATAGAATATATTATATTTTATTTATAAGATTTTGCTTTAAATATGGACCGTCAGATTAAAGTAAATCAATCTGGACCGTTCATGAATTAGTTACTATGCAGTCCATTCTTCTATAAATAGAAGTTCATTCATTCATTATTTCTTACGAATTCACTGAAACTCTAGAGAGAGAAAGAAGAAAAGTTTTCTGCTACTTAAGTACTCTTATATTTAGTTCTTTTACGGTAAGGGATATTATTTGTTGTACCTGTAAGGGGTGTTATTCTTTCTTATTCATGAAGAGAACTGTTGTTATTCCATTCTTTATTATTCTTTTGGAATATCCTGTTTGTTCGTTTTACGCCGGACCTGACGGAATATCATGTTTGTGCATTTACACTGGACCTGGTTCCATTATCTATTATTCTGTCAGAATATCCTGTCTGTGCGTTTACGCCAGACCTGGTTCCATTATCTATTATTCTGTCAGAATATCCTGTCGGTGCGTTTACGCATGACCTGGTTCCATTATTTATTATTCTGTTGGAATAACCTGTCTGTGCGGTCTATCGCATGCCTGGTGATTTCTTTTGCTATTTCATTCTTTATTATACTCAGTTGGTTAAAGTTTTGGCTTTTATACTCCATGAAATTAGCGAAATATCCTTGATATTTGCGCTTCATCTAGTATATTTTCATGAAAATATTCTTCTGAGCATTCTTAAATTTTACTGCACAAGCAGTATCATGTTGACAATTTGGATGTTATTAGTTCCTGGATAAATTAATTATTGAATTTGTTTTATTGAATTCTTATATCATTGTCATCATCCTCGTGTTTATATTTTATCGGAAGTCATCTGTGGCCTGTAGTGCATAGATGGACTTTGTATGATTATGTCCAGAGATTATTCGGTGTACTCATGACCGTAATGTTATAAATGATGTGGTAAAAGTCCTCATTGGCCCGTAGTGCATTGATGGACGGTTGTTGGCATGATCATGACCATTAATGAATACACAAATATTCTTGGCCCGTAGTGCATGGATAATTGTGGTCGTGATACTAAAGAATATCCTTGGCCGTAGTGCAGGGGTGATTCGATGATGTGGAATATTTATTAAGCTAAGTCTCAGCGATAACAGTGATGAAAAACCTATTAAATCATAAAAGATAGTAGATTTTATTCTCTACTTGACTCTTTTAATGGATTGTTTGTTCCGCTACAATTAAACTTGATGTCTATTGTTTTTTATCAGTTTAACATTGTTGAAGACTAATGATAATTTATTCTGCATTATCTTAGTCATAATATTTCTTACTGGGCTAGTTGAGCTCACTCTTTCTTTCACTGTTCTCTTCAGGAAATGAGAATGTAGCCGGGACTAGTCGGGGAATGGAGTGACGGTCCAGATGATAGTAGTAGTAGTCCTCACTATTCTGTTAAATAGTGTGACAATAAATGAAATGAGGACTTATTCTAAGAGTGGATATTGTCTAGATGACAGTATTTGTATTAAAACTCACAGTTCTCTTGTTGTATATTAAAGATTGTATTTGTATTCTGTACCATATATTTGGCGACTCAGAATAGGTGATGTATACCTATTTTGGGGGCATCACAGTTGGTATCAGAGCTTAGGGATATGATCCCTGTCTAAGATGTGAGATAAGAACTAGGAGGGGAGAGACGGGAAATTCCTTCGCTAGTATGACCTACCTAAGTTTACTTGTTATTTAATTGGTCGGTCAGAGTATAGGGATAATATATGATATGTTAATTAACCCTTGTTTTGTGGTAGTATGTAAAAATGACATCTGAAAATGTTGAGATAAGCAATGGAGCACAGTAGACCGTTGAATCTCTACAGATCAATAATCAGGACAATGTGCAACAGGATGGCGAAAATCCTCTTGTAAACAACAACATTGATCAATTGACGAACGACAGTACATTTATGAGTTTTTTAGATTTCATGCAACATCAGGCGAATGCGGCTCCTATTCATAATGCAGGAGGAAACAATGGCAACCCACGGTTGGTCACCGCTAAGCAATTTAAGGAGCTGGGACCACCGGAGTTTTTGAAAAAGCCAGAACCATTTAAGGCAGAGACGTGGTTAAAGCAGATCACCAAGATATTTGATGTCTTGGGATGCTCCGAAGAGCAAAAGGTTTCCTTTGCCACCTTTATGTTGCGTGAAGAGGCAAATCACTGGTAGGAATCTGTAAAACGTACCCAGCCTGACGCACTCAAGATGTCTTGGGAGAAGTTCCAAGAGCTGTTCAATGACAAGTACTTTCCCGAAAGCATTCGTCACATTAAGGAGGTGGAATTTATCAAGTTGGAGCAAAACAACATGACCGTGTCGCAGTACGAAGCCAAGTTTGCCGAGTTGTCCCGATTTGTGTCCCATTTGGTTGATAATGAGGAGAGAATGACGTGAATATTTCTAAGAGGTTTGAAACCTAAGATACGTCAATATATTATCTCTCATAAACTGTGTTTGTATTCAGATATTGTTAATAGGGCTCAGTTATTGGAGAGCGATAACGAGTCAACCCAGCCAAAAGGGAGCAACCGACTAAATGATAATGCTGGTGATAACAGTCATCAAAGAGGTGACAATAAGCCTGGAGGGAATCAACATGCCAGAAATGGTAACCACTTCGGTGGTAATCATGGCCAAAACAATAAGAATGAACATTTCAAGAAGAGAAGGTTCAACAATGACGTGAAGACGTCGGCACCAGCACCCGTTTCAAAGGAAGAAGAACGACCATCGGTCGTATATTTTAGTGCGAACAGGAGGGACACATCCGTCCAAACTGTACGCAGCAATCCAAAGCGTGTTTTAATTACGGAAGAGAAGGTCACCTAGCTCAATTTTGTCGTATTGTGAAGTCAAGTCTAGCTGGGATAGTGATGCCAAAGGATGTCCCAGGCAAGCCAAAGCCTGTAGTTTAAGAGAGAGCATTTTTTTCGTGACGAGGAACGTGGATAAAATTATCACGGGTATGTTAGTCATAAACTCTTTTGAAGTCTATACCGTGTTAGATACCGGTTCTACTCACTCTTTTATTTCACCTAGTTGTGTTCAATATTTGAATTTAACTCTGGAGAAGTTAGACTTTAATTTATCTGTTAAAATTTTGTTGGGAGAAACCTTCATTACCTCCACTATTTATAAATCTTGTTTGATTCAAATCAACACTTTCACGTTACATGTCAATCGTATCCCTTTGAAAATACTTGCCTTTGATGAGATTTTAGGAATCGATTGGTTAACTACTCATCATGTTTTTTTTGTAAGGTTGTTAGCTTTCATACTCCTAACCAACCTGTTATGCGAATTCAAGCAACCAAACTACTAAAGTCAATTATTGTCATATCAAGCCATAAGTAAAGAGCTCCGGTCCTTTCGTTGTTGACTTTCTTGTGTGGAATGCACCGAAGCCAGACTTTCTGTAGGCGACGTCGTGAATGGCGATGATAAGTTGATAGGTATCAATGTGACGTGCTATCCAAGTCTTGGATGAGGGTCACAATTTTGAAAGATATTTCTATTGTTAATAAATTTCCTGACGTATTTGTGAAGACTTCTTAGCCTACCCAGAGCGTGAAATCGAATTTTGTATTGACCCCAGTACAAAACTCATTTCTTAAACCCTTAAATATTTCTTCAACTAAAACGAACGTATTATGCGCCACAGACGTTGGCTCGAGCTGTTGAAGATTTCGATCGTACCATTCAATATCATCGTGGAAGTGCAAACGTGGTAGCTGACGCGTTGAGTAGAAGATCGTATGCGAGTGAGATGTTGTTAACACAAAGACCCATTTCGTATAACTTACAAATGATGAATATAGAGTTAAAGACTCTAGGGACCCACGTGAAGATAACGAATATACGATTAGAATCGACTTTAATCGATAAATTTAAAGCCGCTCAAGCTACATACTCAGAGTTGATGAATGTGAAGAAGAATGTTCAAGAGGGCGTATTCTAGAAGCAAGAATCGATGAAGAGAGGAAATCTCAACCCTCGATTTAATTGACCCATTTAAAATCCTCGATCGAGCAGGAACTGTGGCTTATAGACTCGTTTTACCACCAAGTATGTCGCGTGTTCATAACATTTTTAACGTATCGATGTTACGTAATTATGTGGATGACCCGAACCACATTATTGATTTAAAATCGGACGAGATAGCGGATGATTTAACGTATGAAGATGTACCTGTTAAAATCCTGGAATATATTCTACGCTTAAAGATTATACCTCAAGAGTTAGAATCTGATGAAGTGTCCTCATCTGTTCGGCATACCAGGTACGTACGTAAATTTCGAGGGCGAAATTCCATAAGGAGGGGAGATTGTGAGACCCCATATTTTACGAATAAAGGTTTAAATTTCTCGAAATATTTTTTTATATTATGGTGTGGATTTGATGTAATGTTATAGTTGTGGGTAGTATTTATAAATTTTGCAAAGTATGCAAGTTGTTGTATAATATTCGACTGGTCGGGGAATATTCTTTTTATCGGGGAATATTAGTACGATGACACAATCAATGGTGGACCCCACAACAGAATTATTGTCTGATTGAGAAAACGACAAAAATATTTTTATGAAAATAACGGTGGAAGTTTTACCGTAAATACTGTTGAACTACTCGGTAGTAAAAGTACAGTAATACGCGTGGTTGCATAGTAGCACACGGTATTGAGTATTGATGTTTACGTGAGAAGTCACTCAGTTTTGTTCAATTATTGCTACAGTAGTTGCGGCATAGTATCTCACGTTATTTGATTCAATTATTGTCGATTGTATATATATATATATATATATATATATATATATATATATATATATATATATATATATATATATAAGTTTTGTTTTATTAGTATTATTAATGTAATAAAACAGAAAAGCTTTTTATATAAAACATAATATTTTTATAAAGTTATTCATTTTATTAGGCTAATAGTACAATCTTTTTATATAAAACAGAATACTTTTATAAAGTTATTCGTTTTATTAGATTATAAATAGAATATATTATATTCTATTTAAAAGATTTTGCTTTAAATATGGACCGTCAGAGTAAAGTAAATCAATCTGGACCGTTCATGAATTAGTTACTATGCAGTCTATTCTTCTATAAATAGAAGCTCATTCCTTCATTATTTCTTATGAATTCACTGAAACTCTAGAGAGAAATTATAGAGAGAAAGAAAAAAAGTTTTCTGCTACTTAACTACTCTTATATTCAGTTCTTTTAAGGTAAGAGATATTATTTATTGTACTTGTAAGGGGTGTTATTATTTCTTATTCATGAAGAGAACTGTTGTTATTCCATTCTTTATTATGCTCAGTTGGTTAAAGTTTTGGCTTTTATACTCCATGAAATTAGTGGAATATCCTTGATATTTGCGCTTCATCCAGTATATTTTCATTAAAATATTGTTCTGAGCATTCTTGAATTTTACTGCACAAAGCAGTATCATGTTGATAATTTGGACGTTATTAGTTCCTGGATAAATTAATTATTGAACTTGTTTTATTGAATTCTTATATCATTGTCATCATCCTCATGTTTATATATCTGTGGCCTGTAGCGCATAGATGGACTTGTATGATTATGACCAGAGATTATTCGGTGTAATCATGACCGTAATGTTATAAATGATGTGGTAAAAGTCCTCATTGACCCGTAGTGCATTAATGTACAGTTGTTGGCATGATCATGAACATTAATGAATACACAAATATTCTTGGCCCGTAGTGCATGGATAATTGTGGTCGTGATACTAAAGAATATCCTTGGCCGTAGTGCAGGGGTGATTCGATGATGTGGAATATTTATTAAGCTGAGTCTCAGCTATAACAGTGATGAAAACCTTTTAAATCATAAAAGATAGTAGATTTTATTCTCTACTTGACTCTTTTAATGGATTGCTTGTTCCGCTGCAGTTAAACTTGCTTGTTCTAGCTTTCTTAGAAGAAGTTGTGCCAAACCAAATTATTTTGGTGTAGAATCTAATGATTAAGTCTGAGATGAACACACCCCGTAGTGGGTTTATACGGTGGGTTGATCTCCTATGTATGAAAGAGGTAGTTTACTTTCTTGGTGATTGTAAACTGACCATAAAAGAAGGGTTACGGCTTCATGCTGTTAAACCTAGTAAGAGTTCATGGTCGATTTGACCCCTCAGCAAAAGTATGAAATGTTTTATTGGAATTTTTATATTCCTCATTATTCCTTCTACTTCATAATTCTTGATAAGTTATGAAGGTTAGGGAATATTTGAAAGATAAGAACTTGGTTGAAGAGAAGTTGAGAAGTAGGGCAGGTTAAAATTTTGAGGATGAAATTATGTGAAGAAGGGGTGGATGTGATGACCCAGGTAAGGGTGTGGTTTTAAAAAATTCCGATGACGGAATTTTTATAAGGGAGGAAGTGTAACAACCCGGAGAATCCGGATTATTCAGAATTTAAGTTTAAAGAATTAGTTATTAATAAAACGAATTTTTATTAATACTATTCTGTGCTATGTGTTTATTAATCATTCTATAACCTAGGATGATTATAAGTCGTGATGATTCTGGCTACGAGCTAGATTGAACGAGTAAGAATTTTCAAGACAAAAATAAAATTTTTCCGGGAATAAAAATATTTCCGGGAAAACAAATGAAATAGGCACTATTCACCTGACGAAACCCTAAGGGTTAGATTTTGAATAACCTAAGCCTTTTCGAGAGTTCGATGTGTCAAAATGACATTCTGTCGAAAGATTTGACAATTAACTGTCCTGAAAAGTTAAGTAAACCGATAAAAGTATTTCTCGAAAAATGTGCAGAAATCGAACGAAATAAAAACGACGAAAAGTACTGTTATGTACTTTTCATTCATTTAATTACGTTAGGAGAAAACGTGAAGGAAAACACTTAATGCCAAAAAGTGTTTTTCAATTTTTCGGAGATCCGAAGAATACGCAAAAGTTAATTTGTAAAGGAAAGACGAAATATCCAAAAATATTTGGATTCCGAGAATAGCAGTTTTTAAAACTGTCAAACGAAACCCGAAAGACGGAACCACGAAACTTCCATAGGAAGTTTCGTGAATAGTTAGGAGGTGGAATAGTATGGAGGTGCGAATAATAACTAGAGGGGCAAAATGACTATTTTGCCCCTCGCTTTGAAAATCTATAAATAGGAAGCTTAATTTCATTTGTTTAAGATTTTAGAAATCCTACAACATTAGAGAGAGAGAGAGAGAGAGAGAGTTTTCAGATGAGGAAGAAGGTGAAAAGGAGGAGGAAAAGCTTGCGCTTGAGCAAACTTTGTCCGATGGAAGGAGATTAAAGAAGAAAGGAATTGGAATGAGCAGTTCAGCGTAAACTCTAAGTTGTAGCTGTGCGTAAGGCAAGTATCCTAACTTCATTCATATTTTAAATGATGCTAGTTTCTTAAACTTCTCATATGTTGAACTTGAGAAGTCTTGTCTATGTGTAAATGTACAATATTTGTACAAGGTGGTAGTTTGTATGAGGCCTTGTGCCACAATTTGAACACTTCGGTGTTTCTATGAGATGAACAGTTATGTGATTGAGTTGTTCAATACAAGTATGTTCTGTTTATATATGAACCGTTATTGTTAAGTCTGTGCTAATGACTCTAGCCAGACAGGATGTGTATGAAATAGGTAGAAGAATGAAGTATTTCAAAGTGAATGTGAATAATGTTTTAAAATGATAGGAATCATAATTAGTCCTATTATTCAAGCTGCTTCATAACCTTTGTTCGGTTATCGAAGTTCTGAAGAAATGTTTAAACTCTTGAAGTTGTTTGTTCAACTGTTATGACTTGCTGAGCAATTGAATGCTCACAATTGCTGTAAATGAAAAACATTTTCAGCGTACGATGTTAGAAGAATTTAAGGATCCCATAAAGATCAAGCTGACCAGTATCCAGATGAAGTGCCATTCAGTATGTGAATGAGCGTGAAGATCAAGCGAAGACTTGTAATGTAGAATAACTTAATTAAACTATAGGTTAGTTTAATGAACTGTTATGTATCCTTTGTGAAGGATAAAAGTTACTTTTGTAAGATGAAAAGAATAATGTAATTATCATTATTTGTAATGAATAAGGTTATAAGGTGATAGAACTTGGGGTTTAAGAATGTATGTTGTTATATTTCACTATATAATGATGTATGTTTGTAAGAATGATGTACTCGTGACGCACGAAATCCGAGTGTGAAGATAGATCGGATTTCGGGGCGTTACATCTACAATAACACATAACATGTTTATTAGTACATAATACACAATAATATAAGCATAAAATCACATTTAATTTATTTAAGGTTAAATTCCATCTTTTAAATCTTTCAGTAATGAGTTTCCTCAATATTTACTTAAGAACTTTATTTGAATTCCTTTACTTCCAACTTCTTCTACTATTACCAAGGTTATTAGCCTAAGGTTCTTCCCCCCTTTAAGTTTTATAAACTAATACTTTGATACCAACCTGTGACGCCCCCAAATCTGAGTACTTTCAACCCACAGATATGGTGCTACACGGTACTACTAACTATACTTTCATTCCAATAAAACTACATCAAAATGAACATATTTACTAAGTTCTTATTACAATAATAATAAATTCTTCTCAAGTTCTATTAACCATTACATTCGTCATTATCATATTATAAGGTCATACCAATATACTAATCTATTACAGGATTATCTATTTATCCATCTTGGCTTTGCCCTTATCCTTACTGGAACCCTTGGTCCGTTCATTCTTAGCTACAATCATATAATTCAAGTAAGAAGTGAGCATAACTAGCTCAACAAGTCTAACAATATATATTATAATCACAATATCAAAAATTATATGATTTATCTTCACTAACTGAACAAATAGTTATGAAGTACTATGATTAATTGAAATAGCGCTTTTTCATTCCCTTGACACAGTTCTAGAGTACATACATTAACTTAGGAATTCTGAGCAGGTCAAAAGACCATGAACATTCTCTTTGGTTTTCATTCATGAGAAGAACATCCCGGCACTAAGACCGTATATCTGATATATCTTACGAGCACTTCTAGGTGATCAACCCATAGTACTCTATGTTGATTAACACTCATCCGTTAAAAGTATTTACGTTTAAGTTTTGCAACCCCGTGTGCCTGTCGAGTAAAAGATGTAAAACACTTTTGTTTATTCATACTCAGGCTTACCTTTGAATCCGTACTAAACAATTGGCTTAGGATAGCATTATCAATATTATATTGAAAGACTTATAAACAAATCAATCAAACTCTTAAGTTTTGTTTATCTGAGTTAAAACTGACATCAACTCTTTCATAAAACAATTCATGCATGGTATAACATAAATCTCATAAACTTAACTAACACAAAGGTAAGGCAAGCGTTAGTAAAACTTGCCTTCAAGTGTCTTATACTTTTAAGTTCATCTGTTCTCGGTCTTCACAGTTTCTACATGATATATTCAAATACCACACTAAAATTAGCTACCAAACAATTTAAACACATTGTTTATACCAACTTCTTTTTCTTCAATGTCTTAATCGAATTTATTTCATTAATAATATTCATTCAAGCTTATTTAACGATCATTACTGCTTATTAACATTCATGACGGCTCATTAACATTACATGTCATAAACCAATACTTATCGATCATCGTTTAAGCACTACAATGGTTGCAACCCTAATCGGTTTGCTAGTTCGGACACATTTCCCCCAGATTATTAATATCGGATTTCGTATAGGAATTACATAAGTTTTATCTTAATTTTTTCATCATTCTCGTACTACGGATGTCTATTACATTCCATATAACATCTTAACACGCGTTAAACTTGAATACGATTCACGGTTCACGTCTTCGTATTTTACGTTCTTCGTTTAATTATTTTTAATCAACGTTTAATTCCTAAATTCATAGTTATACATGTTATTTAGGAAGTCTTTCCTTTATTTATATTAAGTATATACATGCCCCGTGATTACTACTCGAAAAATTGGATTAGAAAAAGCTCGCGTCGGACTTTTCTCTCTTAAGGGCGCTGCATCGCAACATTTAGGTATATTACTCGCGATGCAGTGTGAGTTAGCAGTGACTGAACGCCTGAGCGGGTGCTACAGTGGGGATTTACAAGGCATGGGTGGTGCTGCAACGCCTCCCCTAAGCCTTTGAATTTTTTTATAATTTACAATACGATTCCTTAACGCGATCTTTATAACTCGGAATTGGCTCGTTCAAAAGCCATAATCCTACATATCTCATGTATTATGATTTCATCTGGACATAATTAGTTTCTAAATTCTTTAACAATAAACTTACTATTTGAATTTTGCTTACGCGTTCATTACACGTTCATGAGCGTTCTTCGCTCGTTTCTTTGTTTTAAGTCCGAATTCGACCATTCTTAAGTCCACGACTCTTAAATACATTGTTCTTCGATACACCACCGAAAACCAAGATTTCTAATTTAATCGACAACTTTTGACTATCGTTTCAGAAATCTTAGTTAACTACGATTTCGACAATTAACGTCTTTTCTCGTAAATTTCGCCATAACATCGTTAATAAAGATTTTTACGCCAAACCAAATGGAATCAATCCATTAGTTAGTCATCTATATCTTAACCAAGAAATTTCATCTAACTTATACATGATGGTTTTGAATTTATCCATCAACAACAATTCTAATTTTTATGTGTTTTCTTTAATTAATTCTTAATTAGTCGATTATGATTCTCACTTACACATGGTTTATTAATGTTTTTGTTCACTTATACCCATCCTTATTGTGACGACCCCAAAATAGGTATACACAATCCATTCTGAGTCGCCAAATATATGGTACAGAATTTAAATACAAACTTCATTTTTACATTACGACAAAACGTAGCTGAGAATTTTAACACGAATATTGTCTCGTAGACAATATCCAAACTCAATTGGAGTCCTCATTATATTTATTATCACTATTTCATAGAATAATGATGACTATTATAGTCAGCATCTCGGACCATCACTCCATTCTCCGACTAGTCCCATCTATATTCTCATTTCCTGAAGAGAACGATGAAAGTAAATGGTGAGCTCAACTAGCCCAGTAAAGAATATTATGACTAAGATAATGCAAAATAAATTATCGTTAGCCTTTAAAAGTGTTAAACTGATAGAATACATTAGACAACAAGTTTAACTGCAGCGGAACAAGCAATCTATTAAAAGAGTCAAGTAGAGCATAATATCTACTATCTTCTAAGATTTAAAAGTTCATTATCAATACTTTATCGCAGTAACACAGCTCAATAAATAATCCACATCATCGAATTATCCATGCACTATGGGCCGAGGATATTCGTTACTATCACATTCATGAATTATCCATGCACTACGGGCCAATGATATTCATTATTATTACATCCATGCATTATCCATGCACTACGGGCCAATGATATTCATTAATATCACCAATGATTATGATCATGCCAAACAACAATTCATCTTTGCACCCTTAGCTGAAGAGAACCCATGGTCATGATCATACCAACAACTGTCCATCAATGCACTACGAGCCGATGAGGACTTTTACCACATCATTTGTAACATTACAGATCATGATTATACCGATACATAATTTATGGTCATAATCATACCAATCAATAGTCCAACTATACACTATAGGCTAAAGATGACTTTCATTATAATATAAGCATAAGGATGATGACAATGATATAAGAATTCAATTAAATGAGAGTAAGGATAAATTTTAAAGATTTATAATTCAATTTATCAATAGTTCAAGAATGTCCAAATTGTCAACAGGATAACTGCTTTGTGGAGTAAAATTCAAGAATAATATTCACTTAGCAAAATTAATTTAGAGAGTAAAGAATCAATTTTACATCGTGAATAGTACCCCGTGAATAGTGCCCTGTGAATAGTACTTCGTGAATAATACTCCATGAATAGTATCCTATGAATAGTATTTCATGAATAGTACCCCGTGAATAGTACCGTATGTATGAATAGTACCGTATGTGTGACACTCCCAAATCCGGTACTTATATTTCCACAGGATTTTGTGTTCACGATACAACATCATCCATCTGTCTACCCATAAATAAATACAAATCATGCAATATATAGAAATAATAATAAATCTCCCCTTATGGGGTTACATCAAATACATAATAAATAAATCCCAGGTTACTCTAACCTTAAACATCTGTACGGAATCATAAACAAATAAGTCTTAAACAACATCATTAACTTAGTCTTAAACAAAATACATCATCATATAAAACAACAAGTCTTCATCACTTGTTAACCTTGCCCTTGCCTTTACTAGTGGAAGGTTCGTCTGCTCTTTTGTTCTTAACTGCAATGTTATTATTACGCAAGAGTGAGCACGATTGCCCACAAGTATAATAATGAAAACAACAATATAATAACATGTGAGGAAAAATAATAACTTTGAATCTAAAAGCTCAACTTTTGAATCAAGAATGAATAACAGGAATCAAAAGAATTTCTGAGGGTCATAAGACCTTGAACTATGTCATAGGTTGTCAAGGGTTATATTTGAAACCTTTAACAGTCATAAGACTATGGACCTTTCTTCTCGTACTTAGGGGGATCGGCCTTTAGTACCATACTGTGCACAATATCTTAACGCTAAAGCGTAAATAATCCCATATACAGGGTTGTTCATCTCAGTTTGACATTTGAGTCCGCACCAAAGGAAGTTTGGTTTGGATAATTCATCAAGGGTTCTGAAATTTAGAACGCTCATTAATTATGGACTAGTCGAATCAATAAGGGTTCGCTAGTCTAACAAGGTTTAACAATAATTGATAGCTTAATTGAATAGAATCTCAAAAGGTATACAATAGAATAAGTATTGTATAACAGCATCATGCTTGAAAGATTTATAAACTTTAATATACAAAACAGACTTGATCGATAATAATGAGAACTTGCTCAATATAGAAAGGTGAATTAATCAACTTATATAACGATAACAAGTAGGGTTAGGAAAACTTGCCTCGTTCGTAAATTACACTTAATTAACTCGTTCTTTGAATTAAATCCTACATATCAATTATGTTCACAATACCAGTCAATAATAACGTACTAACATCATAAGTTCATTCTCTGTCTAATCTCGAATTCATGACTATATTTAGTCAAATTATCATACTTGTTTTCACATAATATAATACTACACGAACAACAAGTTAATTACATAATCAACGATTCAAATAACATGTAATAGTCTTCTTGACTTGGTAAAAACTCATTTTAATATCTAATTATATGTCTAACAAGTTTTTATATTCATTAGACTAGGTTAATAACTCATTTCTATACTTGAACATTAAAAAAAAAACATTTTATGGACATTCTGCTAAGTGGCGCTGCGGCGCCACTTTTGTACTGGGTCTTGGCGCTGCGGCGCCGTGGCACTGTGACTTGGCACATGGCGCTGCGGCGCGGGGCATCAGTGCTGGGGGTTGGCACCGCGGTGCGACACTCCAGAATTTGATTCCCAGTTCGCAAAGAACACAGAGTTCAGCGAATTAGACACTATATAAACACTAATTTCACCAAATTGCACATACCCACATGTTATAATTCATATATAATCATTACCCAACAATTATAGAATGATTTTAACCCATTAAAACATATAATTACAGAATTAAAGTTTGTAAATTTCACTGTTCTTTGTGTTCTTAAAGGTTTTGAACAAAAACCATGAAAATTAATACTACGGATTCGTTATAAGGCCAAATCTAACCATTTAAACTTTGGTCTCTTCGTATCAACATGCATAATAAATTACGATTGCAAAATTTAGGGATAATATATGATCAACACATGAAATATCATGTATAAGGCCATATGGCCAAAACCCAAACTCTGTAAATTTTTAAATAACAAGTCATCATCATACGTTGAAATCTTATGAAATTAATGATATGGAAACATATATATATATATATATATATATATATATATATATATATATATATATATGTTCGTATATATAATGTGCCATACAACTCGAATTATTACATCTATTCTTATAACAACTGAATTCCCCAAAAACAGAGACTCACAGAAGACTTAAGCTATATTCATGAAACTTAAAAGACGTAAAATATATAAATTGGGTTGAAGAGATTACCCAAGCGTAGATTAATTTACTAGAAAGTGAATTCCTCCTCCACAAAACTTTGAATTCTCAACCCTCTCTTTGTATCTCTCCCTGAAACTCTCTCTGACACTTTCTAGACTTAGGAAATTAATGAAGAAAAAGGAAGGGAAGGCGTAAATAAAGAAGTCGTTTGACACGTTGTGGTCAGTTACCCAGTCATGGGTAACTGCCCTCAACTCCCTCAAAGGCCATGTTTGGCTAGCAATCTAGATTCAAAACTCTTTAGTTTAATAAAACTTTTTATCATATAGTTTAATTAATGTCACACTCCATCATAAAATAAAATCAATATCTTATAAAATATAATAATTTCTCAATAGTGCACATAGTCACATAATTCAAATTCTCATTGATTAATAATATTAAATTATTAAATCTCTAATTAATAATTAAATAATTAAAATAAAATTAGGCTTAATAAATATTTCTTTTAATACAATAATCTCACATAAATACATACATCGAATAATAAAATTCTCCACATTAAATTAATAAATGTAACACATATAAGTAAATTAATCTATCACAACTTCATCAATTAATTAATTAATCTAATAATTAATTCATCGAAAATATTTATTCAATCCAATAAATATTAAAATTAATTTACAAAATCTCGGTTGTCACATCTTTCTCCTCTTAAAAGAATTCTGTCATCAGAATCATAACTCAAATAATTTATCCCGCTACAATATGTATGGATAGTACTATATGAATAATACAGTACGTATGAATAGTTCTGTATAAATGAATAATATTCATGAATAGTACTCTAGCATGAAAAGCTTAAAATTTAACAAGAATGTCCAGAAAATTATTCTTGTGAAACGATACTAGATGAAGCGCAAATTTCAAGGATATTCTACTAATTTCTAGAAGTATAGAAGCAATAGTTATCAACATAATTGTAGAATTAGGAATATGAAACAAAATAATATTACTTACATACTACATAGTATGTAAGAAAATATATTAATTTTTACGAATATTAAACAAAAATAATATCCCTTACAACAGTTGAAGGAAAATAATATTCCTTACGAATACTGAACGAATATAATATTCCTTACGAATATTGAAGGGAAATAATATTCCTTACGAATATTGAACGAAAATAAAATTCCTTACGAATACGAAAAATAATATCGTAAGCGAATATGAAATAAATAATACCCCTTACCTTATAAAGAGAGCAATTCTGACTGGTATAACGGAGATATTCTTGAAAAAAATTTACACTGTTTTCTACACTCAAACCTTCCTTAAACTCAAAAAAATACGTTCAATATTATAGAAGAAAAATTCTCTGATTCTGGTCTGATTTTCATTTATAAACTGAGCATCCTATTTATAAGAGAATGTCAGGATACTATTTAGAAAAATAATTACGGATTGCACAGTAAAAATTCGTCGAATTCATGGGCGTTCGGCTGAAAATATTTTTGATTTTACTATGCAGCACTATGTTACACTATACAGTACTATGCAAATAATAAAATATAATATATTCTATTTTACATATAAAAATATAATATATATATATATATATATATATATATATATAAATATAAACAAAACTGAGATATCTTTCTACTCATAATTTTTGAAAAATGGGTAAGTGGGGGTCCAAATAATACACCAAACTTACAACAAATACTACATAAAATTCTCTTATATTTATCTCAAATCACTTGGCTTCTCAAAACACATTTCTAATAACATTCATCATTAATATTATAACTCACAATATTAACAACCAGATCATTCCTATGAAAGAAGGGGCTTTTCGATAAGGACTTCTCCTTTTGGCGCGCAATTAGGTGACCAAACCTCTTTTCTCGACAGAACATTCTAGACATCGTCAATAATACAAATAATAATATGAACAACTTTGTCGTCTCAATTATTAATTTAATAATATAAAATATTGTGTAGATGATATTGTGACAACAATTGAATCAATAATGTGAGATATTATGCATCAATTACTGTGGCAATAATTGAATAAAACTGAGTGACTTCTCACGTAAGCATCAATAATCAAACATACTTTACAATACCGTGTGCTACTATGCAACCATGTGTATTACTGTACTTTTATTACCGGGTATTTCAATAGTTAACGAAAAAACTATTGCCGTTATTTTTATAAAAAATTATTTCTGTCGTTTTCTAACTCTGACAGTAATTTCGTTATGGGGTCCACCAATGATTGTGTCGTCGTACGAATATTCCCTGATAAAACAAATATTCTCCGACCAAACGAATATTTTATAACAACTTGCTTACTTTGCAAAATTTGTAAATATTACCCACAACTATAACATTATATCAAATCCACACCTTAGTACTCAAAAATAATATTTATAGAAAATTAAATCTTTATTCATAAAAGTTGGGATCTTACAGCCTCCCCTTCTTATGAAATTTCATCCTCGAAATTGACGTACGTACCTGGTATGTCGAAGAGCTGAGAATAACTCTTGAAGTATAACCTTTGAGCATAAAATATGTTCCTTCTTATCAAATATTTTAACAGGTACCTCTTCATACGTTAAATCTTCTGCTATCTCACCTCGTTCTAATTCAATGATGTGGTTTGGGTCGTCCACATATTTGCGTAACATAGATATGTGAAAAATGTTATGAACACAAGACATACCTAACGGTAAGGTAAGTCTATGGGCCATACTTCGTACTCAATCGAGGATTTCAAATAGACTAACAAATTAAAGGTTTGAGCTTTCCTCACTTCGTCGAATCTCGCTTTTGGAATAATGACTTCTTGTACCTTCTTCTTCATATTCATCAGCTCTAGGTCTATAGCTTGAGCAACTTTAAATTTATCGATTTAAAGTCAATTCTAATCGTATATTCATCATCTTCACGTGGGTCTCTATAGCTCGAGTCTTCAACAGCTCGAGCCAACGTCTTTGGCGCATAATAAGTTCGTTTTAGGTGAAAAAAATATTTGAGGGTTTTATATCGGGTTCACGGTCTATACAAAATTTGATTTCACGCTCTGGGGCTAGGCCAGGAAGTCTTCAGGGGATACGTCAGAAAATTTATTAACGATAGAAATATCATTGAAATCTGACGTATTTTTGTTTAAATCCGTGACATGGGCTAAGAAAAGTATGTCATCCGTTTTTCAATAAATGAATGACTTTATTGCCTGATATGACAGTGATTAACTTTAGTGGTTTGGTTGCTTGAATTCGCATAACAGGTTGGTTAGGAATATGAAAGCTAACAACCTTACGAAAATAATCAATTTTAGCATGATGAGTAGTTAACCAGTCTGTCGACGTCGGGATTTTTAGATGTCCCTTTTCGTTTCTTGTTCTTTGGTGTTCTCATTTTAGGTGAGATTTGTTTGAAAAAATAAGTGAAAAAGGTCCGACATGTATAATGTCGACGATGGACTGTTAAGAGTCGCCAGTTAGTTTTTTAAATGGTTGTACCAACACAACCGAGAAAAGGTTTGCACATTGACACAGTGATGTGACACTGTTATATGGGTCGGTGAAATCGAGATTCATTTAGGGTTCGAGGACTTGGTTATGCGGGGGGAAGGTGTTAGGCACCCCCGACATCCGTGCCACCACGGTGACCGCCTCTTTTCAAGAAACTATTATCTGAATGTGTGTGTGTGTGTGTGTGTGTGAGTCAATGTGATGTTATTTGAAAGTGGTACGAGGCCTCGTTCACACCTATATACGCAAGGTTTGAATTTATGTAAAAATTCAATTTTAGCAAGATATGGCAATGATGTTTTATAAAAGAGATTTTTTCAAACCCTGTCGCTCAATAGTAATTGAGGCCTTTTGCACTCCCATTTTATTAAATGCTCGGCTTGGTTGCTTTTAGTTGACGGCTGCGAAGCATCCGTACGAAAATAATGTACAAAATAATGTCGACTTCCTCGTGGGTATGGAAACCATCTGAGGAAATTCAGACACCGCAAAATAATTTACAAGTTGTTTACAGCTGAAAATATCGATCACGGGAACCGAATCTAGATCCAATGGGATGAATATGTGATCACATGATTCCTAGGCTCACATGATACCGCAATTTGTATGAAAGCAGTAAGCAGGTATATATATAAAAGCCGTAAATATATATATATATATATATATATATATATATATATATATGTATATATGTATACAGACATGATCACCAACCACAAAGTAGCTCCATGGGGGACCAGAAATATAAATAAAGCTGTTAAAAGCTATCAACCGCCACGGAGGAAACTCCAGGCGGGACGAAATATACAGAAAGCTGTAAAAACGGACCACGAAGTAAGCTCCAGGTGGGACGAGATGTATATATATATATATATATATATAAGCATGTAAACGAACAGGATAAAAAATCCAGGCTCACCGAACAGAGTTCGATAACAGTTCATATATATAAGTATATATATATATATAAGCGAGTAAATGCACCGGATGTAAAATCTAGGCTCATCGAACGGAGTTCGACCACAATTTATATATATAAGTATATATATATATATATATATATATATATATATATATATATATATATATATATATATATATATATAATAAAGCAATTAAACGCACCAAACTGGAGTTTAGGCTCATCGAACAAAGTCTGACACACATTTAATATATATAAGTATATATATATATTAAAGCAATAAACGCACCAGACCGAAGTCTAGGCTCAACTGAGGCATAACTAGGTAATGTTAGTCAATATATATGTGTGTGTGTATATATATATATATATATATATATATATATATATATATATATAAGAAATATATATATATAGACTGAAATGAAACCACGGACCGAAGTTCGGGAAAAAGCAAGCAACACGACTCTCAACGTGTAGAAGGGTGTGTGCAAAAATGAAGAGAAAGACTCTAAAGTGTGTGAGAAGGCTTACAGTGGGCTGCCAAAGAAGACTTCTATATCTTTGGAGTGAGTAAACACAGACTTGTGTAGGTACAAAAGAGGGCTGTATATGAGCTCACAGGTGTTTAAAGTGGAAAAATACACTATATGGCAAGTGTAGAGCGAATTCTGCAGGGTTTCCCCGTCTTTTTTCTCTTAAAAATCAGCACCCCAAGCCTCTTATTTATAGACCAAAGCTGCCGCAGGTGTACCTGCGGCTCAGCCGCAGGTGTACCAGAGGCGGGTCGGGTCAGGTCGGCCCGGTTTGGTCGGGTCGGGTCGTCTCGAAGTACGTGCACGCGGGCATTGTAATGTCCACTCGGTTTTTCTAAAATGCAATTTGGGCATCCGTTTGAGCTATACAATATCTATTTCGGACCGCCGTTGTCGAGATTTTGTACGATGGCATGGGATTTGAGTTTGTACGAAGTCTTTGAAGATGGGACGGTGCCCTCCGGTCTTCAAGCTTCAACTTTCATCCGTTACCCCGTACAATAGCAACTCGAGATTGGTTAGCCTTGTGGGACGTTGTTGTGTAAAGGCGTTGAGACGACTTGGCGTGGCATCGTATTAGTCAGATGACGATGTTGCCCCTTATCGGTGTTATTGCCGGGTTGGGTCTATAAAGTAGACGTTGCTCAGCTTCACTGGGATTAGACTACTGTAATTGGTTGAAAGTCCTCATTGTCATCTTTGAGGTGTGTCTGTCTTCCCAATGTCATCGCCGGGCTGATACAGTGTATCTCGGTGTGAGCGCCGAGATTGAAGCTGGTTGTACTTCTAACAAGCATTTTCGGGGTTAATGCCGAAATTGCTTTCCTTGGGGCTATCACCAAGGTTGGAGGCTATTCCCATGTTTAGGGCTGAGACTAGATACCTCGGGGTTATTTTCGAGATTAATCGGTCTTCTCCGGTGTGTGTTCCGGTATTGATTTGCATGCCTTGGGATTCTCCAATATTAGAACGATTACTCCCAGATTGCGATCTAGGGTTGATGCTGAACCTCCGGTAGTATCCGGTATGGTTGTGGATTGTCTTTCAGGATTCTCTCATAAAAGACGAATCTGCCTTCCTGCAATATTAGTGTCAGTAGTACAGAAAATTTTGAGTGTCTACATATTCGATACCTAAAATCACATCAAATGCAAGTATTTTCAAAGAGATAAGATCGATAGGTAACGTGAGGGTGCCAATTTGAATCAAAAAGATTTATAAACAGTGGATGTAATGAATGTTTCTCCCAACGGTGTTTCAACAGATAAGTCAAAGACTAATTTCTCTTGAATCAAATTTAAACGTTGAGTACAATTAAGTGAAATAAAAGAGTGGGTAGAACCGGTATCGAATAAGGTATAGACTTCACAAGAATTTATGATTAGTTTACCCGTGATAACTTCGTTTGGGTTCGTCATCACAAAAAATGCTCTCCCATAAACTACTGACTTTGACTTGTCTGGGACATCCTTTGGTATCACCATCCCAGCTGGACTTAACTTCACTACACGACAAAATTGAGCTAGATGACCTTCTCTTCTGCTGTTGAAACATGCTTTGGGTTGCTGCGTATAGTTTGGACTGATGTGTCCCTCCTGTCCGCATTTGTAGCATACGACCGGTGGTCGTTCTCCTTCCTTGGAAACGGGTGTCGGTGCTTCTATCAATGTGTTTCTGTCATCGTTGAATCTTCTCTTCTTAAAGTTGTTCCCACTTACTTCACCTCTCCTATTATATTGGCCATAATTACCACCACAGTAGTTACCCTTTCTGGCATGATAATTTCCTCCACAATGGTTATCATTGTTCCGATGGTCGTTGCCACCGGTACGATTATTATCGTGTTGTTGGTTGTTACCTTTTAGTTGAGCTGACTCATTATCATGCTCCACTAACTGAGCCTTATTCACAATATCTGAATATAAATAATGTTTGTGAGAAATGAGGTATTGACGTATTTCGGGTTTCAAACCTCTTAGATACATTCTTGTCATTCGCTCCTCATTATTGACCAAATGGGATGCAAACCGGGATAACTCCGCAAACTTAACCTCGTACTGCGATACTGTCATATTATTATGCTCCAGCTTGATGAATTCCACCTCCTTCATGTGAGGAATACTTTCAGGAAAGTACTTGTCGTTGAATAATTCCTGAAACTTTTCCCAAGACATCTTCAGCGCAGAAAGATGAGTTCGCTTTATAGATTCCCACCAGCAATCTGCCTCTCCTCGCAACATGAAGGTGGCGAAGGTAACCTTTTGATCCTCTCAGCATTTCAAGACATCAAATATCTTTGTGATCTGCTTAATCCACGCATTTGCCTTAAGTGATTCTGGCTTTTCCAAAAACTCTGAGGGTCCCAGCTCCTTGAACTGCTTAGCGGTGACCGCCGTGAGTTGCCAGTGTTTCCACAAGTATTTTGAACAAGAGTCTCTCTTGTTTGGTGTTTCATGATTTCTAAAAAGTTTCTAAACATACCATCATTCGTCATTTGGTCGGTGTTGTTGTTTACACTAGGATTATTTCCTTCCTGATGCACATTATCCTGGTTATTGATCGTTGGTGACTCAACAGTCTCATGTGCTCCATTGCTTATCTCAACATTTTTAGATGTCATTTTTAAACATTGCCACAAAACAAGGGTTAATTGACATGCCACATATTATTCCTATATTCTGACCGACCAATTAAATAACAAATAAGCTTAGTTAAGTCATACTAGCAAAGGATTTACCCATCTCTCCCCTCCTAGTTCTAGCCTCACATCTCAGCCAGGGATCATATCCCTAAGCTTTGATACCAACTGTGACACCCCCAAAATAGGTATACATAACTTATTCTGAGTTGCTAAATACATGGTACATAATTTAAGTACAAACTTCATTTATACAATACGACAAAACGTAGCTGATACTTTTAACACAAATATTGTCTCGTAGACAATATCCAAACTTAAATGGAGTCCTAATTACATTTATAATCACATTATTTTATAGAATAGTGAGGACTACTATAGCCACCATCTCGGACCGTCACTCCATTTCCCGAGTAGTCCTAGCTACATTCTCATTTCCTGAAGAAAACAATGAAAGCAAAGGGTGAGCTCAACTAGCCCAATAAAGAATATTATGACTAAGATAATGCATAATAAATTATCGTTAGTCTTCAACAGTGTTAAATTGATAGAATACAATAGACAACAAGTTTAACTGCAGCAAAACAAGCAATCCATTAGAAGGGTCAAGTAGAGCATAATATCTACTATCTTCTATGATTTAAAAGTTTATCATCAGTATTTTATCGCTGTAACACAGCTCAATAAATAATCCACATCATCGAATTATCCATGCAATACGGGCCAATGATATTCGTTCACATCTATGAATTATCGATGCACTACGGGCCAAAGATATTTAATATTATTACATCCACGAATTATCCATGCACTACGGGCCAAAGATATTCGTTAATATCACCAATGGTCATGATCATATCAAACAACAATTCATCTTTGCACTCTTGGCCGATGACAACCCGTGGTCGTGATCATACCAACAACTGTCCATCAATACACTACGGGCCAATGAGGACTTTTACCACATCATTTGTAACATAGGTCATGATTATACCGATACATAATTCCTGGTCATAATCATACCAATGAACAGTCCATCTATGAACTACGGGCCAAAGATAACTTTCATCACAATATAAGCATGAGGAAGATAACAATGATATAAGAATTCAATTAAATGAGAGTAAGGTTAAATTTTAAAGATTTATAATTTAATATATCCAGAGTTCAAGAATGTCTAAATTGTTTACATGATAATTGTAACGACTCTAGATCCGGGTACTAATCACCACGAATCTGGTACACTAATTCTATAACTATTGTGAAAGATATAAACATAAATTGTTTATACATTAAACTTTATAACATAATCCCCAAGGTCGAGAACCTTAACTTATTACATGTATTCAATATTCTATCCAACATACAATGTCATTTTCATATAATACCATTACAAATTTAAACTGTTTAATAATCCATTCATGTAACTCTTCTTTGCCTTTGCCTGTGTCCGAAGTATCCGTCCTAATCTACAATGTTTATCATGATATAGCAAGGGTAAGCAAAAATTTTGCCCAGCAAGTTTAAGTTCAAATGAAGATATATCATGATTGAAAAGGAATAATAAGCTGACAAATTTTCAACAATATAATAATTGTGAAAGAACATGAATTAATTTCAACAATTGAATGACCGAACCAATAATGCTGACTGGTGAACAATGACCATGAACAATTTTAAATGAACCTTATATCAATGAAGGTGATCAGCCTTTCATACCTGATGAACATATATAACATGCATAATGTGCGAAATAATAATCAAAGATGTGGAATAATTATAAATAACTAAACCACTAGCATGCCTGAAACATAATAACTCGAGTTTGAGTTAGGGAACTTGCCAGAACCGTTGATTACTGCTACGTAATCTAAGTTAACGTTCTTATTAAAAAGTCCTATCAATTATAAGATTGATCTTTCAATTAGCATAATATACCTTATAAGTAAACTATCTAACATTTAAACACATAGTTAAATATTAGATAACCTTAACACTATACATATACTCAATTCTAAACCTAGCACACCTCCAGTCTTTAAAAGTATTCCATATAGTATACTAAGTGGTTTCCCACAAACAACCAACAAATTAATTTTCATCTCGTCTACACTATTTCACAGTGAGTTAGATCGGTTACTAATTCGTATATACCTCCGCTCATTGAAGGAATTGTTTAGCCCAGCTACTATACATCAACTATTGTAGAATACCACTGTACTACTTTAGACTTATCATTTACTCATTTATAATCTCATCATCTTATATTAAATTGTCTAAACTAATTAAGTATTCGACATTACATTTTAGCCTTAGTATTATCATTATACTTTGATAATATTTTCACCATGTCATAACTTATACTTATAAGTTTTCCCTTTTATATGTTATCTTAATAAATTAGATAACATTTTAGTAAACCGAAATACCATTTCAATAAGTCGGATTTCATTTCAGTATCCTGAAATCACTATTTTAACATACCAAAATTAGTGTTAGCAAACTGAATTCAATTTCAGCAACCCAAAATCAAATTCAGTACCCTTGATTCTTTTTTCAGCAGATTATACATATAATATAGTTCATTAAATACCAAATTCAACAACTACATTTGAAAATAACTTAATTCTCTATTTTAATTTCCCGTTTAATATTATTAATTATTTAATAGTATTTCAAGCTAAGGTTATTAACCCTTTAATAACATTTAAGTTAAATATTACTAATAATATCTTAATCCAATATCATTAGTCACATAAAATTATTTTAAATCATTAATCACATTAATAAACAATTTATTTCAATTGTTTTCTATTCCTTAATTAATTCATTTAAGCACTCTAAAATGCCATACACATATCAACTCTTCACCACCCGACCCAAACCTCCATCAAAAATCTGCATAAAACATGCTTAAGGGTCTCAAGTCAGAAAACCTTATTTTTCATATTTTTTTTGACATCACATATTTAATTAAACTCATTTATCCATATAACATCATTTATATGAAAAATACCAAATCAGTCTCAAAAATATTTCTTTTCTGGGATTGTGTAGAATATAGTCCCACATTGAACATATATTTTTTCTAGAATTTTTAAAATCCATCTACTATTTTTAAATAGTCCATAATAGCCAAATATTCTCAGATTTTTCATAAATCGAGATTAGCTCCAAAAATTCTAAAATTTTTAGGGTTAGCTCCTATTATATACATGTACTTCGAGTAAATATTTCGTAATATTTGAACTTATACACAGAGAGTTATTCGGGTATCTTTTCAAATATTGTTCTTAGCCATAAAATCCATAACTCTCAAACCGTATGGCCAAAAATTCTCAACATTTTACAGGGCCTTCATATCTTCTGATATTAACACTCCAATTTCTTTCAGAATTTTTAAAGTAAATAAAGTGGACAAAAATGCCCCCGAGGCAGACTGATCCAAAATAGTTCAAAGAAAACGGGATTATTTTTACCAAAACCCACACCACGACTTTTAGAAATGTTATTTTTGAGTTCTACCAATTGGGTTTACTAGTAAGCACATATATCTAACACCTATCTTTGACAGATCGCGAAAAGAAGGTGTAGATAAAAAATGGTGGACATTCAAAGCACCCAAAAGTTAGGTTTCATAAACTAAAAAAATTATTTTTCTTTTCTTTTCATTTCCAAACAAATCAACACCCAATATGGGTAGATCCATACTTGAATTCATATAAATCACATAGATTAAAGGGTTTTATATATCCATACTATAAACTCCTTTCATCAAATTCATAAAATAAATTAGAGAAAAGCTTAGGAAAAAATAATTTTATACCTTTGTTTTTCTTCTTCTTCTTATTCTTCTTCTTCTCTTCATGGAGAATTTTTCTCCTCCTTCCTTCCCTAGGGCTGCCGCCACCTTCCTCTTTTTCTCTCCCTCTTCTCCCGTTCTTTTCCTTTTGTTTCTCTTTCTCTCTTTCCTATCTTATCTTTTCCTGTCTAATCTCCTCCGGCCACATGGCCTTTTCTTCTCTTCCTTACCTCTTGTTATTACTTGCAAGCAACCATAATAATGTTGGCTCCATTTATTAATTGACAACCCAAAATCAACTCACCTACTAAAGTGCATGCAATAATTACATACATCCCCATTTTCCCTCTATATATTTCAGCCACTAAGGCCTTAACCTTCCATCCATATTTGTTTTATATTAAATATACTAATGACTAAAATATCCCTCCGACAAGTTGGCTTAGTTTGGGCCCTTAATTAATTCCATTGAGCTAGTAATTTTACTTGTTTTACTTACTCACAAATACTAACTTGGTCTTTCAACCATAATTAAATTGGGTCATTATAATACTTGTCTAATACATAATATATTGGGCTAGATTAAATAATTTAATCGCCCTTAATCACTTTATCTACAAGTCTCATGCTTAATTAATTAATTGGACTCGTTTAAATAATATAACTTCCTTAGTCTAGTAAATTTTAATTCACTTGAATTAATTCTATGACCACTAAATAAAAATAACCCTTTAGGTTACACAACTTTATTCTTCATTTTCTTTATATATAGAATAAATGTATACACATTATATTCATTTAATCACACGCGTAATTCACATACCTAATTTATATATTAGGTCACCAAACTTTATATGTATCGTAATACCTTATCCTTAATATTCCATCAAACACATATAAATTCATCTCTAGGGTTTTGAAATTTTATAACCCATAATTCCTCTATTCTCAATCAAATAATAAACCATATAGGTCCTTCTTAAAAAAAATTAAATTATTACTCTATTTCCACTCTAGGTTTTATCCTTAAACATTTATTTTAATCATTTAAGATCTTGTAAATTTTCGGGTTGTCACAATAACTGCTTTGCGGAGTAAAAATCAAGAATAATATTCACGTATCAAAAATAATTTGGACAGAAAATAATCAATTTTTCGTCGTGAATAGTACCCTGTGAATAGCACCATATGTATGAATAGTATCGTACGTATAAATAGTACCGTATGTCTGAATAGTACCCATGAATAGTACTCCTGCATGAAAAGCTTAAAATTTAATAAGAATGTCCAGAAAAATATTCTTGTAAAACGATACTAGATGAAGTACAAATTTCAAGGATATTCCACTAATTTCAAGAAGTATAGAAGCAATACTTATCAACATAAGTGTAGAATTAGGAATATGAAACAAAATAATATTACTTACATACTACAGAGTATGGAAGAAAATATTATTTCTTACAAATATTGAACAAAAATAATATCTCTTACAACTGTTGAACGACAATAATATTCCTTATAAATACTGAAAGAAGATAATATTCCTTACGAATATTGAACGAAAACAATATTCCTTACGAATATTGAACGAAAATAAAATTCCTTACGAATACGAAAAATAATATCGTAAGCGAATATGAAATAAATAATATCCATTATCTTAAAAAGAGAGCAATTTCGACTAGTATAACGGAGATATTCTTGAAGAAAAGTTGAACTGTTTTCTACACTTAAAGCTTCCTTAAACTCAAAAGAAATACGCTCAATATTATAGAAGAACAATTCTTTGATTCTGATGTGATTTTCATTTCTAAACTGAGCATCCTATTTATAGGAGAATGACAGGATACTATTTAGAAAAATAATCACGGACTGCACAGTAAAAATTTAGTGAATTCATGGGCATTCGGCTAAATTTTTTTTTATTTTAATATGCAGCACTATGTTGCACTATATAGTACTATGCAAACATTAAAATATAATATATTCTATTTTACATAAAAAAACAAAACATATAATATATATATATATATATATATATATATATAAACAAAATTGAGATAACTTTCTACCGACAGTTTTGAAAAATAGGTAAGTGAGGGTCCAAATAATACGCCAAACTTACAACAAATACTTCATAAAATTCCCCTCTATTTATCTCAAATCACTTGGCTTCTCAAGACACATTTTTTATAACATTTATTATTAATATTATAACTCACAATATTAACAACCAGATCATTCACAGGAAAGAGGGGGCTTTCCGATAAGGACTTCTCCTTATTAGCGCGCAATTAGGTGACCAAACCCCTTTCCACGACAGAACTTTTTAGGCATCGTCAATAATGAAAATAATAATATAAACAACTTTGTCGTCACAATTATTGATTAAATAATATAAAATATTGTGCAGATGATACTGTTACAATAATTAAATCCATAATGTGAGATACTATGCAGCAGTTACTGTGGCAATAATTAAATAAAATTGAGCGACGCAACCATGCGTATTACTGTACTTTTATCGCCGGGTATTTCAACAATTAACGATAAAACTTTTGCCGTTATTTTTATAAAAAGTTATTTCTGTCGTTTTCTAACTCCGAGTGTATTTCCTTTGTGGGGTCCACTGTAACGACCGAGAAATTCGAATCCTTTGTAAAATACTTGAAAGAATTAATTAATGAATAAAATATTTTTATTTGTTATTATTATGTGTTAATAAGATGTATGTTGTTCTATAACCTAGAAATGTCGGAACGTCGTAGTGTTTTGACTATGTGAAGAAATTAAAGTGTTTGAATTTTCAAGATGAAAATAAAAAATTTTCGAGAAATTTTCTGAAAAACACTGTTCATCGTTTATCGTTCGGGAATTATTTTTGAACTTCCGAGAAATACGTAATGTTGTAATATCGAGGCGAGATGGATTATGTAATAATAATCTAAGTATTGAAAACACAAAATTTCGCATGTGGACTTAATTTAAGAATGTTTTCTATTAATTTCTAATGAAATAGAATAGTGAATCTTGTATGAAGAATAAATCCAATAAGATTAATGTTGTAAACCTATGTGGGATTTATACTAAGCCCAAGTGGTTTATAAAGTGAAGCCCAAACTATTATTAATGCAAGCCCAATGAATTAGTCATGACCCATGGAGCAACCCATGTTAATATGGTTAGTCTTGATGGGCAAGAACTTTATGTAATAACAAAGTAAGAGATAAGAGTTGTGGTTAGCAAGTAAACTTAGGCCTTAAGACATTAATAGTAAGGACGTTAGCTAAGGAGGTGGGATGTTTTAAAGACCATTATGCCCCAACCTTAGCCCTCTATAAATAGCAAGCGTGGATTTCTTATTTTACTTTTTTAGATTTCATCCAACAAACTCTCTCACAAACAACTTATTTATTAGAGTTAATAAGCACTTTGAAGCTTAACCTTTCATTGTTAGATTTCCAAAGCAAGAGAAGTAATCTTCGAAGGTAATTGCTCTTGTCTCTTTTATCTCTATCATACTAGGATGATAAGAGAAGTGTAATCTAAATAAACTTAGATGCTAAAAACATAAGAGAAGTGGATAAGCAATAGACTTAAGCCGAATAAGTTATTAATAAGCAACTTGAACCTAAATAAGTTGATAAACTTGTACAAAACTTGTCACATGTTTGTCATATGATGCTAGTATGATTCAATATAGTATGAAAACATTGATGGATGGACTTAAGTTCATAATAAGTCGTAAGCATGAGAATTGGAGTTCATAAGTTAAGTAAGTCATTGACTTATGAGAACAAGTCAAAACCTACTTTGATAATAAATTGGTGTAATAAGTAGCTTGAAATGTTTATATGTTGATTAAAATACATTTAGAATGATTAGTAATGAGGTTTCGTCGGAATTCCCACGATTGGATGATAATCGTCGAATTCGTGAAATTCTCATAATGGAAGTTGTATTTTGTGTTCGAAGTCAAAAATGTTGGTTTTTAATGGAGACAAGTAATATTTGTCATTATAGAGTTGCGGACTCGAAAATGGCTGGATTTCGACTTAGAACAAAGAAACGAGTGTTGAACGTTCACGAACGTTTATCGTTTTCATTAAAATGAACTAATAGGTGAAATTTTAGTAAACAAAGTCAAATAGATAAAATTCTTGCATGAATGCATAGAGTATGTAATTTTGAACCGTAGGCTTTTGAACGGGCTAATTCAGACTTATAATGAAGAAGTTATGCGTCCGGGAGTTTCGTAAAATTTAAAATCTGCAAAATTTTTCTAAGGCACAGAGTTGGCGCCGCGGCGCCAACCCAAGGCCAAATGGGTGGTGCAGCAGTGCCGTAACAGTGTTCTTGGTTGTTCCCAATTGATTACAGCTTCCACTTTTGATGGATCTACTGAAATCCCATCTTTGTCAATCACATGACCCAAAAATTGTACACGATCGAGCCAAAATTCACACTTAGAGAACTTCGCGTACAACTTTTCCTTTCTTAGTGTCTCTAATGTCAGACGTAAATGTTCCACGTGTTCTTCTTGAGTTTTGGAATACACCAGAATGTCGTCGATAAACACCACTACGAACTTGTCTAAGACTGGTTTAAATACCCTGTTCATCAAATCCATGAACGTGGCAGGAGCATTTGTTAAACCAAAAGACATCACCAGAAACTCGTAATGTCCGTACCGAGTTCTGAATGCTGTTCTAGGTATATCCCCCTTTCTTACCTTCAATTGGTGATACTTACTTCTCAAATCTATTTTTGAGAAGTATTTAGCACCCTTCAACTGATTAAACAAGTCATCTATTATAGGTAACGGATACCTATTCTTAATAGTGACCTTGTTTAACTCCCTATAATCAATGCAAAGACGCATTGATCCATTCCTCGACTAGTCCTGGCTACATTCTCATTTCCTGAAGAGAACAATGAAAGCAAAAGGGTGAGCTCAACTAGCCCAGTAAGAAATATTATGACTAAGATAATGCAGAATAAATTATCGTTAGCCTTTAACAGTGTTAAACTGATAAAATATAATAAACATTAAGTTTAACTGCAGTGAAAAAAGCAATCCATTAGAAGAGTCAAGTAGAGCATGATATCTACTATCTTCTATGATTTAAAAAGTTTATCATCAATTTTATCGCTGAGACTCAGCTTAATAAATAAACCACATCATCGAATCATCCCTGCACTACAGGCCAAGGATATTCATTAGTATCACGACCACGAATTATCCATGCACTACGGGCCAAGGATATTCGTGTTTTCACCAATGGTCATGATCATACCAGCAACTATCCATCAATGCACTACGGGCTAATGAGGACTTTTATCACATCATTTGTAACATTACAGGTCATGATTATACCGAATGATCCCTGGTCATAATCATACCAATCAACAGTCTATCTATGCACTACGGCCAAAGATGACTTTCATCACAATATAAGCATGAGGATGATGATAATGATATAAGAATTCAATTAAATGAAAGAAAATGATAAATTTTTAAAGATTTATAATTTAATTTATCCAAAATTCAATAACATCTAAATTGTCAACATGATACTGCTTTGTGGAGTAAAATTCAAGAATAATATTGCATCAAAAATGATTTGGACCGAAACTTATCAATTTTTGTCATGAATAGTATCCTGGGTGAATAGTACCTGAGTGAATAGTACCCCGTGAATAGTACTTCGAGAATAGTACCCCGTGAATAGTACTTCGGAATAAAAAAGTTGAAACTTATCAAGAATGTAACATTCCATAAATTTTAAAGTGTAATATTAAATATTTATTGATATATATAAATATTTAATGGATATGTTATTATTAAATAAATAATTGTTTAAATTGAGTTGATATGATTTAGTTAATTATTTGATTATTTGTTGAATAAATAATTAAATAATAAATATTAAATATTTATTGGCAATATTAAATATTTATTGAATTATGTGGTAATTTAAGTTGACGTGGGTTAGTTAATTAATTATTGAATAAATAATTAAGGAGCTAAGTAAATTAATTATTATGAGATTATATAATAATTTAATTTAATAAGTAAGCAAGAGAGCTTATAGTGATTTAAATAGATTATAATATTTTAAATGGGAAAGGGTAATTTAAAATATTAGTTGGTTAAATAAAATTATAATTTTTAAAAGAAATTATAGTTATGTGATATTAAATTATGTGCTAAAGTAATTTAATAGATTAATGTTTTAATTGATTTATTAAGGTGACAAATAACCTTGCTATAAAAGAGTTATTAAAATAACTTAAAGGAGTTTTAATTCCGTTTTGGCCAAATAAGGCCTAATGCCTATTAAGTCCTTAATTTATCCAAACAAGGTGTAAGGTTAATGGGTTATTTTTTATAGTAACCAAACAAGCCTTATGGCTTATGTTTTCAAAAACTTTTAACTGATGTCAGTTATGTATTTTATATTTATATTATATAATTAATATATATAATATCTAGTTACGTTAGATTGTTAGTACGCTCTAGAGTTAGAGGAGAGAGGTTAGAGAGAAGAAGGAAAAACTCAGAGGAAGAAGAAGAAGAGAAGAAGAAAAAGTGAGAGAATCCTAGAGAAATTGGGAGTGAAAAGGAGAAAAGCTTGGCAATCAAAGAGATTCTTCAAGGTATTTCTCCTATAGTTTTAGTTTTAAGAGTTAGTTTTTATCTTCCCAAATTCTCCATAAAATCCTTGTGTAAGTATGAAGTATTGTTGGTATGAGGCTTAATATGGCTTACTTGTAATGTTAAAACTATTTTCATGAGTTATAATCAAAGAATTGTGGTTATGTATGAAGTTTGTGAAGAAATTTTTTTTTTACAGAGAGTTTTTGGTGATTATATATTGTTTAGTTAAAATAGAAATTGAGGGTTAATTAGTGGTTTAGTTGATAAATTGACCATTTAATTTGATAGAGCATGTATAATTGTTGATAAAAATACTTTGAATTAGTGATTTTGGTTGAAAAACAAAAGTTATAGTGTTGATTTTTCATAGAAATATAAAAACATGAGTTTTTCCCAAAAACAGTGAATTTGGGTGTGTTAATTTGGTTGTTTATGTTGTTGTATGGGTATAATCATGTTTAGAGTTTTTGAAATATGTTTATATGAAGTCTATATGTAATTTACAGGATAATTAGTCTGTTAGAAACGAGCTTGTAGGCCAAAATTGGCTTTTTCTATGTTGTTGCCGAGGCTGTCTGCCGAGGTCTGCAACTCGGCGCCGCGGCGCGAAGTTGTAATACTTTTGTGGCGCTGCAACGCCATACTCACGCCGCAATGCGACCTGGTAGCTTTGATCCCCGCGCCGCAGCGCTATGGCCACGCCGCAGCGCCGGCCCACAGTGTAACTGTGGCGCCGCAGCGCGAGTTGTCAGAAAATTCTGATAGTGTACTTTTTGTACACAAAATTTTAAGAACACTTTATGTAATGATAGTAGGACTGAAAAATATTGATTTTAGTAGTTCTACACTATTAATAATAATGTTATTACATATTAACTTGTGTTATAATTGATTATGTGATTAAATAATCAAACCTAAATGATGAACGTACTTAGTTATGTTTGTAATGTGTTAATGGCTAACTATGTCATAATGACATATATTATAGGATATGAAATGGGTTTAATATAAAACCAATAAGTAGTCCTGGCAAGACTTAAGCACTTGAACGAAATTCGAGTTTGACTAAGAAGAAATATAGTGAGTCATAAATCAAAAAGTTAACACAATCTAATTGAACATTGTGTGATGATAGGAAAGATTATGAGATATGGAGTAGAGTCTACATTACAATTACTAAGTGTTGTTATGTGACTAATAGTTGATGTGTATGATTATATAATTGTGTAGGGCACGTGAAGTGCAGATAACTGTAAGCTGTTAATCTATTATTGGTAAACGATGGCCAAGGCAAGTCTTTTGGTTCCTATTTTCTACGTGGACTTGATGAACTGTTATAAATTGCATGATATGTTATGTATGTTGAAATCATGAAAGATTAAAGTCAATATATGGCTGCTTTGTTTTGGCTAAGTAATGATGATTGAGTAAGGAACTCAATCTTTATATTTGTTATGTGAATTGAAAGCATGTATGCCATGTTACTTTAATTATTATGAGATGTATATCGAGCATGTTATTATATGTTATGTGATGCATGAAAACTGTTAGACTTTGCTGGGCTGTCGAGCTCACTCTTGTAAATAACCACTTTTGCAGGTACAGATTATAAGGTAAAGATATGTGCTAAGTGAGTTATAGAGATCTATATTCACGAAGATTACTTATGTTTTATGAGAAATATATTTAATATTTTGAATGTAATATGTTGTTGAATTGTAAGTTGAGCTATCCAATGTATATGGATCTTTAGTTATGATGTAAGACTTTGTATAGTCATTTTGTTGTAATGATTCATAATATTTGATTTGGATCGAAGGGATGAAATGTAAAGGTTACGATTTAGGGCAAGACATAAGAAGATGTATAAAAATTTTAATTATTCCGCAATATTTAGTGATTTTTAATATCGAATAATGATGTAAAATTTGAGATTTAATGTATGGTTAACGACCGAAGTTGAGATTTAAAATGTATAAATTTTGGGGTCGTTACAAAGAATGTTCAGAATAATATTTCCATGAAAAGATACTGGATGAAGCACAAATTTCAAGGATATTCCACTAATTTTATGGAGTATAGAAGCCAAAACTTAATAAAATGAGTGTAGAATTCTAAATCTGAAATAAAATAATATTACTTACATACTATAGAGTATGGAAGAAAATATTATTTTATACGGATACTGAACAAAAATAATATATCTTACCTTAAAAAGAAAAGTATTCCAACTGGTATAGCGGATATATTCTTGAAGAAAAAACTTTCACTATTTTCTACAGTCAAAGCATCCTAAAACTCGAAAGAAATACGCTCAATATTATAGAAGAAGAATTATCTTATTCTGATGTGATTTTCAATTCTAACTAAGCATTCTATTTATAGGAGAATGGAAGGATACTATTTAGAAAATAAAATCACGGACGCAGTGGTTCACGGGCGAAAGTTTTCTGAGAAATCACGGATGCCTAACATTCAAATAAAATAAAATTTTCTCTCTCTCTCCCTCTATATATATATATATATATATATATATATATATATATATATATATATATATATCACCCATCACACCTTTTCATCCACCTATCACTTTCACCACAAACACTTTTCCACCACCACTTTTTCAACTTACACACACTCTTACACACACGGTACACACACACACATGTTTTCAAATTCTACCCACACAAGTCCCTTTCACACACACATTTCATATAATATATATATATATATATATATATATATATATATATATATATATATATATATATACTCTACTGATTATTTTGAAAAATAAGTAAGTGGGGGTCCAAACAATACGCCAAACATACAACAAAAACTTCATAAAAATCTCCTCAATATTTTTAAAAATATTTATTCATCATTATTATAATTCACAATATTAACAATCAGATCGTTCCCAGGAAAGAGGGGGCTTTTCGATAAAGATTTCTCCCTATTGGCACGCAATTAGGTGACCAAACCATTTTCCTCGACAAAACTTTCCAGACATTTTTAATTATGAAATAATAATACGAATAAGTTGTCATCTCAATTATTGATTTAATAATATAAAATATTGGCAATAATTGAATCAATTAACGTGAGATAATATGCAGCAATTACTGCAGCAATAATTGAGTATAACTAAGTGACTTCTCACGTAAGCATCAATAATCAATACCGTGTGCTACTATGCAACCATGCATATTACTATACTTTTAACACCAGGCATTTCAACAGTTAACGGTAAAACTTTCATCGTTATTTATAAAAAGATATTTCTGTCGTTTTCTAACTCCGACAATAATTTCGTTGTGGGGTCCACCAATAATTGTGTCGTCGTACGAATATTTTCTGTTAAAATGAATATTACCCGACCAATCGAATATTTTATAACAACTTCTATACTTTGCAAAATTTATAAATACTACCCACAACTGTAATATTATATCAAATTCACACCATAATATTCAAAAATATATTTCGAGAAAAATTTAATCTTTATTTATAAAAGTTGGGGTCTTACTATATATATATATATATATATATATATATATATATATATATATATATATATATATATTAACGTACCGGATGTATATCCAAACTCAATCAAACAGAGTTTGATGCAAAGATGTATATACATAAGTATTTATATATATACGAAAGCAGTAATGCACTGAATATCATATTCGGGCTCAATCAAAGAATAGTTCGATAATATATATATATATATATATATATATATATATATATATATAAGTATTTATAAATATATAAAAGCAATAAAAAGTCACGAGTCGACGATCTGGGCATACCCACATAACGCGACTCTCAACGTGAGTAAATATATATATATATATATATATATATATATATATATATATATATATATATATAAGTGATAAAAAGTTTAAAATTTTGAAATATCTTATAGTGGGCTGCCAAGAAGACTTCAGATAGTTTTTGACACCTGAAAACTCGGTTTCCACTGGTTAAATTTCAGCATGTAGCAAAACACGAGCTTCCAAGTGTTTAGAAAGAAGAATCACTGAGCACTCTAGAAGTGTTTATGGGTTGAAATGGACAAAGTTTTCACTTTTTTTCTATTTATTTTTTTTTCGAATGAGCAACCAAAGGCCTATATTTATAGACCAGATGGTCGTGGGTTTCCCCGGGCCATTCGGGTCCCATCGTCTCAAAGTACGTGCACTCGTGCAACGCGTTATCTGCTCGAACCTTCATAACTTTCAATCCAGACATCTGATAGAGGTATGTTAAGAATGTTATTGTCGAGAGCTATGTTGGGTAAAATCTAGTTACGCACAACACGCAAGTACACATGGTCAACAAGTAATAAAGTGAAAGTAGAGTATCGTTCCCTCAAAGACTGTAAATAGAATTTAAACTTCATAATTACCAATTTCCTATTAATCCTAATTTTATTAAACTAATCAATTTCAAGTTTGTAACTATAATATTAAAAAGATTAAAATAACCAAACACTCAACAAACTCTAAAAATTGAATTTTTAAATAAATAAATGGAGAATTAGGCTTCCGACTTCACTTTAAACATCACTCTGATTATTATACCTTTATTCTAGTTTAACGCACTATCCCAGTTTATTAATCAAGAACGCGTATATAGTACTAGTGTAAAAACCCGATATTTTCTATATAAATAAATAAAAAATTTTGCGTATAATTTTTTTTTTAAGGATGAGGATTTGTACAAGATATTGTATATATATATTTATGTGGTAAATAAAAAAAAATATTTATTACACGAATATTTACAAAAGAACTTATTTTAGAATTATTGATTATTAAAAAGTATATTTTTATAATAATTAATTTTATAATGGAAATATTTTTATTAATTATTTTCCATCAAAATATGAGCACATATTATTTAAATAATATATGAAATAATTTTTAGAATATTTATAATAATTATTTTATTATATGAATTTTGGTGCAAGTTATTAAGTGAATTATTTTACCTTAATTATTAAGGTTAAATATGATGAATAAATCAGCTATGGAGTCCAAACCCTAATTTTGGATTATTGTCAAGGTATGAGAATAATAATATAATATTAATTATATTTTGATTTTTCAGTGCTATAAATATGTACAGTATATTAGTATTGATAATGATTGGTCAATTATGGTATTTAATTTCAAAACCCTAATTTAAAACTTGAATACGAGTTCAAAGCTATTTGGTAACTGTGAATTATGAGTTTGAGACTGTGATATAACTGTGTTATATGTTTTATGTTGTGTATTAAGTGATTAATTAGGTAAACCCTAATTAAAGTTTTAGAAACCCTAATAAATTTATTAAAAATCCTAATTGCTAAAATGGCAACCTTACTTATTATTTTAGTAGATTATTATGTTAATTAGGAAACCCTAATTCATAATTAGAGGAACCCTAATTATATCAAGAAAGCCCTAAGTATATTTTTAAAACCCTAATTTTTATTAAAAACCCTAATTTTAATTATTTAGTTATAATTAAATTGTTATTGAACTTTAGATATAATTGTTCAAACCCTAGAAATTATTTGGGATACATTAAGGATTAAAATCTAGTGATTAAAACCTAGATTCAAGTGTTATGAACCAAAATACCCTTAAATTATTTTGTTAGTTTACTAAATTACCTTTTTGGTAATTATTTAATAACCTAGAATGCAAATTCATCAACCTAGATCTAGAGCACATGCCTAAAATCAGCCAATGCTTATCTCTTTTGCCACCTTGCATGTAGATGCAATGAATCTAAGATGTATAAAAGGATTGAGAGAGAGAAAAAAATCATTTTGCTAGCTATTTTTGCACAAACACTCCACCTAAGTCTCTATCTCTAAACCCACTAATTTTCAGTGCTAGATCAGTAAAAAAACTGAGCCCCACTAACAGGTACAACAAATCAGTAGCCTAAGATCAAGATTGTTAAAAGAAAAGGTATAAACTCTACTTCAATTTCTGTCAATTTTTCGGTTGTTAGATGTTATGTTTGAGTGTTAGAATATGTTGTTAGTGGTGTCTAGTGATGATCTGGGTTGCTAGATGTTAGATCCATAACATCTAGAGGCTCAGATTTGAAGTGTTATAAAATTTAGAAATTTGTGTTTTTGTTTTCTTACAGTGAATGTCAGGCCTTGTAGATCTGTGTTCGTTTATTGTTTAGGTGATTTAAAGGTCTGAAGTTGTAGTCTGTAATGTTGTTAGTAATCTGCAAGTGGGTTCATGATCATTGCATCTGTAGATCGAAAGTTATACATGGTCAAAGTTCGTTGACCGAACACAAAATCAGTTTTCTGGGTAACCCAGAAAACTGAAGAACATGTTCTGGTCGTGACTTTGACCGGCCTTGATTTGTTTCTGGAACGTTTTTAGGATGAATATTTGTATCCAGATTATACTATGTCATGTGTATTACAAGTTCAAAGCACTTTACAACTTTATAAAGCCTCAGATCGATCGTAGTAATTGGTCAAACCTCGTTGACCGTTAAGCTTAACTTTCTGGGTAACCCAGAAAGTTTAGGCAGTGGTTTGACATGTTTTTATTTTACTTAGATCTTGCATCTAAATTATGTTTAGACATTTTACATGATCACAACTTGTATTATGTTGGGTTGTCTACAAATCCCGACGTCTAGAACACCTGTGACGTAAACCGATTAACCGGAATAAGTCCACCAAGATCGTTGACCGGCATTGACCAGATTTTTCTAGGCAGCCTAGAACGTGATGAACAGCCTCTGACAGCTTGTTCATGACTCTAGATCTCTTATGTTATGTGTTGTTTGTCCATGTTTGTGGTTGGATCTTGTAGTCGTGCATTAGTAGTACAATATCAGACTAACAACCTGTCCAGAAACATCATGACCAGATCAAAAATCGTGGTCAAAGGAGGAACCTTGAAACTGCCTTATGAATGCTCAAGAACATGAAGAACACCTATAGCGACAGTTTTGTCACTATAGGGGGTCTTTAACGACATATATTATTTATTTTTCCAGAAATTATTAAATAAATAGAAAAAAATAGTTTTTAATTATTAAAAATACAAAATAAAATACTAAAAATTATTTTAAATTCTGAAAATTAGTTTTTAATTATTTTAAATATATTTCATAATTATTTAATATTTTTGGAATATTAAAAGTATTTAATTTATTTAATTATAATATTAAATAAATTATTTAAAAATGATTTTAATATTTGAAAAATCATTTAAAATTATATTATGATATAAGAAAATATTTTAAGTTATTTTTAATAACTTTAAATATTTTGTGATAATTTTTATTAATAAATTAATATTAATGATAATTAAGTTATTTACTAAAGAATTAAATTAATAAAAAAATGATTTTATTATATTAAAAATCATTTTAAATAATAATAGGGTATTTAAAAATATTTTAAGTTATAAAATATAACTTTTAATATTTAAAGGTAAATTTTATTAATTATTATTAATGATATTAAAGTTATTTAATAATTATATTAAATAATTTAGTTTAAAAATGATTTTAATATTATAATAATCACTTTAAATGAAAATAAAGTGTGTATAGATATTTTAAGTTATAAAAAATAACTTTTAATATTTAAAGAATAATTTCATTAATAATTAAATATTAATGATTATTAAAGTTATTACTAATGGTATTAAATTTATTTAATAATTACATTAAATAAATAGTTTAAAAATAGTTTTATTAAGTTAAAAATCATTTAAAATAGATAGAAATGAATTAAAAATATTTTAAGTTATGAATAATGACTTTTAATATTTTGATAAATAGAACATTAATATTTTGATAATAATGGTAATTATTTAGAAATGATTTTAAATGTTTTAAAAATCATTTAAGGGTAATTTTAATACTTTAAAAATATTTTGAGTTATTATAAATAACTTTAATATTTTGGAAATGATTTCATTAATAGTTTGGTGCTAATTAAATATTAGTGATAATAGAATTGATTAGTATTTAAATCATTTTAATGTGATTCCGATGTTTGAAATTTCGTGATAAATTATAATAAATGTTTTAAAATTATATTAAGTCATTTAAAAATAATATGACTGATACTTACAGACATTGAGTTACAGAATAGAGTCTTAAACTCGATAATTACCCGATAAAGTTGTCGGTACACCGACATATTTCAGAAATTAATCTGGACTTAGATAAATTGATTAGATATAAGTGATTATTTGTGATTCAATGGTTATTAAACATATATGCCAATGTGATTAGGATATGTGTTGACTGCAATAAGCAGTGTTATGTGTTATAGTATATTGTTCTAATCGAACGAATGATCTTATTAATGATAGGTCGTGAGATAAGCGATAAAACTAAGTTGCATATTGTAAGTAGCGCATTAGGCAAGTATCTTACTTTTGTATTTTCTTTATGCAATGGACATGAGTAAGAATATTTATGAATTATATTATTAGTGTACAGATTATTAACCTTATATTATATAAGCTCATTGATTATCAATATGTTAGTATATGGTAACTCAGATATATATATTCTGTTCGTTAATTTCTAGAAATGGTTAAACGAGTGTCCCCACTTGGATAATCATTGTATTTAATCACATGTTGATATACCTTTGTCAATTACCCGTATACGTATATGTTGAATTATATATTATTGTTGAACAAGATAAAACCTTTGATTTGGAACCCAGAAAAGTATGAACATCCCTACACGGGAAAACTTTTATGCGCCCAAGGCGGACAGAGTGAACGATACCCTCGTTCTTGCACGTAGTATTGATCAATGCAGGGCATAACGGGCTGATCACCCCCGTGCCCGTAAGTTATGACGATTTACAGATGAATTTATGTTTAACCTTTTCAAAAATAAAAACAATGTTCATAGTATGCCACATTAACCATATTTATAGTCAGTACGTAGTTTTAAAAATATGGTATAGAATTGATATATTATTATCATTGGTACAGTTTACTTCACAACTATTGAATCGTTGTAGAAGGGTAGTATAAAGAAAACATTTAAACTATTTCAGCTTATATATATAATTGCTATTACTTGCTGAGCACTCAAATGCTCATCCTTGCTTAATTTAAATGTTTTCAGCTAAGTGTGAATGACCAGAGAGCTCTGCTAAGAAAAAGTGAAAGGGAAAGGTTGCTGAATGAATGAATGTTATCTTATGTAATAGTTAACTTTAGTATGACAATGATATTATATTAGCTATCATGGGTTGTAATGAATGTATTAAAGGTTACGTACTTGGGAGCTAGACTCTGATAATTATGTAAATTAAGTTTGACTTTTATATTATTGTTATTATTATTAGTATTATTCCGCTCATAGAAATGGTATAGTAAAGCACCGAGTTCGGGTTTTAAGTACTCGAATTTGGGAGCCTTACAGGTTGGTATCAGAGCTTAGGGTTAAAAACCATAGGTGGGTTAGACCTTAGGCTATAACCTTAGAACAGAGGGAAACGTTGAAAATATAAATAACTCATATAGAGTTTAAAAAGAGGTGAATTAAATAAATTCATCGTCACACAAAATAAAAGATAACTCATATAAAACTCTTAAGTGCTGTGTGTATATACTATATGCTAATCAGGATAATTTATGTGTAGATGTCTGGTGGAAAAGGCTTGTTATATGCATATAGCATGAAGAAGGATCAAACCCATACACCCGAGCTGATATCGAAGCCAATAGCTGAAATAGAGGCTCACGATGAAAACAACTCAGACGAGGTGGTGATTGTAGAAAATGTAATACAAGATCCGGAGATGGTGGAGCTAACAGATAGCGATTCGGACACTAAAGTTGAAGTTGATCAAGCATCAATGGAGGTGCAGGATCTGAAGAACAAGGTTTCTTCTCTGGAGAAGCTGTGGGAGATAGAAAAGCTGTTGAATAGTCAGTTGCGTCAGGCGTTAATAGAAACAATGGAAGAACAAGATAAGCTTAAAATCCAAATTAATCATATAGGAGCCACAAGCAACTCTTCGTGTGCAGCTCCGAGCAAGAAGGGGAAAAGAAAGATATAGGATCATGACCTAGGAAAATCTGATAAGAAGAAAGGGAAAAGAATTTGTTACCTTTGCGGTTATGAAGGACATACTACTCTGTATTGTCCTGACTAAAACTAGGAGCATGTTTTATCTGTGGGATAGAAGGTCATCAAGCGAAAAATTGTCCAAGAAAAAGATGTAATAAATAAGTAGTATAGGTCTTGTTGTGTAGGTGTATTTAATGTAATATTCTAAGAACTTTTGTGCAAGTAGTAGAAGCGAATCTCGACTTTTGTAGTCACAAAGGGATATCTGATGTTTAAAGCATTATGTGCTATGCTATGTAAAATATTCGTTAAGTAAATATGAATCTATGTTTGAGTAATGAAACAAGTTTAATATATTAAACTTATGTGATAAGGTTTAGAATGTAAGTTAAATTATGATTTTATCAGATAATGCCGCCAAGACGTCGAACTCACAACCAAAGGGCAGAAGGATCTGTCAACAACGTCGAGGGACAACCACAACCAGATCTGATGCAGCAATTTGCGAACATGTTAGCTCAGGCTATGCAACAGGAATACTAGTCGTTGGAAACCAGCCGGACAACCGCTTAGCGAACTTCAAAGACTTTAAGGCTGTAGGACCACCAGAATTCAAAGGTACAACTGACCCTGTTGAAGCCCAAACTTGGGTTAAGGAAATTGAAAAAGCATTCGTGGTAGCTAGGGTATCTGAGGGACAAAAGTCCGATTTTACCACCTACATGATGAATGGGGAAGCAAATTTTTGGTGGGAAGCGAATCAGGCTAGAGCAGGAGAAGGTGTAGTCACATGGGATAGATTTAAAACTTTATTTTTCGAAAACTATTTTTCACCAAGTATGTAGGCGAGGATGGAGGTTAAATTTTTAGAGTTGAAGTAGAAGAATATGACGGTATCTGAATACGCCGCCAAATTCAGTGAGTTAGCTAGGTTTGCCCCGCATCAAGTCGATACAGAGGCTAAGAAAGCTAGAAGGTTTGAGCTTGGATTGAAACCCTGGCTCTACAACAAGGTGGCGGTGTTGCAGATTCCTACATTTGCAGCACTCATGGAGAAGGCAATCATAGCTAAGGAGGGAAGTGAGGCCATGAGCCTTTACAATAAGGAGAGGAAGAATAAGGGTAAGACTGAAGGAGCTGGAAAAGTAGGAGTTAATAGTGGGAGCAAGAATGGAGATAGCAAGAGGAAGGTGAGCAGTTTTGCAAGTATACAAGTGAAACAGGAACGTGTTAAGAAACAGATACTGCCATGTAAGACATGTGGAAAGAATCACTCGGGGGAGTGTTTGAAAGGAAAATTTGTTTGCTACAAGTGCGGGCAGGAGGGCCATATCTCTCCCAACTGCCCCAATCCTAGGATGAATAGTGGATGTTTTCTGTGCGGATCGACTGAGCACAAGGTGAAAGATTATCCGAAGAGGAGGGTGGAGGCAGGTAGTGTGAATACGGGCACTGGCAGCGGGACTTTGGCAATCACGGGACCGACTTCGTCAAGCAAGCCAACAAAATCTACTGCGAGGATTTTCGACATGACGGTCCAGGACACGTCAGCAGCTGGCACTGGAACCCCAGGTGTGATTCGTATAACTTTTATTTTCTTATGCATGATTTTCATATATATAGTAGTTTATTTCTAAAGAAATTTTGAGGAGGAATTTGAGTTCTTTTAGAAACCAATTTTTCTGTTTAATCAGAAAGATAAGCTTTATAGAAATAGTTAAAGATCAGTTCAATCAATTATGATCGAGTTCTACTTGCAAAGATTGTGTATGCTATGTAACCGTATATGTGTAGGTTTTTAAAACGGTGATTCCGGGGACGGAATCTTTATAAGGGATGGTGAATGTAACAACCCGATATTTTTTATATAAATAAATAAGAAATTTTGCGTATAAATTTTTTTTTTAAGGATGAGGATTTGTACAAGATATTGTATATATATTAATAAAAAAAATATATTTATTACAGGAATATTTACAAATGAATTTATTTTAGAATTATTGATTATTAAAAAGTATATTTTTATAATAATTAATTTCATAATAGAAATGTTTTTATTAATTATTTTTCATCAAAATATGAGCAGATATTATTTAAATAATATATGAAATAATTTTTAGAATATTTATAATAATTATTTTATTATATGAATTTTAGTGCAAGTTATTAAGTGAATTATTTTACCTTAATTATTAAGGTTAAATATGATGAATAAATCAGCTATGGAGTTCAAACCCTAATTTTGGATTATTGTCAAGGTATGAGAATAATAATATAATATTAATTATATTTTGATTTTTCAGTGCTATAAATATGTACAGTATATTAGTATTGATAATGATTGGTCAATTATGATATTTAATTTTAAAACCCTACTTTAAAACTTGAATACGAGTTCGAAGCTATTTGGTAACTGTGAATTATGAGTTTGAGACTGTGATATAACTGTGTTATATGTTTTATGTTGTATATTAAGTGATTAATTAGGTAAACCCTAATTAAAGTTTTAGAAACCCTAATAAATTTATTAAAAATCCTAATTGCTAAAATGGCAACCTTACTTATTATTTTAGTAGATTATTATGTTAATTAGGAAACCCTAATTCATAATTAGAGGAACCCTAATTATATCAAGAAAGCCCTAAGTATATTTTTAAAACCCTAATTTTTATTAAAAACCCTAATTTTAATTATTTAGTTATAATTAAATTGTTATTGAACTTTAGATATAATTGTTCAAACCCTAGAAATTATTTGGGATACATTAAGGATTAAAATCTAGTGATTAAAACCTAGATTCAAGTGTTATGGACCAAAATACCCTTAAATTATTTTGTTAGTTTACTAAATTACCTTTTTTGGTAATTATTTAATAACCTATAATGCAAATTCATCAACCTAGATCTAGAGCACATGCCTAAAATCAGCCAATGCTTATCTCTTTTGCCACCTTGCATGTAGATGCAATGAATCTAAGTTGTATAAAAGGATTGAGAGAGAGAAAAAAATCATTTTGCTAGCTATTTTTGCACAAACACTCCACCTAAGTCTCTCTCTATAAACCCGCTAATTTTCAGTGCTAGATCAGTAGTAAAACCGAGCCCCACTAACAGCTACAACAAATCAGTAGCCTAAGATCAAGATTGTTAAAAGAAAAGGTATAAACTCTACTTCAATTTCTGTCCATTTTTCGGTTGTTAGATGTTATGTTTGAGTGTTAGAATATGTTGTTAGTGGTGTCTAGTGATGATCTGGGTTGCTAGATGTTAGATCCATAACATCTAGAGGCTCAGATTTGAAGTTTTATAAAATCTGGAAATTTACGTTTTTGTTGTCTGACAGTGAATGTCAGGCCTTGTAGATCTGTGTTCGTTTATTGTTTTGGTGATTTAAAGGTCTGAAGTTGTAGTCTGTAATGTTGTTAGTAATCTGCAAGTGGGTTCATGATCATTGCATCTGTAGATCGAAAGTTATTCATGGTCAAAGTTCGTTGACTGAACACAGAATCAGTTTTCTGGGTAACCCAGAAAACTGAAGAACATGTTCTGGTCGTGACTTTGACCGGCCTTGATTTGTTTTTGGAATGTTTTTAGGATGAATATTTGTATCCAGATTATAGTATGTCATGTGTATTACAAGTTTAAAGCACTTTATAACTTTATAAAGCCTTAGATCGATCGTAGTAATTGGTCAAACCTCGTTGACCGTTAAGCTTAACTTTCTGGGTAACCTAAAAAGTTTAGGCAGTGGTCTGACAGGTTTTTATTTTACTTATATCTTGCATCTAAATTATGTTTAGACATTTTACATGATCACAACTTGTACTATGTTGGGTTGTCTACAAATCCCGACGTCTAGAACACCTATGACGTAAACCGATTAACCGGAATAAGTCCACCAAGATCGTTGACCGACATTGACCAGATTTTTCTGGGCAGCCCAGAACGTGATGAACAACCTTTGACAGCTTGTTCATGACTCTAGATCTCTTATGTTATGTGTTGTTTGTCCATGTTTGTGGTTGGATCTTGTAGTCGTGCATTAGTACTATAATATCGGACTAACAACCTGTCCAGAAACATCATGACCAGATCAAAAATCGTGGTCAAAGGAGGAACCTTGAAACTGCCTTATGAATGCTCAAGAACATGAAGAACACATATAGCGACAGTTTTGTCACTATAGGTGGTCTTTAGAGACATATATTATTTATTTTTCTGGAAATTATTAAATAAATAGAAAAAAATAGTTTTTAATTATTAAAAATATAAAATAAATTATTAAAAATTATTTTAAATTCCGAAAATTAGTTTTTAATTATTTTAAATATAATTCATAATTATTTAATATTTTTTGAATATTAAAAGTATTTAATTTATTTAATTATAATATTAAATAAATTATTTAAAAATGATTTTAATATTTGAAAAATCATTTAAAATTATATTATGATATAAGAAAATATTTTAAGTTATTTTTAATAACTTTTAATATTTTGTGATAATTTTCATTAATAAATTAATATTAATGATAATTAAGTTATTTACTAAAGGAATTAAATTAAAAAAATGATTTTATTATATTAAAAATCATTTTAAATAATAATAAGGTATTTAAAAATATTTTAAGTTATAAAATATAACTTTTAATATTTAAAGGTAAATTTTATTAATTATTATTTATGATATTAAAGTTATTTAATAATTATATTAAATAATTTAGTTTAAAAATAATTTTAATATTATAATAATCACTTTAAATGAAAATAAAGTGTGTAAAGATATTTTAAGTTATAAAACATAACTTTTAATATTTAAAGAATAATTTCATTAATAATTAAATATTAATGATTATTAAAGTTATTACTAATGGTATTAAATGTATTTAATAATTATATTAAATAAATAGTTTAAAAATAGTTTTATTAAGTTAAAAATCATTTAAAATGGATAGAAATAAATTAAAAATATTTTAAGTTATGAATAATGACTTTTAATATTTTGATAAATAGAACATTAATATTTTGATAATAATGGTAATTATTTAGAAATGATTTTAAATGTTTTAAAAAATTATTTAAGGGTAATTTTAATACTTTAAAAATATTTTGAGTTATTATAAATAACTTTAATATTTTGGAAATAATTTCATTAATAGTTTGGTACTAATTAAATATTAGTGATAATAGAATTGATTAGTATTTAAATCATTTTAATATGATTCCGATGTTTGAAATTTCGTGATAAATTATAATAAATGTTTTAAAATTATATTAAGTCATTTAAAAATAATATGACTGATACTTACAGACATTGAGTTACAGAATAGAGTCTTAGACTCGATAATTACCCGATAAAGTTGTCGGTACACCGACATATTTCAGAAATTGATCTGGACATAGATAAATTGATTAGATATAAGTGATTATTTGTGATTCAATGGTTATTAAACGTATATGCCAATGTGATTAGGATATGTGTTGACTGCAATAAGCAGTGTTATGTGTTATAGTGTATTGTTCTAATCGAACGAACGATCTTATTAATGATAGGTCGTGAGATAAGCGATAAAACTAAGTTGCATATTGTAAGCAGCGCATCAGGCAAGTATCTTACCTTTGCATTTTCTTTATGCAATGGACATGAGTAAGAATATTTATGAATTATATTATTAGTGTACAGATTATTAACCTTATATTATATAAGCTCATTGATTATCAACATGTTAGTATATGGTAACTCAGATATATATATATATATTTTGTTCGTTAATTTCTAGAAATGGTTAAACAAGTGTCCCCACTTGGATAATCATTGTATTTAATCACATGTTGATATACCTTTGTCAATTACCCGTATACATATATGTTGAATTATATATTATTGTTGAACAAGATAAAACCTTTGATTTGGAACCCAGAAAAGTATGAACATCCCTACACGAGAAAACTTTTATGCGCCCAAGGCAGACAGAGTGAACGATACCCTCGTTCTTGCACGTAGTATTGATCAATGCAGGGCATAACGGGCTGATCACCCCCGTGCCCGTAAGTTATGACAGTTTACAGATGAATTTCTGTTTAACCTTTTCGAAAATGAAAACAATGTTCATAGTATGCGACATTAACCATATTTATAGTCAGTACGTAGTTTCAAAAATATGGTATAGAATTGATATATTATTATCATTGTTATAGATTACTTCACAACTATTGAATCGTTGTAGAAGGGTAGTATAAAGAAAATATTTAAACTATTTCAGCTTATATATATAATTGCTATTACTTGCTGCGCACTCAAATACTCATCCTTGCTTAATTTAAATGTTTTCAGCTAAGTGTGAACAACCAGAGAGCTCTGCTAAGAACAAGTGAAAGGGAAAGGTTGCTGAATGAATGAATGTTATCTTATGTAATAGTTAACTTTAGTATGACAATGATATTATATTAGCTATCATGGGTTGTAATGAATGTATTAAATGTTACGTAATTGGGAGCTAGACTCTGATAATTATGTAAATTAAGTTTGACTTTTATATTATTGTTATTATTATTAGTATTATTCTGCTCATAGAAATGGTATCGTAAAGCACCGAGTTCGGGTTTCAAGTACCCAGATTTAGGGGCCTTACAACGAGCCACCTCTCGATGCATTAATACCGTGTTAACTCAAATCCACAACTAAGATAGAATTAAGTTAAACACCTTAATTAAATAACTCACTATATCTCTATGTGAATTACAATTAAAGAAGGTTTAAGTTCAAGTTTTTTATCTGATTACGCGCGATGTCAAGCATATCTCTACCCTAACATTCATCAAGATTCTGTTCATTCACAAAATTCAAGAACACATGCTATATTAACTAAGTCTAGACTCGTATTTCATCTCTTAAGTTCATACAAGTCCACAAAGAATCATTGGTCAGGCAACTCATAAATTCACGCTCAAATTAATATAGATAAACCGGATAATAGCTTATTAAACTGAAAATCAAAGATTACATAATCATCGTTCCACTTAAAGATCTGTCTTAAGCCTAAAAAGAAATTGGTTCATCATAAATGAAATAATAAATAAATAAATTAAAGATATCATGCTTTCAATTATAGAAATAAAACTAAAGAAGAAGAATAACGCAGAACACCCTTCACTTTAGCCTTAATCCGTAATCAATATGATCGTTCTTCAAAATCTTCACTCCGATGCTCGCTATTCAAATTTGTCCTTATTCTCTGTTAATTACTTTGTATGATCATTATTTCGTTGTTTGTTGAGCAATATATATCCAACACACGAGTTTTGGTGGAAGTCCCATGTAAATTAGAGTCCAAACGCAATCCAAGTACCAAAGAATCAAGTCCTAGCAGTGTTTAACTAAACAATAGACTGTTGAGTATCGGTACCCCCGCCCTTGCGGGGGTGTATGCTTGTAAATGGCCCACCCCGGTGGGCTAGGCTCATATCTCCTGAGTGTTGGACCCCCCGCCCCGGCGGCGGTACCTTCTGCAAACTGACTTTGGCAAAACTCCACAGTTGCTCTAATAATGCTCCAAATGCCTCCTTTTTCACTCATTTACCACACCAACCATCCTACATATAAAATAACAAGAAACAAGTAAAAACAAACATAAAAACAAGGATTTCACAACAAATATGCTTGAACTAGAAATAAATTTGTGGATATATAATCCACTTATCAAAATCCCCCACACTTAAACCGTGCTAGTCCTCGAGCACAAAATAAACTAACATGCAATGTAATGAGATGTAATGTATCTAACTATATGTCTACGAATCCAACAGTATCTTAGAATCAAATTTATTCCTTCGGGCTCAGAAAAATAAAGCAAACACTACAACACTTCATATTAAAACCAATCAATAACTTCTTAACAATCCTCGAATCTTAAACCGTCATTATTGATATAGTGTGTATGCGTGTGATCAACATCTATGCTAACTGATACTAATCCAAATTTAATACATAACCAATCTCTTATTAGAAATCATATAGAATAAACTCAAAATTTTCAAAAATAGACGAGTTCTAACTAAAATCAAACATTTACCAAGATCGAGGGTCAACATGAGATACTTATGCTTTTATTTTCCATTCACGTGGTTTTTTGCTCATATATCCCGTTTTATTTTTTTTTTTTATATTTACACACATGGCTATGCAATGTCTTATTCCCTTAGGCTTTTTAATTCTACCTTAACGAGCTTTCAACCAACGACTCCCAGACCTTTAAGACCTTAGGGCGCTAGGTGTAAAGACAATCTATCGGGCTTACTTACTTAAGTAACAAAGGCCACAAAACAAGACAAGCACGCCACTGTGTTTATTCATATTTTTTTAGATAGCTTATATATCCCAAATATTTCCCCAAACTTAGGTTCTTGCCTAATTCTTTATTTTCATTGCATATTCTTGTCATTCTATGATTTACACTAGCATTATCCTTTAGAAACTATTTATGTATCAATTTAAACTACTCAGTCAACACAGATGTTATTAATGTGCTACCTTTTTTATATCAGTTTCAAACATGCTTAAGATTTAATTCATAACTCAAAATTGCATCACAATTCAAATACTGGGTACTGTATTTGTTTACTTAATCATAATCTCATCATTGACCAAAATAACTGTTGGACATATGCAAAACACAAAATTCTAAATAATTTTTTTTACATAACAAAATACAGAATAACAAAATTACATGAGCTATTATGCTACTATATGATTACCTGAATGCAACATTACAAATCCTAACTAACATGCAAAACTAAAGTGTATTAACAAATGCAAACCTTACTAAATTTCTAACTAATGACATTATGCATGCAACATGAAATGCAAAATAACAAAATTAACTCCCCCAAACTTAAAAATTATAATGCCTTATTGTATAGATATAGCATAAAAAATATGAGGACTTCAGTGTAATCACTTTAAGCCTGGGGTGGTGGTGGTTAATCTTCTCGTCAGAGTCACTTGGTGGGAACCTTGGCATAGGAGTTGGCTGCTAGTATGGGAATTGAGCTGTGGGATTGAAGCTTTGGAGCGTCGTGTTCAATGATGCGAACGACAGGTTCATTGCATCAAACATGTGATCATGCCTAACTTCCAGTCGCTGTATCTCCCGTCGTGCTTCCTTGTTGTGCTCCTCCATTTGTTGTTGAAATGCAATAAACTGAGGGCTAGATATGGCGTTGGAAGATAGTTCTGCCTTAGTTCCTTGCTCTCCCATCGTCGCATCCTCTTGAAACTTGGCATCATCCGAGGTGTCCTGAGCGTCAGCTTCATCCTCCGAAGCTGAGGGAAATACAAAACCTACTCCTCTTGGATGTTACTCACCTCCTGCCTACACCGAATACCGCAAAATCATTTTAAAATCTAGAAGCTGCAGTGGCATCTAAGTGGGTTCATCATAAGACCTTCTAAGACCCACTTGGTGACACAAAATGAGTTATGGGTGTGGCAAGCCACCCGAAAAATTTTCTCGTAAGCATCGGTGAATGGAAAAATTGATTATGGCCCTGACGTCGATGATGAAATCTTGCACAGTTATGTATAACAGTAGTGCCTTCTCTTTGGTCACGTCTGATATGTGTGTGGACAGAAACAGTTTGGCACACAAGAATGCGTACCATATCTTCCCATACCTGCTAAATTCCTTGCTATGAAAAACTGTGCCTCCTTTCTGACCCTTGATCCATGTTGTACCCGGCTTAGGCATGTCCTTCAGAATAGCCTCAAAATTCGGATCGTTATCACGTAAATGAGCATACTAACAATGTATCGAGATACGTGTTGATTACATCGGCACTGAATGGAACCAATCTACCCCACATGAATGTGTTGAAAGGGGCCTTGTCCTCGGTGTTTGCATAAAATTCCTTGACCACATTGACAACGGCGACTTTGGGTTCCTTCGTAAACTTGTTCCACCCTTTCTAATAAATCTGTTTCATCATCTCCCCATCCACATGATCCGGTGCCAACCCCCACTCAGGTGTAAGTGCTTTTGTAGATATATAATTGTATCGATCGGCGGCGGCGACACTTTTGAATTTATGGCGATCAAAGGTCTGTGTCGGTTGCGTGGGCCTTGAACTTTCTCCCTTTTGTTGTTTGGATGTAGGTTGGGACGTCATTAAATTCCAGATGCCTTAACACACTATTCTCTCCCCAAACTTCACTCACACAAACTGTCGAACACTTGGTGTCCACTCTGTTCTATCCCGCAAACATGATTATGTGTGCTTCAACTATGGTGCTAGGAAGGAAGGAAATTGTTGATATGGTGCTCAGTCTTACTTGTTGTAGACTGACCTCAATAAGACTCCTATTTTGCCGTTTCCTATTTTTGAAATGAATGTAAGTGATGGACTTTGGTTGTGAGGGAGAGAATTTATAGGAATGGTGTGAGGGAGAGGGTTGTGGGTTGGAGTTATTGTTTGAAGTGGTAGGTATGTGTGTTCATGAAGTTGGGAACTGAAGTGGAAGATGCTAGAACGTGGGAGAGAATTGGGTGTAGTGGATGGAGGTTGGAAGTTTAATTTAGGACGAAGTAGTAGTATAATAAAGAAGTGGGTGAAGTGGGTTGAGCAAGAAGTAATTGCCAAGCTCTTGTTTAGTTCTAGGACCCCCGCCCCGACGGGGGGTATAGAGCTTATTAAGCATGCCCGGCAGGCATGCACACTGTAATTAGATTTGGGAGACCCCCGCCCCGGTAGGGGGTATAAGGCATTACGGGCCCGCCTCGGTGGGCATGCACACTGCTAACTTGATCTAGTTTGCTTCATTATTCCCTCATATTCCCAACTATTATCAATTTAAGATCCTGGAAAGCCAGAAAACATAAATACGAGTAAAGATTGAGCATTTTAAGCATGGTAGATATATAATCAAGAACAATAAACTTTATTAACTACTTAACTTATCCTACTTAATCTAAACTATAATTTAACTAAATGACTAAAACATATGAAAAATAAAAAGATGATTGGGTTGCCTCCCAATTAGCGCTTGATTTTAAGTTGTTCAGCCTGACTACTCTCTGTTTATAGTACGTCGGATAATGTGATTGCAATAACCTCCATGTTGGATTCGCCACCCCAATAATGCTTCAGCCTTTAACCGTTAACTTTGAAAGTCTCCAACGGGTTTCTATTGTAGAGTTCAATGGCGCCATGCGGGAAAACTATTTTGATGGTGAATGGTCCCGACCACCTTGACTTAAGCTTGCCTTGGAACAACCTTAATAGTGAGTTGAACAGCAATACTGATTGCCCCTGCTCGAACGTTCATTGCATGATTTTCTGGTCGTGCCATTTCTTGCCTTTTTCTTTATATAGTTTTGAGTTCTCGTAAGCTTGCAGTCGGAATTCATCGAGCTCATTTAGCTGAAGTAGTCTTTTTTCACCCACAGCTGCTTGATCGAAGTTCACTTTCTGAATAGCCCAGTAGGCCTTGTGCTGTAACTTGACAGGTAAGTGACAAGCTTTCCTGTATAGTAATTGGTATGGTGACATACCAATCGGTGTTTTATATGCAATCCGGTAAGCCCATAGTGCATCGTCTAACCTGAGAGACCAATCCTTTCGATTCGGATTCACTACCTTTTCCAAAATTCTCTTCACCTCCCCGTTCGAAACCTCAGCTTGCCCACTTGTTTGGGGATGATATGTTGTAGCTACCTTATGGTTGACCCCATACTTTGCCAAAAGAGCTGTAAACAATTTGTTACAGGAGTGACTACCTTCATTACTTATAATGGCTCTCGGCGTGCCAAACCTTGTAAAAATGTTCTTCTACAAGAATTTGAGAACCACTTTGGCATCGTTATTCTGGAGTGCTACTGCTTCAACCCATTTTGATACATAGTCCATCGCAAGGAAAATGTACTGATTGGTAAACGAGGAAGGGAATGGCCCCATGAAATCTATACCCCATACATCAAAAATTTTAACTTCTAAAATTGTTTGTAGTGGCATCTCATTCCTTTTTGATATGTTGCCCACCCTTTGACATCTATCACAAATTTTAACAAATTGGTGGGCGTCTTTAAATAATGTAGGCCAATAAAACCCTGCTTGAAGCACTTTTGTCGATGTTATTTCACTACTATAGTGTCCCCCATATGCAGATGAGTGACACTCATGCAGTATGTTCTTCACTTCACTGTAGGGCACACATCTTCTGATCATCTTATCGACGCACTGTTTGAATAAGTAAGGCTCGTCCCACATATACCACTTCACGTTATGGAGAAACCTCTTTTTCTGTTGTCGTGTAAGATCAGGGGGAAGAATGTTTCTCACTAGATAATTCGCGAAGTCCGCATCCCATGAAAATTCTGTATTTATCCCAAATAATTGCTCATCCAGGAATGACTCGTTGATTACACACTTGTCCTCTTCCTTTTTACCCTGATTTTCCAGCCTAGACAAATGATCGATGACTTGGTTCTCCATCCCCTTTCTATCCTTTATTTCTAAATCAAACTCTTGTAAAAGGAGAATCCATATAATAAGGCGTAGCTTAGCATCTTTTTTCGAAATTAAGTACCGAATGGCTGAGTGATCTGTATAAACTACTACCTTTGTCCCGATCAAATATGCCCAAAATTTATCGAACACATACACCACTGCAAGTAATTCTTTTTCCGTAGTTGTGTAGTTCATTTGAGTCTCTATGAGTATCTTACTTGCTTAATATATGGCATGAAATACCTTCTCTTGTCGTTGACCCAAAACAGCTCCAACTTCATAGTCGTTCGCATCACACAATAACTCGAAGGGCATATTCCAATCCAGCGCGACGATTACGGGAGTTGTAGTCAACTTCTTCTTCAATAGCTCGAATGCCATTTTACATTCCTCATCAAACTTAAAAACTGAATCCTTCTCTAAAAGACTAAACAAGGGTTTTGCAATTTTAGAGAAGTCCTTTATGAATCTCCTGTAGAACCCAGCGTGTCCCAGAAAACTTCTAATTCCCTTAACTGAATTCGGTGGAGGAAGCTTTTCAATTGTTTCCAGGTCCGCTTTATCAACCTCTAATCCTTTAGCCGAGACCTTGTGACCCAAAATTATGCCTTCTTCAACCATGAAGTGGCACTTTTCCCAGTTATGTACCAGATTCGTGTATGTGCATCTTTGTAACACCATCACCAAATTCTCTAGGCATGCATCAAAATCATCCCCGTAGATGGAGAAGTCATCCATGAAGACTTCCACATTTTTCTCTACCATGTTTGAGAAGATGTCCATCATACATCTCTGGAAGGTAGTGGGTGCATTATACAAGCCGAACGACATTCTCCTGAATGCGAATGTGCCGTATAGGCACATGAATGTAGTCTTCTCTTGATCTTCAGGAGCGATAACGATCTGATTATAACCCGAATATCCATCCAATAAGCAGTAGTACTCATGTCCCGCTAATCTATCCAACATATAATCGATAAAGGGCAAAGGAAAGCGATCTTTGCGGGTCGCCTTATTCAACTTCCTGTAGTCCATGCAAACCCTCCAACCAGTCACTGTCCTTGTCAGAATTAGCTCATTATCATCATTCTGAACCACGGTCATTCCTCCCTTTGTCGGCACACATTACACCGGACTGACCCACTTACTGTCTGAAATCGGGTAAATGATACTCGCATCTAACCATTTTAGGATTTCTTTCTTGACCACTTCTTTCGTGATCGGAAGCCGTCTCTGTTGCTCCACTATCGGTCTTGCATCATCTTCCATCAAAATTTTATGCATGCAAAAGGATGGGTTGATTCCTTTGATATCCACGATTGTCCATCCAATAGCCGATTTGTGGTTCCTACGCACTCTCAGCAACTTTTCTTCCTGTAATTCGTTAAGTGCAGTAGAAATAATAACAGGTAAAGAATTTGAATGACCTAAGTATGCATACCTGAGGTGTTTACGGAGTGGCTTAAGTTCAAGAGTAGGTGGCTCCTCCAATGACGGTTTTATCCTTGTTGTGGCTTTTTCATCTGTGTGCAATGGTTCAAATGGTGCTCTAAATTTGCTAACTTGTGGCAGGGAGTCTAGCATCTACAAATAGTCCACACATTCCAGATCATCTGATTCTTCATCTCCCAACAATGTCGTTTCGAATGGATCGTTAACTAAACTCTTGCCCATGTCTTCGCTGATTATCTGATCAATGATATCCATCCGAAAATAATCTTCTTCATCCATAGGAAATTTCATGGCCTTAAAAACATTGGATTTTACTTCTTGATCTTGGACCCTCATCATTAGTTCACCTTTTTCTACGTCGATGAGTGTCCTACCCGTAGCCAAAAATGGTCTCCCAAGGATAATTGGGATGTTCTTATCTTCCTCAAAATCCAGAATAATGAAATTCGTGGGGAATATAAACTTGTCTACCTTAACCAATATATCCTCCACAATGCCTCTCGGGTACGTGACCGACCTATTCGCCAACAGTAACGAGATGTTCGCAGGCTTTGGAGCTGGCAAACCCAATTATATATAAACTGATAAAGGCATAAGGTTCACACTCACTCCCAAATCACATTAACATTTGTTGAATGACATATTCCCAATTGTGCATGGAATGGTGAAACTCCCCGGATCTTTTAACTTCGGTGGCAACTTTCGCTGTAAACCCGCACTACACTCCTCTGTTAATGCCACTATTTCAAAGTCTTCCAACTTCTTTTTCCTAGACAAAATTCCTTTCATGAAATTTGCATAACTTGGCATCTACTCTAGGGCTTCTACGAATGGGATGTTAATCTGAAGTTTTGTAAACACTTCCAAAAATTTTGCAAACTGCTTGTCTAATTTCTGCTTTTGTACTCTTTACTGAAAAGGTGGGGGTGGATAGACAACCGGTGTGTTAACTGGTATACTCTTTTCCAATTGCTTTTCTTCTCCCTGTCTGTTCTCAACCACTTATTCTCACTATCTGTCTCAACCTCCTTTGTAACCAAATTTTTTATTTTCTGACCCTCAAGCTGTTTTCCACTTCGCAACATTATTTCCTGACATTGCTCATGACTACCTTTCAGATTTTTCTCTGTATCAGTTGGTAATGTTCCTTGAGGCCTGTTATTCAATGCCAATGCTATCTATCCCATCTGATTTTCTAAATTCTTGATGGCTATTTTTTGTGATTTCATTGCCATTGCTTGATTTTCCATGGCTACCTCGTTGCTCGTTATATACTTCGATAGCAACTCCTCTAAATCTGATTTTCTCTCTTGACGTTGAATTGGTTGTTGTTGATTCTGAAATCCTGGGGGATACGATGGTCGGGGGAATTACTGATTCTGATTATTGTTCCACGCCAAATTCCTATTCCCCTAATTATATGCATTGTGGTATGAATTTTGGGGAATTTTGTTGCAGCTACTCAAAAATTGTACTGACTCTGGGTTGATTGCACATTGTTCCGTCGGATGTTCACCGGCGCATAACTCACAAATAACTGCAACTTGCGGTGTTTGTCCCCCTGACCAAACGTCAAACTTCTTACAGAGTACTGAAATTTGCGCTGTTATTGTCGTCACTCCATTTACCTCTAACACTCCCGCGACAGTAGGTTATATCATTCTTGCCGTGGGCCACTGATAGTTGTTAGCGGTCATCGTTTTTATCAACTGATATGCCTCCTCATAATTCTTTTCCATAAAAGCTCCCCCCGATGCTGCATCAATACTGGTCCTGAGATTCCCATGTAGTCCGTTGTAAAATGTGTTCATCTACAACCACTTAGGCAATCCGTGATGTGGGCATTTTCTGAGCAATTCTTTATATCTCTCCCATGCTTCGTACAATGACTCCCCATGTTGCTGATCAAACATGGTAATCTCGTTTCTCATCTTTGCAGTCTTCGCTGGTGGGAAAATTTTTGCAAGAAATTTTTGAGCAAGGTCATCCCATGTAGTTATCGATCCAGGCGGTAGAGAATGTAACCAACTCTTCGCCTTGTCCCGCAGAGTGAATGGGAACAAGCGAAGTCTTATTGTGTCTTTCGATACCCCCATTGTACTTGAAAGTGTCGCATATTTCCAGAAAGCATATCAGATGCTCGTTAGGATCATCATTTGCCAGTCCCCCAAACGGCACCGAGTTCTGGATCATCTGAATAGTCCTAGGCTTAATCTCGAATGTATTTACAGCTATAGCAGGCCTGGTGATACTTGACTGCAGCTCAGTCACCTTGGGTGTAGCAAAGTCCCTCAACGCTTTCTAGTCTTCGGCAGTCATTGCTTCTTCTTTCTCAGAATTTTCAAAGTCATCCCTTGTTTCCTTAATCCACTTACTTAGCCTTTGAAAACGTCTTTTAATGTCATCCTCAAAAGGAAGCAAGTCTAGATTTTTGGATCGAGTTTGCATAAACCAACTTCAAAAACCTGAATTAAGACGAACAAAACAAAACAAAAAAATGTTTAAGTAAAACTGGATTAATTAAACTGATATTCCAAATTATTAAACTCTATACTAAAATTCCCGACAATGGTGCCAAAAACTTGTTGGATAAAATCTAGTTGCGCACAACACGCAAGTATACGTGGTCGACATGTAATAAACTTAAAGTAGAGTATCGTTCCCACAAAGACTGTAAATAGAATTTAAACTTCACAATTACCAATTTCCTATTAATCCTAATTTTATTAAACTAATCAATTTCAAGTTTGTAACTAAAATATTAAAAAGATTAAAATCACCAAACACTCAACAAACTCTAAAAACTAAATTTTCAAACAAATAATGGAGAATTAGGCTTCCGACTTCACTTTAAGCATCACTTTGATAATTATACCTGTATTTTAGTTTAATGCACTATCCCAGTTTATTAAATAAGAACACATATGTAGTACTAGACACCTCTCGATGCACTAATACCTTATTAACTCAAATCCACAACTAAGATAGAATTAAGTTAAACACCTTAATCAACTAACTCACTATATCTCTATGTGAATTATAATTAAAGAAGGTTTAAGTTCAAGTTCTTTATATGATTACATGTGATGTCAAGCATATCTCTTCCCTAACATTCATCAAGATTCTGTTCATTCACAAATTTCAAGAACACATGCTACATTAACTAAGTCTAGACTCGTATTTCATCTATCGAGTTCATACAAGTCCACAAAGAATCGTTGATCAGACAATTCATAAATTCACGCTCAAATTAATATAGATAAACCGGATAATAGCTTATTAAACTGAAAATCAAATATTACATAATCATCGTTCCACTTAAAGATCCTTTTTAAGCCTAAAAAGAAATTAGTTCTTCATAAATGAAATAATAACTGAATAAATTAAAGATATCATCCTTTTAATTACAGAAATAAAACTAAAGAATAAGAATAACGCAGAACACCCTTCACTTTAGCCTTAATCCGTAATCAATATGATCGTTCTTCAAAATCTTCACTCCGATGCTCGTTATCCAAATATGTCCTTAATCTCTGTTAATTGCTTTGTATGATCATTATTTCGTTGTTTGTTGAGCAATATATATCCAACACACGTTTGGTTGAAGTCCAATGTAAATTAGAGTCCAAACGCAATCCAAGTACCAAATAATCAAGTCCTAGCAGTGTTTGACTAAACAATGGACTGCTGAGTATCGGGACCCCCGCCCCGGCGGGGGTGTACGCTTGTAAATGGCCCACCTCGGCGGGCTAGGCTCTTATCTCCTGAGTGTTGGACCCCCCGCCCCAGTGGGGGTGTAAGGGTTAAATAGGCCCGCCCCGGCGGGGTTACCTTCTGCAAACTGACTTTGGCAAAACTCCATACTTGCTCTAATAATGCTCCAAATGCCTCCTTTTTCACTCATTTACCACACCAACCATCCTACATATAAAATAACAAGTAATGAGTAAAAATGAACATAAAAACAAGTATTTCACAACAAATAAGCTTGAACTAGAAATCAATTTGTTGATATATAGTCCACTTATCAAGTTACACAATGATATGGGGTGAGACGTTGTACGAAGCTGGGAAGATGGGTCCATGACCAAATCTTAAAGTCTTCAAATTATATCCGATGTGATGTCTTGTGTAGTAGTCACTCGGGATTTGAGTTATGGTTCTTGCAGGACACTTCTGTATGAAATGTGGAATGAGATGATGTTGAGATGACGTGAATGTAGTATCGAGGTGGCAAAATGATATTTTTGCCCCACACCGTGGTTATCTCCGGCTCTGTACTGATGTAGCAGTCATTGCTCAGGGTTATTTCTGATATTTGACTATTGTGAATGTTGAATATCCTTAGGGTCATATCTGAGGTGTCTTAACCTCCCGGGGATATCTTCAGGGTTGTAACAGAGTGCCTCGGGGTTGTCTTCGAGATTGAAACTTTACTATTCTGGGTTATCTCCAGAACTGGAACTGCATCCATTGGGGTTATCTCTGAGGTTGGAACTGAGCATCCTGGGGTTGTCTCTGGGATTGAAATTGAGTATCTCGGGGTTATCTTCGAGATTAAAAATTGAATATCCCGGGGTTGTCTCCGGAATTGAGCTGAATTGACTTCTAGGGTTATCTCTGGAAGATGATTTTGCCCTCCTGCAATGTTAGTAACAAGAATGCAAATTTTAGAGTGTCTACAGATGCCCCTCTTTATCATATTCATGCAATGTAATGGAATGGATTGGATAAAGATCATTAGACACTTAAAATGTAATAAGATAACCATGATGCAAATGTAATGCAGCATGATGTTAATGTTATGATGAGTGCATGATGGAATGGAGGCTGCTCCATCAACGAGACCAGAGGATGTTGACATTTGGGGTTATCCCCAAAGTCCTTAATCTTAATTGCAGTCTTTCTTACCAAAGATATTCATCTTATGTGTGAGAGACTCTTGGGGAATTGTGCTTTGTCTAATGAAGATTTGTATAACAGATTCCATCATCGGTCCTCCCCGATGAGGATGGTTTTCCCTGGTTTGTATCGCCAGGTCCTTCCAGCGCTTTATTGGAGTTACTACCAATTGTTTATGTTGTCAAGGCTGCCTGACCTTCGTTGAAATGTCCTTCCACGGCTACCATCCTCGGACCATCTCCAATGCTTCGTTAGATTTACTTTCCAACGACTAATAATATCAGGGTTGCCTGTTCTTCGTTAAAATGTCCTTTAATAGTGAACATCATCGGATCACCTCCGATGCTTCGATGGATTTACTTGCCATTGGCTAAAAATGTCAAGGCTGCTTGACCTTCGTTGAAATGTGCTTCAACGGTTGAAATCATCGGATCACCTCCGATACTCTGCTAGGGTTAATTGCCAATGGATAATGACGTCAAGACTGCCTGATCTTCGTTGAAATGTGCTTCAATGGTGAACATGCATGAAAACCAACTGGGGAGAGATTTTTTTACAAAACGTATAGTTGCGATTGGAATTACAACCCCAAGTTGATGGCATTGGACCTTTGTGAGGTATTACCAAATGTAGCTTGTGATAACTATGATCATCAGCTTTTTGAACCCTGTGTTTGGGCGAACACCAATGATTGATATGTAGACCCGTAGCTTGGTCTCTGAAAATAAGGATTTCAGGCTTTTCCGCTTAATCGCGTAGCGTCTTTTTTCCTGATTTGACTTTTCAGCTTATGTGACCTCCTTTGCAACTCAAATTTGATCGAGCTGGAGGGGGTGGCGACCACCCAGGATAGCCACAGGTGGACCTGCGGCAGTCGCAGGTAGACCCACGGCCATCCGTGGGTTCTACTTCAGGTGCCTCTCCCTTTCATAAGTCATCTATAGTTGAAGCCACACAGAGAATCCGAGAGTTCTTCTTTTGATCTACTGAGTTCGGGCTATTTTCTACAAAATATGTCACCGTACAAGTGTTCTACACTAACCTGGTAACGTATACATGCCTTCTTTTCCAGTTTTATCCGTTGGAAAGTAAGTTATCACATGAAATGCTTTTAAACACATAGTAGTGAATATGTATGCTTATATGACTTGATAAAAAATATTTAACATAGTAAATGTTAGTATTTAACCATGCTGAACATATTGATGTAAAAAAAATAACTTTTAAAACAGTCAATTTGGTACCTTTTTCTGCTATTTCTTATCCTATTTGAGGACAAATGAGCAAAGGTTATAAAGCAAAGTAATCTTGGTAATTAAACTACCCTTATGGATTATAACTTTAACAATTTTCATGCATATAGGATGCTTATACCTGTGAGTTTGTGTACTATTGAATGGCCACCTAGTCATGCATACGTGCATGTGGATAGTCCTTTTTACAAAGGAGACTTTGGCAAAAAAAATTCATGAGTTTAGGCATTGAATAAACATACATTTTTAACTCTACTGTAGGCGTATGTTAAAATAATACATGCATGCATACAGGCATCAAATGCATTTAATGAGCTCAAGGTTAGAATTTATCACATCCTTTCTGAGGTGATTTGGAGACTTGTGTCCAGATATATGGATTTAAATCAGCTGAGCAGCTCCCGCAGGACCTCTTCAAGTGTGAGGAGGAGAGCTTCTAATGTGCCTTAGCCTCGCCCAGCCCGGCAGCCTCGTCGATTGATGGAGTCAGTGATTTGTCATATCCGGGTTGAGGTACCAGATGTTGAGGACGAGGAGGAGGATGTACTGGGTGCGAATCCTACTCCTATTGCTTCTATTTCCTGCAAGGATCTTCTACCCATTAATGTGACAATTCCAGAGCTTTTGGATGATTTGAGTCGTCACCCTTCGACCTATTTGCATGTGAACGAGGTAAAAGTTGTGTTTGATCTTCCTTTTTCTTATTGATGAGGAGCAAGGTTCTGATGTTGATTTGCATTTGTGATGCAGGTTCCCGGCTTTATGTAGCCTCTAGGGAACTGGTTCAGTATACACTCTACGTACCAGACTCTTCAGCTAGAGTACCGAGAGATTGTGCATGCTTGGGGTTTCGTGGTGTTCTTTTCCATCCTCCCGCACCGTTGTCCTTAGGGATACCTCAGGGCATTTTCTGAGTATTGGTTCCACTAGACTCAGTCTCTCCATTTACTGGATTGCGAGGTGATGATGACGTCGATGGATTGGCTGTTTATCACGAATACAGAGTTTTTTAGGGCGCCAGTGCCTTGTGTGGCTGACATTTCCCCAACTGCCATCAGATCCTTGCAAGGAGTCCCGATTACGACGCTCAAAGGTATGACAGTCTGTGCTGGTCCTTTGAGTGGGGAGTTGAGTGAGCCATTACCCAATGATAGGAGAGTTAGGGATCGTATTCTTCGATGATTGTTCCTGGTCATCCTCCACGGTTGTTTCCTAGCCGATAACTCTTCCACGGTGTTGTTCACTTTTGTCAGTGCTACATGGGAGGTGGACTGTATTGGAGAGTTTGACTTGGGCTCCTATACCTTTGCCTATTTCCTCGAGGGAATGCGTATGCGCTCGTAGGGCCTTACAGAGGCTTGGCTAGGATTTTACCCATTCCTGCTACTGAGTATTGCTCTTTTGATTTCCCTTTTTTGGGTTAAGAGTGTTGATTGACCGTAGATATTTGGTCTTGTATTGGCAGATTTAGGTCTATGAGAGGCTTCCATGTTTGCATCCCATTAGCCTATTAGGTTTAGACACCTATCCATGGGGACGGTGATTGCATCATTCCACGTTGGTGGAGGTTCCTGTTGCTGAGGGATTTACCCATTCACGCTTACAGTTGGAGTTGCTGACAACCAATGTCATTACATGGGTTTCTTACTCTAAGGACCATTTGACAGTTGGCTTTGAGGGTGGTTTCCCAACTGGTGTCGAGTATGTGATTTCCACCCGTCGGGTTCCTCTCTTCAAAGATGGAAGATGCGAGCTCTATTTAGGAGAGTGTGCTATTAGGAGCACCATAGGAGAGATTCGTATACCGATCTGTCCTCCTACCAGGAGTTATTGGCCTGTGTCGCAGGCACCGATCAATGATATCCCGTTGGTGGGAGTTGATGGCTTTACTTTGTCAGAGTGACCGTTCACTCAGGAGGCATTCTACCGCTGGTGGTTCCCTCGTACCATCGGAACTCAGACCCGTGCCACACAGTTTATGGGGGATATGGTTCCTGGTTCCGTCATGATAGCAGATTTGATTGCCTACGTCTGAGAGCCTACTCATTTGACGCAGATTGATAGCTTGACTCAGTAGTTGGACCATGCACATTTTTTTATCCGATATTTGGGCAGAGATCCTTTCGAGGCGGATACTTTTGATCCTTCCAGCTCAAGCGCTAGCCCTTTAGGTGGCTCATATTCGGATGGTTTTTTTGGTGCAGATCCTCCATTGTATCCGCTTGATATCCCTACTGACAGAGATACAGTGACTCGGGAGGAGTTACATCAGATGGATAGGTTAGATGATGTAGATATCAACACTATCAACTTCTTCTGATGTATTTGTCATTATATCTTTTGATAGGCCTTTGTTAGATATTGAGTGGTTGTGCCTCATTCTCGTTATATCTTTTGATAGGCCTTTGTTAGTTATTGGGCGGTTGTCCCCCATTTCCCTGTATTTTCTACCTGTATGCAGAGATGATGTATTTAGATGATGATGTACTTAGGAATGTATGTATATTATTTTCTATTCCCTACATCATATTGTCATCTATTGTATTATGCATGCATTATGTTTATGGACATGCATTTCTAGAGATGAGTGTAGCATTGACCTCTGGATGGTCTTATGACACGACCCTACAAATGTCTTCATCAACAGTTAGCCGCATTGATCACACCCCACCTGTATTGATGGTATCTTTATTGAGATTGTTATAACAGTCTATCATCCCTAGATAGGGCGACAGTTGATCAGCTGATGCGTCACTCAATGACCCTCCAAACATTCTAGGTTCCATTGGGCTTTGTAGAGGGCATGTTGGAGCATTGGGTACCGGATAGGTAGGTGTTCCAGTTTGATACCCATGAGTTGACTATTACCTTGGAGGAGTATAAGCGTCTGACAGATTTGCCATTAGATAGGCCTTACGCTCGGATGGATGTCGGTGACATGAGTCGGCAGTTTATGACCCTCACAGGTTTAAGGAGCAGAGTTACCCTCGATGAGATCTCCTCAGGGCATGTAGCGTCCATGCATTTTCTGATTGACAGATTTGGCTCATTGGACAGTTATGTGCTGTACTCCAGGGATTTCACCACTTCGGAGGATGATTGGCGTGTGGCCAGAGTAGATGTACTTTTGGCATGCCTGGTGGCTTATCTATATATGCCATTGTACATGGACCATTTAGACATCGGTGTGATTATGGAAGTGCGGGATCTCCGGGAGGGACATAACATTTTACCGATGATTTTAGCAGAGACCTTGAGGTCGGCCACGTATTGTCAGTCCCATTATGCGGGGGTATTTACAGGCAGTTCGGTCTTGCTGTACGTGTGGTTTATGAGACACTTGAGATTGATTGGCACATTCTGACGCCATGGGTATTATTTTTCCCATGAGATAGCCATGTCTTACTCCTTTCAGCTGGCAGAGTATACAGACGTTGGTTCTTGGTTAGTTTTCTTGTCAGGGATCGAGGATCCGTTTGATATTATGTCGTGTTCAGGGCTTAGTTCTCCCTACAGCTTTGTCACTCATGCTGCTGGCATGGATTATCTTCCTCTGACTTGTTTAAGGGGTGTGACCACTTATCATCCACTGGCTGTGATAGCACAGTTTGACCAGTTTCAGGATGTTCATCCCTTTGACGGGGTATTAGGTCGGCGTTTGTCATCTCGACTTCTGTCAGCAGAGGATTTGTCAAGGGTTTATGCCTGTTGGGCCCAGCGTGAGAGGGCTAATTTTATAACTAGCCATCCAAGCCTTTCTACAGAGTATTCTACATGATTGGAGGCATAGATTGCATCGGCTAGGGTTGTATCCTCAGAGCTGGAGATTGATTCTAATAATGGAGAGCATATGGAGGACCTTGATTCTCCCACTGAGTACGAGCTGTTTGCTGGGTTGACAGCAGCTCTGGTTGATTCCCCCAGTATTACTGCTACTGGGACTCCACATTCTGCAGAGTATTTAGACCAGAGTCTACATCTGATGACATTTGAGATGGATCAAGCTAGGGCCTTGATGTTAACAACTCTTTCTGGTAGAGATGTCGCTCTAGTTGAGAGAGACAATGCTCTAGCTCATAAGGATACCGTTGTTGCTGAGCGGGATGAGGCCCAATCATCTAGAGATGCAGATGTTATTGAGCGGGATGGTGCTCTATCCGCTCGAGATGCCGCCACTATAGATAGTACTGCATTGAGGTCTCACACAGCTGATATCATTGCAGAGATGAGCACATTCATTGATGAGCATAGTGTCACCATGCAAATGGATGTAGATCTCTTGGGTCATGTTGATACCCTAGGGCAGGAGCTCACAGAGTTACCCCTATCTTCTAAGAGGGATGCCATGTTAGACTTGATGGCTCGCTTATCCATGGGTTTATAGATTAGCTTTGATTTTCCTGCATAGACTAGCTTAGCCATTTTTGTCATGTACATGACACATTGTATATATCAAACAATATTATATGGCAAGGAAATATGTTTTAATTCACTTCCCTTTTAGTTATGCCTTTTTACTTACTTGATAGTTGCCTGCTATCCAGGGCTTGTGATCTTTATGTATTTTGAACTCCCCCTTAATGGATGGACATTGAGATGTCTCAGGATATTTCAAAATGGATCGTTGATCTTTGTATCCCCTACCTTTTGGTGTCTTGGGACTGGTTTCTTGTATGTGGTTATGGAGAGGATTATAGCTTTCTTCTCTGAGGTTGACCGCCCCACAGATGGTCGCCGATACTCCTTTGTATTAGGGATGTGACACCCCCAAATCCGAGTCCTTTTGAACCTCGGATCCGGTCCACCACGATACTACTATCGTCAAAATATTTTTATCTTTTATTCATAATGTAATGAATATAACTTTGCTTATTACAATTTAGAATATAAATTCTTTCTATTTCCAGGATCTGTATAATGACCCCAAACTTTTATAAGTTTCAAATCTTGGTCATTTACCATTCCCGTCGTACATTATATTCGATGTAATAAAAATATGCGAAATAATTTAAACTTTTTCAATCTCCTTTGAAAAAAATCTTTTATTGATTTCTCAACTTGAATCAATTACATAACCTTGAATCAAATTATATTATGATTCATTCTATTCGAATTACTGTATAAATTTTTACATCTGGATTCAAATTCCTCTATGTACCGCCTAGTACAACTTTACAACTTAACATGTATTACACATCGTAAACTACTATTACATACATTTTCTAGAACCTAAACATGGTTCAAGAGTATATATTTAAACTAATGAATCAATCTCCTTTGATATTATTGATCTTTATCAATCAAGTAGCACTACCACGAGCCCTTAACCTACAAAAGTGGTTATTTACAAGGGTGAGCTCGACAACCCAGCAATTCTAACAGTTTCATGCAGCACATAGCATATAATAGCATATTCAGTTCATGCATTCATAATCAATTAATATCTACTATGTATATTACTTCCCACATAACAGACATAGAGATTTACTTCACAAGCATATCATCAAATATCAACCTTCAAATTTCATACATATCTCATATGCATTTCATATATATATACATCAACATTTGCGTAGCATAATATAGCTCAACTAACAGTTATCAAATTCATATATCAAATAGGAACTGAAAGACTTGCCTGATTCGTAGTTTATCAACTACAACTTAACTGCTTAAAGCTTATCTGCATTGGATGTGTTCCTACACAGTTATATAATCATGGATTCATACCCATCAGTCATACATTTCATATATTCTTAATATAATAAAAATTTACATTGTTTCATTTCACTTCTCTAATATACGCTTAGGATATCTATGTTGTTATCTCATTATACTCTAATGCTTATTCTTTCGAAACAATCTTACTTCATCTTGTATAGTCTTTAAAGTATATATATAGATATGTTCTAAATTCGAGACAGTTAACAAACTGCTCTTGACCACTCTGCAGCACGACGCGGCCGCACTGAGTATAAGCTTGGGAGTGGCGCGGCCGTGCTACTCGCTCGCGCCACTCCCTGCCAAAACCAGTACTGACATTTTCAAAAATCTAGTTCTCTTGCTAGCACCTTAATATTTTTGAACACAGCACCAACACATAAAGATATGGTTTAAAACAAATTTGGTTTCCCACACTTGTTAACGTTGATGTTAACTTCTAAAACTTTTAGTTTCTTTGAACTCATTTGCTCAACTAGGATTAACATATCCAATAGTCTATCGACCCAATCGAACACCTTCTCAGATATCTAAAACAACTTTGAGATAAAACTTGAATCAAACACATAACTTCCTCTTTTAAAACTCTTTTATCGAGGCTAAATAGGTTATTCCAACAAGGAACTCGCTATGTTAATTCACATAACGATACTAAACAATCCTTAATACGCATGTTTTTGTGTATCAAACTCACTTAAACACAATTAGTATAGTTCTTACTTTTAAAACATGTTTAATTAACTTATGTCATGCTTAACTAATTGATTGCACTTATCATTCATGCTTAAAGGTATAAATAACCCTACCATGCTTGCTTATAAGGTTATAATGCAAGTAATACAATGCTCATCAATATTAGTTTCTAAAACTTTTAAATTTCTCTTTAAAACACATACTAAATCGAGCTTGACAACTTTTTATGTGCAATGTATCTTGAAATTACATTCCTTACTCATTCGCGCACATAACTAGGCTACATTCACATATTCCCAACGTCGGAACTTAAAAGACATAAGGTTTGTCAAGTTTCATTCTCAAAACTTCAAGTTTTCTTTTAAAAACTCATGCTAAATCGATTAGTTTACAAAGTAACTTTGAATCATAACTTATACTCATTTGTACATTTAACTAAGCCATGTATGCAGGCTCATATGTATACTACTCATTTACACCAAGGTTGAATAGTTTAACACTTGAAATCTCATCATAAACCATGCTTGAAAAGTTTAAATCATGCTTAGCTAGATGGTGATCATATCCATTATGTCTAGAAGCATAAGATACCCTAGCATACATGCTTGAAAGGTCATAACTTAAACGATATAAGGTCCATTATGTTTTGCTTTACAAAACTTCAAGTTTTCTATTTTAAAATCATTATAATCCAACTAATACAACTCATTATTGCAAAGCAACTTTAAATTACATGCTAGGTCCCTTTACATACTTAGTTAAGTCAAACTAACATGCTTGGAATACCAGAAAGCAACAAAACTAGAATTCAAGACTGGTCTATGGCACAGCCGCACTGGGATTGTACTAGGAAGTGGCGCGGCCGCGTCACTTCTGCACCAACCCAGACTTGGCCTCTACTTCTGTAGATTATAGCCCAAACAACCAATACACTTTCATTTAGCATTCTCAGAACAATACATTAATATCATATCAAACATAAAATTCTGATAATACCATGACATTCAATTTAACACTATTTATCAAGAAATCCATTCTAATTCTCAGGAATTCTTCAAACTCAAACTTTAGAACATGATTTAAGAATTATACCTTTGTGAAGCTTAAATGACTAAACATTGTCCCTTAGACTTCTGATTATAGCTCAAATTCAATAACCTCAGTCGCTCTATGAAATAACAACAATCTCGGCAAATTATCAGCCTTGAGAATAAAGGGGAAGGCTTCCTTATACAGCAAAACTATTGTCTAAATGGGAGTTTTGCCCATGAAATTAAACCAACGGGAAGAAGGGGAAGGCATCAGTTAAGAGAGAGTTGGTGGAAAGTAATACAAACTCTCATCATCAGCCTTCTTGTTTTCAGCAACAACACCAGGCTAGGCCAATGGCCTATTCACGTGATGAATGAGATGAGACTCGCAAAATAGGACAAGCTTATATCTCAGCAACTAGCTTAGTTTAGTTACTTTAATTTCCCAAAATGTAATCTTAATGTACAATAGTTAGTATATTAGGAACATTAGGGATTATTTATGTACTCACATCATATAATTCATGTACATTAGTCCACATAATTTAATATTTATAACATGTGTGGGACTTAATTTAATTGCTCACTAATAACTTAATATCTTCTTTTACTATTTACTTACACATCAGTATTGAAATAAATATTTTAATAACACATATTTATTTACTTCCATATTTTAGAGTACACATATAATTGTCTCATCACATAGGATGAGATGAACAAACTTATTTAAATCAACTTTATGATTTAATTACTTTTACTCTATATTTTTGTATATCATTAACCACAATTAACTATCACACCTCATTTAATCTTAAGCAGTAGGTAATTATATGATACTACTACTCACAGTTTTCCCATTTTACACATTATTTAATATAAAGTTTGTGTGACACACTTCACCTCACTGCTAAATTATTTAGCTTACCATACACTTATAATATGTATAACCTTTACACTTAAAATAATTAATATCTACTCTATAAATTATTTAAATTATACACTATACGTATAATTAACATCTTTCAAATATTAAACCCTTTCACATATTACCATATTATGTAATATATAAAAATACTAAAATTAATTAACATAATCATTTCATTTTCTTCATGTAAAGCACATATATTAATTTACCATTTTACTTAAGTGAATTACTCCATTCATTCAATTTACTATCACGCCATTGCCTCACACGACTTTAATACTTAAATTATATTATTACATAATATAGTTTTTAACTTAATTTAAGTTAACTAATATTTATTCTTGCTTAATTGATTTCCATAACTAACTCTCATTCAATTCATGCTTTGCTATCTTAATCCATTCGTGGACACTATAAATATTAAATATGACCCATATGATAACATATTAGCCACTAATATACAATTCCTATAGTTCAGATTACAGAACTCATCATATTACACAAACTCATCTTGAACTGTCTACAGACCGGCGCGGCCGCGCTGGTCTTAGGGTTGAGAGTGGCGCGGTCGCGCTACCTTAAGTTAGGACGTAGACATGTTATGCTTCAACAGAAAAAGAACTTAACTCGCAAATCCTTTAACATGCTCCCTACATGCTATCTTATTACACTAACCAAAATCGATTTCCTTTTTGACTTTACAATATCAACTTCTACATTCTTTAATAACTTAGAAATTAAACTTCAAGTTTAAACTCTTCTTTCTTTAATAGTTTAATTAACTATAAAATCTCATATATAATTTCTTTCCACATAATCCAACATATAGCACATATATACATTCATATTTGAACCCGACATATCTTATAATAAGAATTATATTTACTAAATTTTTATTTTAATAATATCTGAAAATTCAGGTTATCACATCATCTCCCTCTTATAAGGATTCCGTCCTCGGAATCACCGAAACCTCCTCTACGCGATGCTATTCTGAATATTACATGTTCTTTTGAATAATTTTGTCCATTCTCTTTTTGGAAGTTTTTATTATTATAACTTTCTTCAATGCATTCTACAACTTTTTCCTCTCTAAGGAACATTCTACTTACTACCTTCATCCTTCAGAAGAATAAGAATCTTCTACGATTTTTCAATAATCGGGAAGTAATATGAAAAATCTTAGATTCCAAATTATACTGAGGGGTCAGAAGACCGTGAACTCTTCTCTACCCAGAGTGTTTATCAATCACAAAGACTGAAAACACCCTCCTTACGTACACTAGGTGGCCAGCCGATTGTACCACTACGTTGGGCCACAACGTAGTGTTTTGTAACGACTACATGCGTTACGCTCATAACCATTGTCCCTGAAACCATGTCCCCTTATAGGGTTGTTCACCTCAGCTTTTCCATATTTGAATCCGCACCAGAGCAATTTGGTTTGGCACAAATACTCAAGAATGCTTGAATTTCACAAATATTTTTTAACAGTCGTCTAGCCGAATCAAATAGCTTATACTTTTATCAACAACTCAGACATCAATCGAAATAATTTAGTCAACTTAATTGACCTTCTTCATAATTTAAAAGAAAACCAAAAATTCTTTTATGACGTCATGATACCGTACCAGATTAGTAGTACGTTGAGGATTCCGCCATTTTGTGACTTTGTCATATTACATCATACCATAGTGGGCTGACTATCTTTTGATCACAACCAACACTAGGTTCGACTACATTGATGACTCCATCGTTTAGCATTTTTACACCATATCAAATGATGCACATGGTTAGAAATACATTTTGAAAATTTTGAAATCATTTTTGTCTTAGACGAAACAATTACCATAGACATATGGATAACGGTATTGTTTTATTTTTAAACATCATTGGTTCAATCACATGACCCAATGTTTTTCAAGAAAATAGAAGTGTAAACATCAGCATGAAGTTAATAAATTTTGAAAATCTAGCAGAGTTAGAAGATTTAGAAAATCCATGTTTCTCCATCAACTTCAATCTTTACTACATTGCTTCATTCTACCAATCTTCAACACCATCAATGCTAACTATACCAAAATTTCTAACTTCATAACATACATATACACTATATAGTTCATCAAACTTACCACACTTAGGAAATCCAGGAACTTGCCATAATCATACGAGTTTAAGAATTTACCCTAGTTAGACCATAGGCGTCCATCCGCTGAGGGGTTCAAAAACATACCATATGATCATGAGTCACGAACTTACCATAAGTACGAGTTTTAAGAACCCGCACCTAACCTTATATTCTCTACCTATACTTTACCTATCTATTATACACATGAGAAAATAATCACCTTATCAATAGGTATATAGCAAATAGCACGACACAGATATTTTAATGATTATCAGTGCCAGAAACGAAGTGGTTTTTACACCAAGTACAATTTCCCGCCCATAACAAGGAATCGTACAACTCAGTTGCTGACATGGATCCTCAATTAAAATTTCACCTAACTATATCGCATTCTTAACTTTTTCTTTGCTCGATACGAATTCTTCGTATCACATCATATACAACTCCTCATGAGTTCGTATCGTACCATTTTATAGTACAATTTCTTATAGCATTAAGCTATATACACTTAGTCGTTACAGACTATTTATCACTTCATAGCTCAATCCGATCACGTCGTGATCATTAATTTACCTTAGGGTTCTTTCCCTATTATCAACAAAACTTCATCCGAGTTCATTCTTATTATATTTGTCATCTTCATCTTATAGACATCATCTTAACTTTTTTATTATCAAAGTTAGGAAACTCCTGAATTCTCATTCTCTAGATACTTCAAGATTCTTCTTTGGATCCTCGCTTATATATATTTTAATCTTTATCTTTCTCTCTCTCTCTCAGGTTATAGCTTAAGGTACACTTACCTAAAGTTTATAACCTACAGCTTTGATACCAACTTGTGACGTCCCCAAATTTGAGTCCCTTCGAACCTCAAATTCGGTCTGCCACGATACTACTATCGTCAAACAATTTATATCTTTTATTCATAATGTAATGAATATAACTTTTCTTATTACAATTTAGAATATAAATTCTTTCCATTTACAGGATCTGTATAATGACCCCAAACTTTTATAAGTTTCAAATCTTGGTCATTTACCATTCCCCTCTTACATCATATTCGATGTTATAAAAATATGCAAAATAATTTAAACTTTTCCAATCTCCTTTGAAAAAAAATCTTTTATTGATTTCTCAACTTGAATCAATTACATAACCTTGAATCAAATTATATTATGATTCATTCTATTCGAATTACTGTATAAATTTTTATATCTCGATTTAAATTCCTCTATGTACTGCCTAGTACAACTTTATAACTTAACATGTATTACACATCATAAACTACTATCACGTATATTTTCTAGAACCTAAACATGGTTTAAGAGTATATATTTAAATAAATGAATCAATCTCCTTTGATATTATTGATTTTTATCAATCAAGTAGCACGTAATCTTTACCGTGAGTCCTTAACATGCAAAAGTGATTATTTGCAAGGGTGAGGTCGACAGCCCAGCAATTCTAACAATTTTCGTGCAGCACATATCATATAATAACATATTCAGTTCATGCATTCATAATCAATTAATATTTACTACGCATGTTACTTCTCACATAACAGGCATAGAGATTTACTTCACAAGTATATCATAAAATATTTGTCGACGTCGGGATTTTATTTGTCCCTTTTCTGTTCTTGTTCTTTTGTGTTCTCATGTTAGGTGAGATTTGTTTGAAAAAATAAGTTGTGAAAAGGTCCGACATTTATATGTCGACGATTTGACTGTAATAGTCGCTAGTTGGTTTTTTAATTGGTTGTACCAACATAACTGAGAAAATATTTGTACATTGACCCAGTGATGTGACACTGCTAAACGGGTCTGCGAAATTGAGATTCATTAGTGTTCGGAGACTTGCTTATGTGGAGGGAAGGTGTTAGGCACCCCCCGGCATCTGTGTTGCCACGGTTACTGCCACTTTTCAAGAAACTGTTATATGAATGTGTGTGTGTGTGTATGTGGATCAATGTGCAGTTATTTGGAAGTAGTGCTATGTCTCATTTACACCTATATACAAAAGGGTTTAATTTGTGTAAAAATTCAGTTTTAACAAGATATAGCAGTGATAATTTGTAAAAAGAGGTTTTTCAAACCCTTATGCTCAGTAGTAATTGAGGCCTCTGATACTTTCATTTTAATATGTGTTCGACTTGATTGCTTTTATTTCTGAAATGCGAAGCATCTTCGAGAAAATAATGTACAAAGTAGTGGCAAACTCCTTGTGGGCATGATAGCCATCTAAGGACATTCGAACACTGTGCATAATTTACAAGCCATGTACAACTGAAAATATCCATCACGGGAACCGAATCTAAATTCAATAGACTGAACCTATGATCACATGATTCCTAGGTTCACATGATGTAGCAATTTATATAAAAGTTGTAAGCAGTTATATATATAAAAGCTGTAAAAATATTGTAACGACCCCAAAATTCATACAATTTAATTCTCGACTTCGGTCGTTAACAATATATTCAACCTCTAATTTTATATCATTAAACCATAATACAACCATTGAAATTTGTGGAATAATTAAAATTTTCTATTACAAACTATTCTCGTTCCCAAAACTTTCAACCTTTACATCTAACTATCTCAGAATCATTTTAATACTACAAGAGTTTACATCGCAAAATGATATTACAATTCAACATTAATACATTATTCGGAATCTTAAACATGGTTGACATAATAATAACTCAGCCAAAGTGTATAAATCTCCAAGTATCACATCTGATTCATGCCTTTCAAGTAGCACATAACTTTACCTTGAAACTTTAACCGGTAAAAGTGGTTATTTGCAAGGTTGAGCTCGACGCCCAGCAAAATCTAACAGTTTTCATGCATCACATAACACATAATAACATGTTCAACATATATCTCATAAACATTGGACTAGCATAACATACATTCTGTAGTTCATATAACAAGTATAAAGATTGAGTTCCTTACTCAATCAACACTCATTACACAATCAACGTAGTCATAAATTAACTTTAACAGTTTATACTTACAACATATATACAACACATCATGCTATTTGTAATAAATATTTAAAACAGCTCATCGTCAAGTTCATATAGCAGATAGGAACTGAAAGATTTGCCATTATCGTTGTTTACCAATAACAGTTTAATAGATTATAGTTTTCTGCACTTCACGTGCCCTACACAATTATATAATCATGCACACCAACTATTAGTCACATAGCAACGCATAATAGTTGTAATGTAAACTTTACTCTATATCTCATAACACTTCCTATTATCACTACACAATGTTCAATTTGATTGTGTTAACTTTTAACTTACATCTCACTATATTTCATACTTAAAGTTCATTCAAGTGCTTAAGTCTTGCTAGGAATCATTATTAATTTTATATTAACCCTATTAAATATCTTATAATATTTATTTCAATTGAATTGAAACACTTTTTAAGTTCATTAACACTTGGCACGGCGTTTCAACGTTCATTCGTCACACTCCCGATTCGTCTCTCTTGTGTGTGCTTAGTATGCTTATACAACTTATCTAATATATCATTTATTAATGTTAAACATCATTATGCTTCATAAAATTTACTTTTTATAACTTAGAACAACATCTTTTATCGTCAGAAGCACAACACTTGCATACGTGAATGGCCGACGCCCTCCGATTGTCCCCGAAAACAAAATAGTCCTAAAGATGACCATTTTACCCCTGCTAAGGACCTCAAATTTAATAACTTAAAAAATGAAAGTTGTAGGTCTATTCGTCCTCGTTTTGGATCATCTTGAATCGCCTTAATTGGAGTTCGTATGAAAATGTTATGGCCGTTTTAGCAAATCATGTCAAAGTAGTCACACTTGACATACTATGGGCGCGGCTGCGCCCATTTCCTTCATAAATCCAGCGTGCTCATGCCATTTAGCAGAACCCAGCTGCGCGCCCGCGCTCCTGGGCAGCATGGCCGTGCTCGGCTTCGCACAGAGTATAATTTTTGCGATGTTTTTACTTCAAATATTCATAAGTTCTTCATTTTAAGTCAGAATTAGTTGGTTTTCAATTCTATGAACTTGTGAAACACTAAACTACTCATCTACAGAATAATTTTAACATTTCAAAAATTTTAACAAATCAAATTATGGGTTCATATTCACTGTTCATACTATACTTTCATGTTTTAAACATGTTTAGTGAATTCATTCGCTACGAATTCGTTTTACATCCGTTTTGACTCGTTAAACTTGGGTTATTTTCGTTTTTCATCATACTAACAACATCTATAACCAATTTCAGATTCTATTCATGAACTGACTAACAATTTTGTCTCCAACATAAGTCAAAAATGTACATAATCAACCAAAACTCAATTCCTTATTTTAGAACATGTTTCATATGAATTTGATTTCTGAAAATCATTTTAGATAACAAGTAATAAATTATAAACATCTAACAACATATATATAACATCTATTTAGCAATTCATCCAACTAAATTTCTAATTTTAAAGGATAACTCAAGAACATCCAAACTAAGAAGAAACTAGGTTATTTACCTCTTAATTCTTGTTTAGCTTTGTTAAGGGATGTTAGAGAATTGCTACTTCCTTCTTGTTTTCAAGTATTTCTCTTCCAATTGCCTCCCAATTCCTCTCTAGAGCTCTCTCCCTCGGTATTTTCTCTATAAACTCTCCCTTCTCTCTTTGGCCAAAGCCTTTTCACGTAAAACCAACACACAAAGCTAAACGTCTAAAAATCGACGTTTTATTAAATATAAAAATGATATATCAGTTATGAAATTTAATATATTTTATTTATATTTTCATTTTATTTTTATTATTTATTATATTAGAAATTCAAAATTCAAAAGCCATAAAGCTTCGTTTGGCAAAAACACTTTTAAAATAAAAACTTAATATTTTTAAGCCTTGTTTGGTAAATCCATTTAAACTACTTTAATTTACTTCAATAAATCATTTATACCATAGTTTATTGTCCCACAATGTTTACTTAGATTTCCATATCCAACCTTAATTAAATAAACAAAACTAATTATCACAAAATTATAATTTTCATTATAATTTTACTTAATAACTTAACATATCACTTAAATTACTAAATTAAATTAAAACAACATTCTAGCAAACTATATAATCCTTAACAACTCTCTAATTTAGTTATTAAGTTAAATTAGAGTATTATCTCATAAATTTAATTCATCACTCATTTATCTTAATTAAGTTAATTTTCATAACTCATGAATTATCTACCTCATGAATTATTTAGTTACTAATAAATAATCCAACAATTATCTACTAAATAACAAATACATCAATTAAAAATATTTATTTAATTCAATAAATATTTGAAATTACAAATAAAATTCTGAATTGTTACATCCTTCCATCCTTACAAGGATTATGTCCTCAGAATCACAACTCAAACAATTTATTCGTCACATTCTTCCCTCCTTATAAGGATTCCGTCCTCGGAATCACCGAAACCCTATCTTACTCAGGTTTTCATCAAATCTCTTCGTTGAATAACTTCAACACATTACCTTAACATAGGTTTTATATTTCATAACCTTTATTTAGACCCAATTATATTTGACTATTATATATTCATTAACTCATTCATTTCCTTTTCTAAGGATAGTTATCATATACATAACTCATAAACATTCGGGATATTACATTCACTCATTCTTCTAAGAATTTCGTCCTCAAAATTTTTATTTATTAATCTTCATTCATTCAATATATCAAAATAGATTTTACGTTAATACTTTATTCATTCATTAGGTTCTATAACCACTTTTTTCCACAAAGATCTTTCTACAATTATTAACTTTTCTATTAAAAGTTTTACATTATTCTTTGATAACTCATCTCCTTCTCATTTCAAGATTTTTTTTCTCACTTATTCAATATATTCATCATTCAGTGTCGCATTCTACGACTTACTTCTTTCTAAGAAATATCGTCCTTACCACATTTGCCTTTTAAAATAGCAAGAATCTTCCACAATTGCTCAATAATTGGGAAGCAGTATGAATAACTCAGGAATTTAAAATATTCCAAATCATGCTGAGGGTTCATAAGACCTTGAACTACATCCACGGTTATAAGTATTTCTTTCAACTTAAACCTTAACAATCATTAGACTGTAGGGACTCCCGTACTTAGGGTGTTAAGCCCTTCGTACGATGTATTGTGCACAAACATCTAAATGCTATGCGTATATGTCCATAGTTATAAGTATTCTTTCAACTTAAACTTTAACAGTCATAAGACTATAGGGACTCCTCGTACTTAGGGGGATCAGCCCTTCCGACCATGTATTGTGCACAAACATCTAAACGCATTGCATAAAATAACTCCCCTATAATAGGGTTGTTCATCTCAGCTTTTCAACATCTAAATCCGCACCAAAATAATTTGGTTTGGCATAACTTCTCAAGAAACGCTTGAATTTCATGAACATCTTTCAATATTCGTCTAGTTGAATCAAATAGCATAGACTTCTACAATAATTCGGACATCAATCAAAATATATATATATATATATATATATATATATATATTCTCATATCTCAAAGAAATATCAAAAATCTTCTCTTTTTTTGGCGTCATGAGTATGACGTTGTCATACTACATCTCACCATAGTGGGCTGACGATCATATTATCACATCCAACACCAGGTTCCATTGCATTGATGACTCCATCGTTTATCATATCACCCGATATATATAGTTAAAATATATTTTGAAAATTTAAAAATCTATTTTTTATCTAGCCGAAACAAACAGCATAGATACGCGAATAATAACATTGTTTTAAAAATTCTTTGGTTCACTAGTGTGATCTAACATTTTTCAAAAGATCAAAAGTACAAGAATCGGCATAAAGTCAATAAATCTCGAAAGTCTAGCATAGCTAGTAGATTGAGAATATCTAATTTTCTCCATCAATTTCAATCTTTATACTAAATATTCTTGTGTTTTAACTTACCATCCTCCTATACCCCCAGTATAGTTCATCAAACTTACTACACATTGGAAGTTCAGGAACTTGCCACAATAATATGAGTTTAAAAACTTATCCTAGTCATACCATAGGCGTCCATTCGCTGAGGGGTTCAAAACATACCATATTATTATGAGTCACGAACTTACCATACGCATTAGTTTTAAGAACCGCATATAATCCTAAAATATCTGACTAATCTTAATAGTTTCTAACTATCAAATATACACATGAGAAAAGAATCACCTTTTCACCACATATATATTGATAGCGCGACACCGACATTCCAAGGATTATCAATGTGATAAACCAAGTACATGCATAAAATCTCTGCTCATACAAAGGTTTGTACAACTTAGTCACCATATGAGTCCTCAATTGAAATCCCACCTAACATTACCTTACTCTTAACTTATTCTTAACTGCCCTTAACTTGTTCAATACGAATTCCTCGTATCACATTATCTATAACTCCTCGTGAGTTTATCTTGTACTATATCATAGTACATTATCTTCATAGCATCAAACTATAATTATTCAAACATTACAAACCATCTTTCTTTTATAACTTAAATAGATCACGTCGTGAACTTATTCTATAATCATCTCCTTTAAAATTCTTTTCTTAACTCGTGATCGTTTTGTTTTACTATCATCTTTCATTCCTTTTTCATCATTTATGATTTCTTTTATGATTTTATTCTTACAGACTTTGTCTATTCATCATTATTCGTTATCTTGGCTATTGGAGTTAGGTAACTCCCATTTCTTATCTTTATATCTCTTCAAGATTTTCTTTGAATTTTGTGGTTATATAACAATTCTTCCTTTAAGAATTTCTAACTTCATTTGCATTGCTCAACATTTCATTCAAGTTCCACATTTTCATCATACGTATCCATTTTCTATACTTGGTACACATCGAGTCTCTGACAATTTCAATATGGTACGCTGAGTGGTTTCCAACAAACAACCAACAAACTAGGTTCCGAGTTGCTAGTTCGTATATACCTCCGCTCTATGAAGGAATCGTTTAGCCCAGATATCATACATCAACTATTAAAGAGTACGATTGTACCATATATAAATATAACTTTTTATTCTTAACTTCTTCATCATTCTCTTCTTATTGACGTTGTCTATTTATTATCACCTTACATTCTTATTATTGGAGTTGGGTAACCCCACATTCATATTCCTTATAACTCTGCAAGATTATTCTTTGAATCCTCTCACGCATGTTCTAATCCCTTCTTTATAAATTTCTTAAATTACTTCTTATTGTTCAAACCCTATTTGAGCTTATTTTTATCATCTTCTCCTTTATTCTCTAAGGTTATAGCCTAGGGTACTCTTACCAAAGGTTTATAACCTACAGCTTTGATACCAACTATAACGACTCCAAAATTTATATAATTTAATTCTCGACTTCGGTCGTTAACAATACATTCAACCTCTAATTTTACATCATTAAATGATAATACAACCATTGAAATTTGCCGAATAATTAAAATTTTCTATTACAAACTATTCTCGTTCCCAAAACTTTCAACCTTTACATCTAACTATATCAGAATTATTTTAATACTACAAGAGTTTACATCACAAAACGATATTATAATTAAACATTAATACATTATTAAGAATCTTAAACATGGTTCACATAATAATAACTCAACCAAAGTGTATAAATCTTCAAGTATCACATTTGATTCATGCCTTTCAAGTAGCACATAATTTTACCTTGAATCTTTAACCTGCAAAAGTGGTTATTTACAAGGTTGAGCTCGACAGCCCATCAAAATCTAATATTTTTCATGCATCACATAACACATAATAACATGTTCAACATATATCTCATAAACATTGGACTAGCATAACATACATGTTGTAGTTCATATAACAAGTATAAAGATTGAGTTCCTTACTCAATTAACATTCATTACTCAATCAATGTAGTCATAAATTGACTTTAACATTTCATACTTTTATATATATATATATATATATATATATATATATATATATATATATAACACATCATGCTATTTGCAATAAATATTTAAAACAGTTCATCGTCAAGTTCATATAGCATATAGGAACTAAAAGACTTGCCTTGATCGTTGTTTACCAATAACAATTTAACAGCTTACAGTTATCTATACTTCACGTGCCCTACACAATTATATAATCATACACATCAACTATGAGTCACATAGCAACGCATAATAGTTGTAATATAAACTTTACTCTATATCTCATAGCCCTTCCTATTATCACTACACAATGTTCAATTTGATTGTGTTAACTTTAGACTTACATCTTACTATATTTCATATTCGAAGTTCATTCAAGTGCTTAAGTTTTGCTAGGAATTATTATTGATTTTATATTAACCCTATTCTATATCTTATAATATTTATTTCAATTGAATTGAAACACTTTTTAAGTTCATTAACACTTGGCACGGTATTTCGACGTTCATTCGTCACACGCCCGATTCATCTCTCTTGCGTGTGCTTAGTATGCTTATACAACTTATCTAATATATCATTTATTATTGTTAAGCATCATTATGCTTCATAATATTTATGTTTTATAACTTAGAACAACATCTTTTATCGTCAGAAGCACAACACTTGCATACGTGCATGCTCGACGCCCTTCGATTTTCCCTGAAAACATAATAGTCCTAAAGATAACCATTTTAACCACTGCTAAGGACCTAAAATATAATAACTTAAAGAATGAAAGTTGTAGGTCTATTCGTCTTCGTTCTGGATCATCTTGAATTGCCTTAATCGGAGTTCGTATGAAAATCTTATAGCCATTTTACCAAAACATGTCAAAGCAGTCACACTTGACACACTATAGGCGCGGCTGCGCCCATTTCCTTCACAAATCCAGCACGCCCGTGCCATCTAGCAGTGCCCAGCTGTGCACCCGCACTCCTGGGAAGCATGGCCGCGCTCGGCTTCGCCCAGATTACAATTTTTGCGATGTTTTTACTTCAAATCTTCATAACTTCTTCATTTTAAGTCAGAATTAGTTGGTTTTCGATTCTATGGACTCGTGAAGCACTAAACTACTCATATACAAAAAAATTTTAACATTTCAAAAATTTTAACAAATTAATTTAAGGATTCCTATTCACTGTTCATGCTATACTTTCATGTTTTAAACATGTTTAGCGAATTCATTCGCTACGAATTCGTTTTACATCCGTTTTGACTCGTTCAACTTGGGTTGTTTTCGTTTTTCATTATACTAACAACATCTATAACCAATTTCAGATTCTATTCATAAACTAACTAATAATTTTGACTCCAACATAAGTCAAAAATGTACATATTCAACCAACACTTAATTCTTTATTTTAAAACATGTTTCATATGAATTTGATTTCTGAAAATCATTTTAGATAACAACTAATAGATTATAAACATCTAACAACATATATATAACATCTATTTAGTGATTCATCCAACTAAATTTCCAATTTTAAAGGATAACTCAAGAACACCCAAACTAAGAAGAAACTAGGTTATTTACCTCTTAATTCTTGTTTAGCTTTGTTAGGAGATGTTAGAGAATTCCTACTTCCTTCTTGTTTTCAAGGATTTCTCTTTCAATTGCCTCCCAATTCCTCTCTAGAGCTCTCTCCCTCTGTATTTTCTCTATAAACTATCCCCTCTCTCGTTGGCCAAACCCTTTTCACGTAAAACCAACTAAAACCAACGCACAAAGCTAAACGTCTAAAAATCGACGTTTTATTAAATATAATAATGATATATCAATTATAAAATTTAATATATTTTATTTATATTTATATTTTCATTTTATTTTTATTATTTATTATATGGGAAATTCAAAATTCAAAAGCCATAAGGCTTCGTTTGGCAAAAACACTTTTAAAATAAAAACTTAGTATTTTTAAGCCTTGTTTGGTAAGTCCATTTAAACTACTTTAATTTACTTCAATAAATCATTTATACCATAGTTTATTGTCTCACATTGTTTACTTGGATTTCCATATCCAACCTTAATTAAATAAACAAAACTAATTACCACAAAATTATAATTTTCATTAAAATTTTACTTAATAACTTAACATATCAGTTTAATTACTAAATTAAATTAAAACAACATTCTAGCAAACTATATAATCCTTAACAACTCTCTAATTTAGTTATTAAGTTAAATTAGATTATTATCTCATAAATTTAATTTATCACTCATTTATCTTAATTAAGTCAATTTCCATAACTCATGAAGTATTTACCTCATGAATTATTTACTTAGTAATAAATATTCCAACAAATATCTACTAAATAACAAACACATCAATTAAAAATATTTATTTAATTCAATAAATATTTGAAATTATAAATAAAATTCTAGATTGTTACATATATATATATATATATATATATATATATATATATATATATACAGACATGATCAAGCACCACGAAGCACCTCCATGGAGGATCGAAAATGTAAATATATAAAAGTGATATATATATATATATATATATATATATATATATATATATATATATGTGTGTGTGTGTGTGTGTGTGTGTGTGTGTGTGTGTGTGTGTGTGTGTGTACAATCAACCACCACGAAGCACCTCCATGAGGGATTGCAAATGTAAATAAAGCAATAAAAAACCAATCAACCACCACGAAGCAACTCCACGGGGGATTGGAAATGTAAATAAAGTAATAAAAATCAATCAACCACCACGAAGCACCTCCATGGGGGATTGAAAAATATAAATAAAGATGTAAAAGCGATCAACTGCCTTGAAGTAAACTCCAGGCGGGACAAAATATAAATAAAACAGTAAAACCGATCAACCGCCACGAAGTAAACTCTAGGCGGGACAAAATGTAAATAAAACAGTAAAAGGCATGAAGTAAACTCCAGGCCAGACTAAATATATATATATATATATATATATATATATATATATATATATATATATATATATATATATATATATATGGCGTAACTCGATAATGTTAGACGACTCTCAACGTGAAGAACTGTGTGTGCACAGTAGTGGTGAAAGGCTTTAAAGTGTGTAAGAAGGCTTACAGTAGACTGTCAAAGAAGACTTCAATAGCTTTAAATGGATGAACACTCGGCTCCTACCGATAAAAATATAACAATATATGAGCTCACAATTGTTTAAAATGAGAAAGCACTTAGTTTATAGTGTCTACAGAGCAAATTGGACAAGACTTTCTCGCCTTTTCTCTTCTCAAAATGGCTGCCCCAAGCCCTCTATTTATAGAAGGGGGAGTCGCAGGTGTACCTGCAGCTGCCCGGGGTGCCCTGGGTTTCGCATGTCCTACTGTCTCAAAGTACGTGCACGCGTGCAACGTGATGTCCGCTCGAACTTTTAGAACTTCAATCTGGGCATCCGATCGAGGTGTATAAGACCTTTTTTGACATATTGTTGTTGAGAGCTACACAATGACATGGGATTAGAGGTCGTACGAAGTCAGAAAGATGGGACCATGCCCTTGGTCTTCAAGCTTCAAATTCTATCCGGTGTGCTTTCTTGTGCAGTAGTCACTCGGGATTGGCGCTCTTTGGTTCTTATAGGACATTGTTGTGTATGTATGTATGAATGTTGAGACGGCGCAAAGTGGGATTGGGATGGCAAGATGACGGTTATGCCCTTCACCGGGGTTATCTCTATCTTGAGCTGATTTAGCAGTCGTTGCTCAGGGTTATCTCTGAGATTGAACTGCTGCAGGCGTTGACTGTCCTCAGTGTAATTTCTGAGATGTGTCTGACTTCCCGGAGTTATCTCTGGACTTTGGAAATGAGTGCCTCGAGGCCATTGCTGAGTGTTTGAAGCTGATTGTATGGGTTTGAAATAAGCATTTTCGGGGTTATCTCCGGAACTACAACTGCATTCCTCGGGGTTGTCTCCGAGGTTAACGCTATCTTTCCCGGTGTGATTTCTGAAATTGAGACTAAGTATCTCTGGGTTATCTCTAAGATGACACGGTCTTCTCCGGTGTGCTTTTCGGTATTTGAACTGTAGTCCTTGGGGTTATCTCCGTGGTTGAAGCTAGAACTCTCGGTGTTTATTTTTGGGGTTGAGGTTGAAACTTTCGGTGGTATTTTTGGGTCTAAGATGGATGTCTCGGGGATATCTCCGAGCTGGTAATACTGAATATCCCAGGGTTGTCTCTGGGATTGAACTGAACTGTCTTCTAGGGTTATCTCTGAAAGACGATTCTGCACTCCTACAATGTTAGTAACAAGTATGCAAAAAATTTAGAGTGTCTACAGATGCCCCTCTTTATCATATTCATGCAATGCAATGGAATGGATATGATAAAGAATACTAGACACTTAGAATGCAGCAAGATAATCATGATGCAATGTATAACAGCATGATGCAAATGTATGTGGTTTGTTGGATTGTTCTCCGGTACGGTGGGATGATTTCCGGCTCCCCTTGACTTCTACCGGGATCAGGGTTATTCATGACCATCCTGGAAAACTGTTTGGACTTATGATCTAAAGTGACCACGAACTTCCAGGATGTTGACGTTGGGATTGTCACCAAAACCTTTAATCCTTGGTACATACCAACACTAAAGATGTATCTCTCATGTACAAGAGACTCTGTGGGGATGCGTTCCATCTGTTGAGGATGTGTATAACATATTCCATCATCGGTCCTCCCTGATGAGGATGCTCTGTCAGAGTTACTACAAATAGTCTGTGTTGTCAGGATTACATGACCCTCGCTGAAATGTATATCAATGGATGAAATCCCTGCTTGGAAAATGTCAAGGCTGCTTAACATTTGTTGACGTGTGCATCAACAAATGACATCATCGAATAGCTTCTGATGCTTCGATGGATTTACTTGTCACCGGCTGAAGTGATGTCAAGGTGGCTTGACCTTCATTGACATGTGCATCAATAGATGGAAATGAGTGATACCCCCATCGGGGATTGTGAACTTAAGAATGCATGATGCCCCCGTCTAGGATTGTGCATCAATAGATGCAAATACGTGATACCCCCGCCGGGGACTGCTTGATCTTTGCTGACGTGTGTATCAATGGCTGAAATCATCGGATGTCTTCCGACGCTTTGTTGGATTTACTTGCCAAAGGTTGAAGTGATGTCAAGGTTGCTTGATCTTCTTTGACATGTACATCAACGGATAGAAATGTGTGATACCCCCACCGGGGATGTTTGTACTTCAGAATGTGTGATGCCCCCGCCGGGGATTGTGCATCAACAGATGCAGATGCGTGATACCCCCGCCGGGGAATCTGCTTGAGAATGACGATCACAAACTGACGGCATTGGACCATTGTGCTGTATTACCGAATGTAATCTACAACTACTGAGATCATCAGTATAGTATTCCTTGTGTTTGGACGAATACCAATGAATGATATGAAAGCCACAGTCGGGCCCAGGAAAACCAGGATTTCAGGCTATTCTGCTCAATCGCGTAGCGTTTTTATCCCTAATTTGGCCTTTTCAGCTTGTGAGAACTCGTTTGCAACTCAAACTGGACCGAGCTAGAGGGGTGGGACCCATGTAGAGGAGCTGCAGGTACACCTGCAATAGCCGCAGGTGGCCCTACGGTCAACCGTGGATGTCCTTAAATGGACTGGTTGCTTTCACAAGTTATTTTTAAGCTGCGTGTTGGGTAAAATCTAATTACGCACAACACCCAAGTATACGTGGTCAACAAGTAAAAAAGTGAAAGTAGAGTATCGTTCCCACGAGGAATTGTTTAATAAAAATTACCAAGTACTAACCCATAACCAACTCAATCTTATTTAAACGAATGAATTTCAAATTATATGAATTAAATTATTTAATTACACTAATTCTAATTACCACTAATTAAAAATTAGATTACGAAGATTTAAGATCACAACTTCACTTATTGCTTCATTTAAGTTAACACACTACTCATCAAATATTTTATATCCTGAATTGTTAAGCAAGAACACTAAAGCGGATAAAACCACCTCTCGATGCAAAATACCCATAGTCACTTAAATCCACAGATGATAGAATTAAGCAAGACACCCTAATTAACTAATCCACTATATCTCTATGTGAATTACAATTATAAAGGATTTAAAGCACAAGTTCTCTATAAGTTTACATATGGCATAAAGGCATATCTCTATCCTAAACATGAATCATGAATTCCATCTATGCAGAAATCACAAACACATGCTATCATGATCAGATCTAAATCTAAACTTCATCTCTCGAGTTCATATAGATTATCACGGTAATTGATGGCCAATCAATTAAACAATCAAATCCAAATCACAATAGGCAATCCTCATAATAGAACATAATAATTAATAGTGAAGCATATTAAAATAAACTACACAATAAGATCAATTATAATCTCAAACAAAGAATCAGTTCATTGAATTAAAACTAAAAATCTACAATTGAATACACATTAAAAGATAAGAATAAGATTAGAGTAAAGAATAAATCTGTTGTCAGCAAATCTCCATCTTCCTCAAGCTCCTGCTCTTGATCTTCAATGGTCTCCAAATTGCTTCAATCTCCAACTCTAATAAGAACTGGAGTTTTGCTCCTAATATACTTTAATATAATCTAATAGAATCCTCCAAAACTTGCCCCCCAATCCAAGTTAAAATCAAGTATTTATAGTTCTAATGGACACCCTTGCAAGTTAGGCACCTAAGAATCCTATTCTAGCTCAAATTGGACAACATAACAACCAAATCAGCTATTTCTCCACCGATCAACGTGCCTCGCACTGTTCCTATGCCAAATTGGTCGCGCCCTGCGCTACTGTAGCAGAAAGTCTGATGGCTCGACGTGCCCCGCGCCGTTTCTAGCGCGGCCCGCGCTACTCTATTTTCTGTTGCGACGTCTTTTGGTAAAACAAGCATAACTTTTGATCCGCTAAGAGTTACGGGGCCTGCCACCTATCAAAACGAAGATATCGACGAGATCTATAACTTTCATTCTTTGGGGATTGATAGGTTCTGTCTATATCAAGGTAGAAATCGAGCGTGAAGTAGATGTCATGTAAATGGCAAGCATGACAACTCTTAACTTTGATCTTTGTTGATAAAAAGGCCATAACTCTCGCATCCGAACTCCGATTGGGATGATTCAAGATGTTCCGAAAAGCTAAGAAGTAGATCTACAATAAAATTCAAGTTCCAAGCCAAGAACATGCATCCAACTTTGTGTTAAAAGCCCAACAATCTTCCCTTCTTATATTTTCTTGCATATTTTAGTCCAAAAGATGATTGAACTTCTTTTCCTTGCTTCCTCATGCCAATGTTATGTCATTGCCGATAAAATAATATAAAATGTATGAAATGAACACACAATGTATGCAATGTAACTATGAAACATAGACTTAAACAACTAATTCAAGTAATAGATACTGGATAAGTAGGTATAAAACCTACTTATCACTGCGCTGCGAAGGAAATCTGAGAGCTCTTCTTCAGATCTGCTAAGTTCAGACGTCTTTCTATAAATTATGTCACCGTACAAGTGTTCTATGATGTCCTGGTAACGTATGCATGTCTTTTTTTCCAGTTTTTATCCGTTGGAAAATGACTTTTTATATGAAATGCATTTAAACACATAGTAGTGAATATGCATGCTCATATGTCTTGATAAAAAATATTCAATATAGTAAATGTTAGTATTAAACCATGCTGAAGATAATGATGTGAAAAAATTTAACTTTTAAAACAGTCAAATTGGCACCTTTTTCTGCTATTTCTTATCCTATTTGAGGACAAATGAGTAAGGGTAATAAAGAAAAGTAATCCTAGTAATTAGGCTACCCTTCTGGATTGATGACTTTGACTTTTTAATACAAATAGTATGTATATGACTGTGGCCAGGTGTGCTATTAAATGGCCACCTAGTCATGCCTATGTGCATGTGGATAGTCCTATTTATAGAGGAAACTATGGCAAAAAAAATTCAAAATGTAGGCATTGGGTAGTCATGCATTTTTAACTCTACTGTAGGCGTATGTTAAAATAATGCATGCATGCGTATAGTCATTAAATGCATTTTGAAAAGCTCCAAGTTTAGAAAATACCACACCTTTTTTAAGGTGATTTGGAGACTTGTGTCCAGATATTATGGATCTGGATCAGCCGAGCAGTTCCCGCAGGACCACTTCAGGTGTGCGGACGATGGCTTTTGAAGTGCCTCGACCCCGTTCAGCTAGATAGCCTCGTCGTATGGCGGAGGCGGTGATTCGACTTTTTCGGGTTAATACCAGATGTCAAGGATGAGGAGGAGGATGTACCGGTAGCGACTCCAGCTCCTACTTCTCATATTCCCCATAGGGATTTCCCAGGCATTCAGGTGGCTATCCCAAATTTTCTAGGTTATTTGAGTCGCCACCCCTCAGTTTACTTGCATATAAACGCGGTAAAAGCTGGATTTGATCTTCCTTTTTCCTATTGAGGAGGAGCAAGGATTTTGAGATTGATTTGCATGTGATGTAGGTTCCCGACTTTACACAGCCTCGAGGGAACTGGTTTAGTATATACTCCCTATATCAGACTCTACATCCAGATTATCGAGGTATAGTGCATGATTGGGGCTTTGGGGCGTACTTTTCCATCTTCCCCCCCCCCCATTGTCCCTGGGGTTACCTCAGGGCATTGTGTGAGCGTTGGTTTCACCAGACTCAGTCTCTCCATTTATTGGACTGTGAGGTGATGATGATGCCGATGAATTGGCGATTTATCATCGGTATGGAGTTTGGAAGGGCGCCAGTGCCATGTACGACGGATATTACCCTGACTATCGTCAGATCCTTGTTGGGAGTCCTAACTGAGGCGATCAAGGGTAAGACTGTTCGTACGGGTCCTTTGAGCATAGATGCTATGAATGGGCTGTTGAGTGAGCCCATGCCTACTAATGTGAGAGTTAGGGATTACATTCTTCGGTGATTGTTCCTGGTTATCATCAGGGGTTGTTTCATACCAGATAACTCTTCTACAGTGTCATTCACTTTGATCAGCACCACGCAGGAGGTGGACCGTATCGGAGAGTATGATTGGGGTTCCTACACCTTTGCCTACTTCCACAGGGGAATGCGCATGCGTTCGCAGGGCTTGACCGAGACTTGGCTAGGATTTTACCCATTTCTGCTGATGAGTATTTCTTTTTTGATTTCCCATATACAAGTTAAGAATGTTCACTGACAACAGATGTTTTGCCTTTGTGTTGGCAGTTTTGGGCCTATGAGAGGCTTCCATGTTTGCATCATGTGAGTGTGTTAGGTTTAGACACCTATCCACAAGGACGACAATGTCATCACTTAGGTTCCCTACTCTGGGGAACATTTGACTGTTGGATTTGAGGATGGATTCCCGACTGGTGTCGAGCACGTGATTTCCACCCGTAGGATTCCTCTCTTTATTGATGGAGGATGAGAGCTCTATTTAGGAGAGCGTGCTATTAGGAGCACCACAGGAGAGATACGTATACCGATCTTGCCTCCTGACAGGCGTTATTGGCCTGCTATGTAGTCGTCCGTCATTGATATCCTATTGTTGGGTGTTGATAGTTTTACACTTTCAGAGGGTCCCTGGACTCAGAAGATATTCCAGCATTAGTGGTCCCCTCGTACTATTGGAGCCCAGACCCGCGCCACTCAGTTTATGAGGGATATGGTTCCTGGATCTGTGATGATGACGGATTGGCTGACCTGTGTTCGAGATCCGACTCATGTGACACAGATTGATCGTTTGACCCGGCAATTGGACTGGGCATATTTGTTCATCCGGCACTTGGGTAGAGATCCTTCAGAGGCAGATACTTTTGAACCTTCCAGTTTAGGCACTGGCCCCTCATATGACCCATATGGCTTTGTCGGTGCAGATCCTCCCTTGTATAAGCCTGACATCCCTGTTGATAGAGATCTAGCGACTCAGGAGGAGTTACATCAGGTGGACAGGATTGATGATGTAGATATTGACACCATTGCCTTATTCTGATGTATATTCTCGTTATCTCTTTTGATAGGCCTCTGTTAGATATTAGGTGGTTGTGCCCTATTTGCGCTATATCGTTTGATAGGCCTCTATTAGTAGTAGGGAGTATGTGCCCCATTTCTCTGTATTTTTAGCTATACAGAGATGATGTATATAGATGGTGATGTACTTAGGAATGTATGTATTATTTTCCATTCCATACATAATATTGCCATCTATTATTTGTCATGCATATATCATGTTATGCTTATGTATGTATGTCCAGAGATATTCAGCATTGACCCCTGGATGGTCTTATGATACGGCCTACACAGATGTCTTCTTCGACAGTCAGCCGCATAGATCACACCCTACCAGTGTTGGTAGCCTCCCGTCTGAGGTCGTGGTATGATAGTATGTCACCTATAAATAGGGTAACTTTAGATCAGCTATTACATCATTCTATGGCCCTCTTGATGTTTCAGGTTCCCGCAGGCTTTGTAGAGGGTATGCTGGAGCATTGGATACCGGAGAGACAGGTTTTCCGATTTGGTACCCAGGAGTTGACTCTTACTTTGGAGGAGTACGAGCGGTTGATGGCCCTGCCCTTAGACAGACCTTGCGCTCATATGGCTGTCGAAGATATGCGCCGACAGTTCATGACCCTCACCGGGTTACGGAGTAGAGTGGTAAAGGATGAGATTACATCCGGCCATGTATTGCCCTAGCGTTTCCTGATAGACAGGTTTGGCTCGGTGGATAGCTACGCACTAAATTTTGGGGATTTCACCACACTAGAGGATCAGTGGCATTTGGCTAGGGTGGATGTACTCGTTATGTTCGTGGAGGCGTATGTGTACATGCCACGGTAGATGGACGAGATGGACATAGGTGTCATCATGGCATTGAGAGCTCTTAGGGAGGGTCATACCATCATCCCGATGATCGTGGCGGAGACGTTGAGGTCGGCCACGTTTTGCAGTACCTACCCTGCAGGGGTCTTTACAGGTAGTTCGGTCATGTTATACGTGTGGTTTATTACACACTTAAGACCGATTGGCACTTTCCGCCGACACAGGTACTGCTTCACCCATGATATAACTATGGCTTACTCCTTTCAGCCATCGGAGTGTACAGACGCTATGTCGTGGTCTGTCTTCTTGGCAAGGATCAGAGATCCGTTTGGCATCCTATCGTGTTTAGGGCTCAGCTCACCCTACAGCTTCATTACTCTCACTCCTGGCATGGATTATCTCCCTCTAGCTGGTTTGAGGGGCATGACTACCTACCACCCACTGACCATGATGTTACAGTTTAACCAGTTTCAGGACTTCCATCCTTTTTAGGGGACATTAGGTCAGTGTTTAGCTTCTCGCCATCTATCAGCAGAGGACCGATCCCGTGTGTATGCTTATTGGGATCAGCATGATATCGCTGCTTTTTCTGTTAGTCATCCGGGTTGTTCGCCAGAGTATTCTGCATGGATGGAAACAAAGACTTCATCGGCTACGGCAGTATCCACAGTGCTGAGTATTGATGCAAATGGTAGAGAGCCCATGGAGGACGTTGATTCCCACACCGAGGATGAGATATTCCCTAGGTTGCCAGCAGCTCTTTTAGATTCTCCCAGTACTAGCACTGTTGTTATCCTGCATTAAGCACAGTACTTCGAGCAGAGTCTTTATCCTATGACCTTTGAGAGGGATCAGGCTAGAGCCCTGATGTTGACCGCTCTTGATGGGAGAGATGTCGTTCTATTAGAGAGAGACGATGCCTTAGCACATAGAGATACCTCTATTAAGAAGGGGGATGAGGCTAGATCAGCCATAGATGTCATGATAGTTGAGCGGGATGTCGCTATATCTGCCATGGATGTAGCCGTTACAGATAATACCATAGTGAGGTCCCTTACTACTGGCATGATTGTAGAGATGAGTGCATATATTGACGAGCACAGTGTCACCATGCAGATGGCTATAGATCTGTTAGCTCATGTGGATACCCTCGTGTAGGAGACCACAGTGTTACCTTCTTCTTCTGAGAGAGATGCCATGTTGTGCTTGATAGTCGGATATACACTGATTTGTAGACGAGATTGTATTTTCATCTACAGACTAGCTTAGCCATTTTGTCATGTATAGTTCATATTATATGTATCAAACATCATTATATATAGCAGGGAAATATATTTTTGATCACTTCCCTTTTATTTATGCCTTGTTGCTTGCTTTATATTTGCCTGTTTCTTCAGGGCTTGTGATCTTGATGTATTCTAAATTTCTCCTTAATGGATGGACATTGAGTTGTCTCAAGATATTTCAGAATGGATCGTTGATCTATGTGTTTTCCCTACCATTTTTTGGTGTCTTGGGACTGGTTTCTGTATGGAAATGTGGAGAGAAGTGTAACTTTCCTTTCCAAGATTGACCGCACCACAGATGGTACCAGTACTCCAATTTAAGAGGAGCCCAGTTAGTTCCATCTCTTATGGATTGGTGTTTCCCTTTGAGGAACAACCGCGGCTTAGATGGTCGTCGATCTTCCCATTTATGGGGAGGTCAGGTAGTTCCATCCCTTTGGTCTGAAGCCGATGAAATATGATGGATTGAAGGTTGATCCCAGTACTGCTGACAAGTGTCTGTGTTTTGGTAGGGGATTAGACCAAACCATGACTGGCTGCCTACGTACTCCTATTGAAGAGGAGATCAGGTCTGCGTAGTTCGAACCTGGTGTAAGAGGTTCAACGCTGTATGTGGCAAAAAGGGTGTAGGAATGTGCTTGTAGAGAAGGGTGTAAAAATGTTCTTGTTGTTTTTATTTTATTGCGACCGGACCATATAAAATATTGTTGCCTACGTACTCCCGTGTATCAAGGAGACCAGGTTGGCGTAGTTTGCCCCATATTCACGACGATTTGCAGCCAATGGAAAGTTTGATCCCATGTTCAGGACAAACTGCGGGTGAGAAAGTTTAATCCCATGTACCGGATAAACTGCGGGTGCGAAAAGTTTTATCCCTATTTGGGTAAAACTGCGGGTGTGAAAGGTTCAATCCCTGGTGGGATAACTGGAGATGAGTAAGGGTTCAAAACCAAATGAAGAGAGAAGGATATGGCGATCCGGAACCATACTGCTGGTTAGAAAATGTATGTCCCTGATGGGGCAGATGAGTGTGAAGAGAAATTATATGTAGTGAAGGGTTAGAAAACCTGAAATGGCTGGGGATTTGGCAATCCAAAAACAAGATATTTGCTTGATGGTAACCTCACACATAGTGTGACACCCCCAAATCTCGGTACTTCACTACCTCAAGATTCGATGTTCACTTAATCAAATCATTCATATCTAACTACCCAATTATAATAAAATTGAATAATAAACCTTCCCTTAAGGGATTACATAAACAAAATCTCCCAGGTTATCTAACCTTTAATTGCAATCATTCAAATGCGAAAATTAAATAAATACTTCATTACATCAATCAAATTAAAGTCTAGTAAATAACTGTCAACATATTACAAGTCTTCAGTACTTGTTCATCTTTCCCTTTCCTTTACTAGTGCTAGGTACATCTACCTTCTCATCTTTAACTGTAATAGTTATATAAGCAAGAGTGAGCAAACAAAGCTCACTTGAAATAACAATGAATAAAATCTTACAACATTTGCCAACTAATAGGCTCAATAGAACTGAACAATATGTTCTATTAACATTCTGAAATATATAACTGAGGGTCTAATGACCACGAACCATGTCCACAGTTATAAGTAATCTTTCAACTTTAACTTTAACAGTCATAAGACTATAAGGACTCCATGTACTTAGGGGGATCAGCCCTTCATACAATGTATTGTGCACAAACATTTCAACGCTAAGCGTAAACCTCTTATAAAAGAGTTGTTCATCTCAGTATTTGAATACAAGTCCGCACCAAAGTAGGTTTGGTTTGGATACATTACAAGGTAATTTAGAATTCAACGGTAATCAACTAAGGATTAGTTGAATATAAAAGAACTAACTGTACGCTATGGAATAATCATAACTGAATCGATATTTGTAACTTAATATCATGCTTTAGGAATAATCTAATAGCATAAACACTGAATAATCATAACATAATTTGCTTGAAACATATAAAGTCAAGGCTATTGAGAATTGGATACTAAGCATGCAAAGTGAATAGTAATTTGAACAATAAAGTTGTTCAACACTAGAATATTAAAATATACCGATTTACATGCTAAATAACAAGTTACATATTAAAGAAACTTGCTCAATATTAAAGTATAAGATTTAGAATACTTGTATCCTCATGAACAACTAGATACAAGGACTTTCTCAATAATAAAAATCTAGCTCTACAAAAGTGTAGAGTTAGCAACTTGTGTAACTGTAATTGAATTAAAAGAAATAATGTACTCAACAAAATTAAACTTGCACAATGAAGTGTTAGAGTTAGAAAACTTGCTTAATGTAAAAAGAGAAGTTTAGAAAACTTGCTCAAAGAAAATTTAAGCATTTGCACAATTATAAGAGTAGAGTTAGAGAACTTGCCTTGCGCGTAGATTAAACCGTTATAATCCAAATCACAATTATCTTATATACATATGTTAACATGACATAATCAGTCAGTAACAACATACTATATCTCTACTTCACGTATGCTTTGATTATAAATTGTATAATCCAATTATATCCAATAAAACTAATAACAATATTTGTTAGTTAGTAATTCCATGTTCACTCATGGTATTAACATACTATAATACCAAAAATACATACTCAACATTTATCATATATCATTCCATACAAATCAGACTTTTGTGCAAGACAAAAGTCATTTCTGAACTTTCTGTTAAGTGGTGTCGTGGTGCCACAGTTTGAACTGTGGGTCGCGCTGCGGCGCTGAGGTGGCGCTTCGGCACGAGACTTACATAGGGACTCAGCGCTGTAGCGCGAGGTCCGGTGCTCCGGCGCTACGACACGAAGTCTGGCTGGGGCGCGACTTTTGGAGCTAAGGCGCGAAATTTGACGCTGGAGCGTGAATTTTGACACTGGGGCGCCGAAACTCACAGAACCAAAACGAAGAACAGAGCCAAAGCTACTGTCTTAAATTTGTAACAACAATTCGCCCCAAACATGTATAACTAATATAAATTACACATAATTGCTAACAGTTATCCATATACCAATTACCAACCACTAATTAACAATATCATAGACTAATTCTTTGAAACACTGTTATTAGATCAAAACTCCATGGTTGACAAATAAAAATACAGTGAACTAAAATTCCACTGTTATCAACCAAATTTGATTCCTTTGAAATACAAGTATGCCAACATATAAATCAATTCACATGTGTAGTTCAATTTCTCAGTATTAGTTCACAATTTGCATAATCACATACCAATTTTGTTATTTTGCAAATATACGATTCATACATGTTTTTCATTGTAAAACAAATTTTCCTTTTTCTTGTATACATAATCTATCACACAATCTCATATATACATATGCTAATATAACAATTACAGTTACACGTACACATAAAATATCACACGAAATTGTAAAAACATAGTTCTACAGAAACTTTGATAAAAACTTTATACCCAGTGATATTCAAGAAAACAGAAAATATCAAGTTCATAGGAAAATGGCTTAAACATATCTACGTACATATATTAAGGTTTTAGGAACCTACCTTTTTGTTGCTTTAGAGAACTTGTCAACAAAACTTGTTTTGGCCAATCTTGCACTTGGCTTCTTCTCAAACTCTTTGAACTTTTCCTTTCTCTTTTCTTACTTCTCTCAGTAATAGACTAGGTACTAACAATGAGCGTAAACAAAAACTGATATACGTAGAATAAAACTGATATGGCAATAATAAGCCTATTTATTATATCACTTATCAAACATATAACATATAACTTATAAATATAAATATATTTTATTTATATATTTGTTTTATTCTATTGATAATATAATTTAAAATTAACAAGAATTTCAAAAGACATAAGGCCTTGTTTGGCAAACCATTTATAAAATAAAGGATTAATATACTTATACCTTGTTTGGCAAAACTAAATTAAAATTACTTTAATTTATTTTTAATAACTTTTTATAACATAGCTATTTGTCATACTTTATTTAATAACAATTTATTAAATAATTCACTTAATCACATAAGTCAATCCACATAACACATTAACTATTTAACAAATAAATTATTAACTAAATCAAATCAACCAAATTGAACAATTATTAATCCAATAATAAACACATCCAATAACCATTTATATAAATCAATAAATATTTATAATTTACATTAAAAACTCTGGAATGTTACACATAGTACCGTTTCACGGTGTCCGAGTTGATAAGTTGTGTAAATTCATCGCCATCTATTTTTTGTAATCTGAGAGCACCTCTTGTCAATACCTCCTTGATAATAGATGGGCCTTCCCAGTTCGGGGTGAATTTTCCCTTAGACTGATCTTGGTTGTCAATCACTTTCTTCAAAACAAAGTCGTTTTGTTTAAACTGCCGTAGCCGGACTTTTCTATTAAAGGACCTGGCGATCTTTTGTTGATATAACTGACCGTGGAAGATAGCAGTGGCATGCCTTTCGTTTATTAGAGACAATTGGTGATACCTATCTTGTACCCATTGGTCTTCATCCAACTGAGCGTCTATCAATGCACTGAGGGATTCCATTTTCACTTCTATGGGGAGCACAACTTCCATCCCATAGGTTAATACATAGGGGGTTGCCCCAGTGGAAGTGCGCCTTGATGTTCTGTAGGCTAACAAAGTCAGAGGCAATAAGTCAGGCCATCCTTTGTGGTTGGCGGACATCTTCTGCATGATCTTCTTGATATTTTTGTTAGCCGCTTCAGCAGCACCATTCATCTTTGGACGGTAGATGATGGAGCTGAGATGTTTGATGTGGAATTTACTACACAACTCCTCCATCTCTGGTTGTCCATATCGACAAATGACATTGTTTCTGATGAAAGCAATGATGACTTCTTTGGTAACCCAGGGGAAGGAGGCTGCTTCTACCCACTTGGTCAAGTAGTCGATTATGGTGAAGATAAATTGATGCCCATTACTAGCTTTGGGCTCGATGGGCCCAATCACGTCCATTCCCCACATTGAGAAGGGCCAAGACGAACTCATATTGTGGAGCTCCCTCGGAGGGACGTGGATAGCATTCCCTTGAATCTGGCACTGATAACATCTCCTGACGTGATCTTCGCAGTCAGCCTTGAGAGAGAGCCAGTAAAGCCCTATTCTGAGGATCTTCTTTACAAGTAGAGGGCCGCTCATGTGTGGGCCACATACTCCACCATGGATCTCACCCATGAGCATCTGAGCTTGGTCCTTGTCCAGACATCTGAGGAGACCTAATCCTGCATCTCTTTTGTAGAGTGCATCCCCGCTCAGGTAGAATTTCATAGCCAGACGATGGATCCTCCTTCTTTCAGTCGGGCTCACCTCAGCGGGTGTAGATCCATCTTGCAAGTACTCCTTGATATGCTGATACCAAGGGTATTGAATGGGAGGTAGCTCATCTGATACTTCTCCAACATAATTTCCATAAGATGGTGCCTTTTATTGGGTAACTATGTGGGTTGGCATGTTTTCCTTATCATATATGTTGAACAAGGAGGCTAAGGTTGCTAGCGCATCCGCAAAATCATTCCTATTTCGAACAATGTAGAGGAAGGATATTTCTTCAAACTCTGAAGCCATCTGTAGAACTTGCCGATGGTAAGGCAAAAAATGTAGACCTTTGGTGTGATAGATTCCTGTGGTTTGTCTGATTACCAACTCAGAATCTCCAAAGATAGTTAACCGTCTGATGCCCATTGATCAGGAAAGTTTTAGCTCCATGATACAGCCTTCATACTCAGTTGTGTTGTTGGTGTTGGCAAACTATAATTTGACGGCGACGGGATGCTGCTCCCCTGTAATGGATACTAGAACTACTCCTGCTCCAGAACCTTCCATATTTACAGCTCCATCAAAATACATCCTCTATAATTGGCGTGCATCGTACTGATGGTGTTGCTGAATTTCCATTATCCCTTCATCGGGGAAGTATATCTTCAGGGGTTTGAAATCCCCTGAAGGTGCGGGGGCCAGTTGATCCACAATTTCTTGTCATTTAATGGACTTTTGCGTCACGTAGATGATGTCAAATTATTGTAGGATCAACTGCCATCTGGACAGTCGGTAGTTTAGCATGGGTTTATTAAACACGTACTTAAGAGGATCCAAGCAAGATATGAGATGGGTTGTGTGACCATAGAGGTAATGATGTAACCTCATAGAAGCCCATGCTAAAGCACAGCACGTCTTCTCAATCAGAGTGTACTTGTGTTCACTGCTGCTGAATCTTTTGCTGAGGTAGTAGATAGCTCGCTCTTGGCCTCTATCGTCTTTCTGTCCCAGCATGTAGCCCATAGCATTGTCACTTATGGACAAGTATGTGAGACCCCAGATTTTATGAATAAATATTTAATTTTTTCTCGAAATAATTTTTTTTATATATTATGGTGTGGATTTGATATAATAGTTATGGGTAGTATTTGTAAATTTTGCAAAGTATGCAAGTTGTCATATTATATTCGTTTGGTCGGGGAATATTTTTTTTGTCGGGGAATATTCGTACGACGGCACAATCATTGGTGGACCCCACAACAGAAGTATAGTCGTAGTTAGAAAACGACAAAATTATCTTTCTATAAAAATAACGGCTGAGGTGTTACCATTAAAACTGTTAAAATTGTTGAACTACCCGGTAGTAAAAGTACAGTAATACGCGTGGTTGCATAGTAGCACACGGTATTGATTATTGATGCTTACGTGAGAAGTCACTCAGCTATACTCAATTATTGTTACAGTAATTACTGCATCATATCTCTTAAATTATTGTCATAGTATCATCTGTATAATATGTTATATTATTAAATCAATAATTGAGACGTTGTGGTAAGTTTGGTTATTTTTATGGGGGGTCATATGTCATCATCTAAGAGTCTCTTCGTCAATAGTAATTACCGTCGTCAATAGTAATTACCGTCGTCAATAGTATTTACCTTGGTCAATAGTATTTACCTTGGTCAATAGTAATTACCTTCGTTAATAGTATTTACCTTGGTCAATAGTAATTACCTTCGTCAATAGTATTTACCTTGGTCAATAGTAATTATTTTCGTCAATACTAGTTGTCCCTTCAATATTACCAAGAGTCATTTGACCCTTCGTTAAGACCAAGAGTCATTTGACCCTTCGTTAAGACCAAGAGCCACCCTCAGTTTTTCTATAAATAGAGGCCTAGGGCCTCATTATTTTTCACGAATTCATTCAAGCTATAGAGAGAGAAAGTATAGAGAGAATAAGAGAGAGAGAATAAAAGTATTCCGCTACTTCACTTTTCCAATATCCAGTTCTTTTAAGGTAGGGAATATTATTTCTTTTATATTCATGAAGAGAACTTCTGTTATTCCATTCTTTATTATTCTGTTGGAATAACCAGTATACGCGGTCTACCCTATACTTGGTGATATTCTTCTATTATTCTGTTGGAATATCCTGTCTGTGTGTTTTACACTGGACCTGGTTCCGTCTTTGTTATTATTCTGTCGGAATATCCTGTCTGTGTGTTTTACACCGGACCTGGATCTATTATTTATTATACTGTTCTTTATTATTCTGTCAGAATATCCTGTCTGTGCGTTTACGCCGGACCTGGTTCCATTATTTATTATACTGTTCTTTATTATTCGGTCGGAATATCCTGTCTGTGCGGTTACGCCGGACCTGGTTCCATTATTATTATTCTGTTAAGAATAACCTGTCTGTGCGGTCTATCGCATGCATGGTGATTTCTTTCGTTATTCCATTCTTTATTGTATTCAGTTGGTTAAGTTTTGACTTCTATACTCCATGAAATTTGTGGAATATCCTTGATAATTGCGTTTCATCCAGTATCTTTTCATGAAAATATTCTTCTAAGCATTCTTGAATTTTACTCCACAAAGCAGTATCATGTTGACAATTTGGACGTTAATTCTTGGATAAATTATTTCTTGAACTTGTTTTATTGAATTCTTATATCATTGTCATCATCCTCATGTTTATATTCTATTGAAAGTCATCTGTGGCCTGTAGTGCATAGATGGACTTGGTATGATTATGACCAGGGATTATTCGGTGTAATCATGACCGTAATGTTACAAATGATGTGGTAAAAGTCCTCATTGGCCCGTAGTGCATTGATGGACAGTTGTTGGCATGATCATGACCATTAATGAATATACGAATATCCTTGGCCGTAGTGCAGGGGCGATTCGATGATGTAGATTATTTTATTAAGCTGAGTCTCAGCGATAACAGTGTTGAAAAACCTTTTAAATCATAAAAGATAGTAGAGTTTATTTTCTACTTGACTCTTTTAATGGATTGCTTGTTCCGCTGCAGTTAAACTTGATGTCTATTATATTTTATCAGTTTAACATTGTTGAAGGCTAATGATAAGTTATTCTGCATTATCTTAGTCATAATATTTTTTACTGGGCTAGTTGAGCTCACCCTTTCTTTCACTGTTCTCTTCAGGAAATGAGAACGTAGCTGGGGCAAGTCGGGAAACGGAGTGATGGTTCGAATGATAGTATTAGTTAGTAGTCTTCACTATTCTATGTAATAGTGTGTTAATAAATGTAATGAGGACTTCTTTTGAGTATGAATACTCTCTAGAAGATAATATTTGTATTCACACTCACAGCTTATGTTTTGTCGTATTGTACACGACAGTTGTATTAGTAAGTTGTATTTGTATTCTGTACCATGTATCTGACGACCCAAGATGGGTGATGTATACCTAATTTTGGGGACGTCACAGTTGGTATCAGAGCTTAGGGATATGATCCCTGGCTAGGATGTGAGAATAGAACTAGGAGGGGAGAGACGGGGAATTCCTTCGTTAGTATGACCTACCTAAGTTTATTTGGTATTTAATTGGTCGGTCAAAGTATATGGATAATATATTATATGTTAATTAACCCTTGTTTTGTTGCAGTATTTGCAAATGGCATCCGAAAATGTTGAGATAAACAATGAAGCACATGAGACCATTGAATCACCAACGATCAATGCTCAGGGTAATGTGCAACCAGAGGACAATAATCCTCATGAAAATAATAACACCGATGAAATGGTGAATGATGGGATGGTCAGAGACTTTATGCAATTCATGCAACAACAAAATAACTCTCGGACGGTCACCGCTAAGCAGTTCAAGGAGCAATTCATGCAACAACGGGTGAGAGCGGCTCCTATCCAAAATGAAGGAGGAAACAATGACAACCCACGGTTGGTCACCGCTAAGCAATTCAAGGAGCTAGGACCACCAGAGTTTTTGGGAAAGCCAAAATCACTTAAGGCGGAGACGTGGTTAAAGCAGATCACCAAGATATTTGATGTCTTGGGATGCTCCGAGGAGCAAAAGGTTCCCTTTGCCACTTTTATGTTGCGTGAAGAGGCAGATTACTGGTGGAAATTTGTAAAACGTACCCAGCCTGACGCACTCAAGATGTCTTGGGAGAAGTTCCAAGAACTGTTCAATGACAAGTACTTTCCCGAAAGTATTCGTCACATGAAGGAGGTGGAATTTATCAAGTTAGAGCAAAACAACATGACTGTGTCGCAGTACGAAGCCAAGTTTGCCGAGTTGTCCCGATTTGCAACCCACTTGGTGGATAATGAAGAGAGAATGACGCGAATGTTTTTAAGAGGTTTGAAACCAGAGATACGTCAATATCTTATTTCTCATAAACTGTGTTTGTATTCAGATGTTGTGAATAGGGCTCAGTTAGTGGAGCGCGATAACGAGTCAACGCAACTAAAAGAGAGCAGCCGAAAAAATGATAATACTGGTGATAACAGTCATCAAAGCGGTGACAATAAGCATGGAGGGAATCAACATGCCAGAAATGGTAACCACTTCAATGGTAATCATGGTCAAAACAATAAGAATGGACATTTCAAGAAGAGGAAATTCAACAATGATGGAAAGACGTCAGCACCAACACCCGTTGTTAAGGAAGGAGAACGACCACCTATCATATGCTTCAAATGCGGAAGGGAGGGACACATCAGTCCAAACTGCGCGATGCCATCCAAAGCATGCTATAATTGCGGAAGAGAAGGTCACTTAGCCCGATTTTATCGTTCACCGAAGACAAGTTCAGATAGGATGGAGGCACCAAAGACCATCCCAGAAAAGCCAAAGCCAGTAGTTTAAGAGAGAGCATTTTTTTTCGTGACGAGGAACCTGAATAAAATTATCACGGGTATGTTAGTCATAAACTCTTGCGAAGTCTATACCGTGTTAGATACCGGTTCTACTCACTCTTTTATTTCACCTAGTTGTGTTCAATATTTGAACTTAACTCCGGAGAAGTTAGACTTTGATTTCTCTGTTGAAATTCCGTTGAGAGAAACCTTTGTTACCTCCACTATTTATAAATCTTGTTCAAATCAACACTTTCACGTTACCTGTCGATCTTATCTCTTTCAAAATACTTGCCTTTGATGTGATTTTTTGAAACGAATGGTTCACTACTCATCATGCTTCTCGTAAGGTTGTTAGCTTTCATACTCCTAACCAACCTGTTATGCGAATTCAAAGTAACCAAACAACTAAAGTCAATCATTGTCATATCAAGCCATAAATAAAGAGCCCCGATCCTTTCGTTGTTGACTTTCTTGTGTGGAATGCACCGAAGCCAAACTTTCGGTAGGGGACGTTGTGAATAACGGTGACAAGTTAATAGATATCAATGTGACGTGTTATCCAAGTCTTGGACGAGAGTCACAGTTTTGAATGATATTTCTATTGTTAATAAATTTCCTGACGTATTCTTGAAGACTTCTTAGCTTACCCCTAGAGCGTGAAATCGAATTTTGTATTGACCCCAGTACAAAACCCATTTCTTAAACCCTCAAATATTTCTTCAACTAAAACGAACGTAACATGCGCCAAAGACGTTGGCTCGAGCTGTTGAAGATTACGACCGTACCATTCAATATCATTGTGGAAGAACAAACGTGGTAGCTGACGTGTTGAGTAGAAGATCGTATGTGTTTACGGGGCGATGTTGTTAAAACAAAGACTCATTTCGTATAACTTACAAATGACGAAGATAGAGTTAAAGACTCGAGGGACCCATATGAAGATAACGAATATACGAGTAAAATCGACTTTAATCGATAACGTTAAAGCCGTTCAAGCTACACACCCGGAGCTGATGACTGTAAGAAGGTTCAAGAGGGCGTTATTCTAGAAGCAAGAATTGACAAAGGGAGGAAATCTCAACCCTCGATGTAATTGACCCATTTAAAATTCTCGATGAAGTAGGAACTGTGGCCTATAGACTCATTTTACCGCCAAGTATGTTGCGTGTTCAGAACATTTTTTTTTACGTATCGATGTTACGTAAATATGTGGACGGCCCGAACCACATTATTAATTTAGAACCGGACGAGATAGCGAAAGATTTAACGTATGAGGAGATACGTGTTAACATCTTGGATAAGAAGGATCATATTCGATGCTTAAAGGTTATACCTCAAGGGTTAGAATTTGAAGTGAAGTCAAGGTATCCTCACATGTTCGGCATACCAAGTACGTACGTAAATTTCGAGGGCGAAATTCCATAAGAAGGGGAGATTGTGAGACCCCAGATTTTATGAATAAATATTTAATTTTTTCTCGAAATAATTTTTTTTATATATTATGGTGTGGATTTGATATAATAGTTATGGGTAGTATTTATAAATTTTGCAAAGTATGCAAGTTGTCATATTATATTCGTTTGGTCGGGGAATATTTTTTTTGTCGGGGAATATTCGTACGACGGCACAATCATTGGTGGACCCCACAACAGAAGTATAGTCGTAGTTAGAAAATGACAAAATTATCTTTCTATAAAAATAACGGCTGAGGTGTTACCATTAAAACTGTTAAAACTGTTGAACTACCCGGTAGTAAAAGTACAGTAATACGCGTGGTTGCATAGTAGCACACGATATTGATTATTGATGCTTACGTGAGAAGTCACTCAGCTATACTCAATTATTGCTACAGTAATTGCTGCATCATATCTCTTAAATTATTGTCATAGTATCATCTGTATAATATGTTATATTATTAAATCAATAATTGAGACGTTGTGGTAAGTTTGGTTATTTTTATGGGGGGTCATATGTCATCATCTAAGAGTCTCTTCGTCAATAGTAATTACCGTCGTCAATAGTAATTACCGTCGTCAATAGTATTTACCTTGGTCAATAGTATTTACCTTGGTCAATAGTAATTACCTTCGTCAATAGTATTTACCTTGGTCAATAGTAATTACCTTCGTCAATAGTATTTACCTTGGTCAATAGTAATTATTTTTGTCAATACTAGTTGTCCCTTCAATATTACCAAGAGTCATTTGACCCTTCGTTAAGACCAAGAGTCATTTGACCCTTCGTTAAGACCAAGAGCCACCCTCAGTTTTCCTATAAATAGAGGCCTAGGGCTTCATTATTTTTCACGAATTCATTCAAGCTATAGAGAGAGAAAGTATAGAGAGAATAAGAGAGAGAGAGAATAAAAGTATTCTGCTACTTCACTTTTCCAATATCCAGTTCTTTTAAGATAGGGAATATTATTTCTTTTATATTCATGAAGAGAACTTCTGTTATTCCATTCTTTATTATTCTGTTAGAATAACCAGTATACGCGGTCTACCCTATACTTGGTGATATTCTTCTATTATTCTGTTGGAATATCCTGTCTGTGTGTTTTACACCGGACCTGATTCCATCTTTGTTATTATTCTGTCGGAATATCCTGTCTGTGTGTTTTACACCGGACCTGGATCTATTATTTATTATACTGTTCTTTATTATTCTGTCGGAATATCCTGTCTGTGCGTTTACGCCGGACCTGGTTCCATTATTTATTATACTGTTCTTTATTATTCGGTCAGAATATCCTGTCTGTGCGGTTACGCCGGACCTGGTTCCATTATTATTATTCTGTTAAGAATAACCTGTCTATGCGGTCTATCGCATGCATGGTGATTTCTTTCGTTATTCCATTCTTTATTGTACTCAGTTGGTTAAGTTTTGACTTCTATACTCCATGAAATTTGTGGAATATCCTTGATAATTGCGTTTCATCCAGTATCTTTTCATGAAAATATTCTTCTAAGCATTCTTGAATTTTACTCCACAAAGCAGTATCATGTTGACAATTTGGACGTTGTTAATTCTTGGATAAATTAATTCTTGAACTTGTTTTATTGAATTCTTATATCATTGTCATCATCCTCATGTTTATATTATGTTGAAAGTCATCTGTGGCCTGTAGTGTATAGATGGACTTGGTATGATTATGACCAGGGATTATTCGGTATAATCATGACCGTAATGTTACAAATGATGTGGTAAAAGTCCTCATTGGCCCGTAGTGCATTGATGGACAGTTGTTGGCATGATCATGACCATTAATAAATATACGAATATCCTTGGCCGTAGTGCAGTGGTGATTCGATGATGTGGATTATTTTATTAAGCTGAGTCTCAGCGATAACAGTGTTGAAAAACCTTTTAAATCATAAAAGATAGTAGAGTTTCTTTTCTACTTGACCCTTTTAATGGATTGCTTGTTCCGCTGCAGTTAAACTTGATGTCTATTATATTTTATCAGTTTAACATTGTTGAAGGCTAATGATAAGTTATTCTGCATTATCTTAGTCATAATATTTCTTACTGGGCTAGTTGAGCTCACCCTTTCTTTCACTGTTCTCTTCAGGAAATGAGAAAGTAGCTGGGGCAAGTCGGGAAACGGAGTGATGGTTCGAATGATAGTATTAGTTAGTAGTTCTCACTATTCTATGTAATAGTGTGTTAATAAATGTAATGAGGACTTCTTTTGAGTATGAATACTCTCTAGAAGATAATATTTGTATTCAAACTCACAGCTTATGTTTTGTCGTATTGTACACGACAGTTGTATTAGTAAGTTGTATTTGTATTCTGTACCATGTATCTGACGACCCAAGATGGGTGATGTATACCTAATTTTGGGGGCGTCACAAAGTACATGAACAGGGGAACATCATCTTGGATGGTACTAAAATAGGAACTTTAACTAGCTGCTCTTTGATTGTAAGGAAGGCCTTCTAGCACTCATCATTCCATTTCATGGAGGAGTTCTTCCTTAACAACTTGAAAATAGGCTCACAAGTTGCTGTGAGTTGGGAGATGAACCTGCTAATGAAGTTGATTCTTCCCAAAAATCTCCGTATTTCCTTCTCTGTCTGAGGAATGGGCATTTCCGTAATGGCCTGGATTTTGGTGGGATCCAGCTTAATCCCCTTGTGGCTGACTAGGAATCCTAGCAACTTTCCTGGTTTAACGCCAAAGGCGTACTTGGCTGGATTCAACTTCAAGTTGTACTTACTCAACCTGCTGAAGAGCTTTTTGAGATGGTCTAGGTGGTCTTCCTCCCTCCGAGACTTGACAATAATGTCATCCACATAGATCTCTATCTCCTTATATATTAAATTGTGGAAAAGAGCCATCATGGCTCGCTGGTAGGTAGCTCCGGTATTGATGAGGTCGAATGATAATCGTCTATAACAAAAGGTTCCCCAAGGCATAATGAATGCAGTTTTCTCACGATCTTCCTCAGCAACCATGATTTGATGGTACCCTACGAAGTAATCAGTAAAGGAGTACATGCCGTATTTAGTAGTATTGTCAATGAGAATGTGGATAAATGGCATGGGAAAGCTATCTTTAAGGTAAGCTTTATTCATATCCCGGTAATCCATGCAAACTCGCACCTTTCCTCCTGGTTTAGGCACGGGGACTATGTTTGATAGTCATTCAGGGTATGTAGACACCATGATGATGCCTGCTTGAAATTGTTTCACAATTTTCTCTTTAACCTTTGAACTCCACTCAGGTTTTAATCACCTGAGCTTCTGCCTGACTGGCTTGAATCCCTCTTTGATGGGGAGGCGATGAATGACAATGTCAGTAGACAAACCCACCATATCTTCATGAGACCATGCAAACACATCTTGGAATTGGGTTAATAGTGTAACCATGTCATTCCTTTGGTTTGGAGCGAGGTATGTACCAATCTGGATTAGTTTAGGGCTTTCTAAGGTTTCAAGATTGAAAGAAGTGGTTTGGTCAAGGTTGGGTTTGGTTTTATCCTCGACCCATTCTTTGATCTCCTGAGGTATCTCAATGTCCTCTTGTATTTCCATGAAGTTTGAGTCCAACTTTTCGTCAAAGTTACAATCCTTGTGGAGAAAAGGCACATCATCAGCAAGTATAGGCATATCTAAATTCAGAGTCCTAAAACAAAATATGCTTTCACTTAATATATATGAAACTGTTCAATCATACAAAGTGTTAGAATGTGCTAACAAAACAACTGCTAATATTGTACAGAAAAGTAAGCAGTTATTATTATCTACAGGGCAGAAGGAGTTTCTACCCGTTTTACCATTGTCGACCAATAAAATGAGTGTTGCTCCAATTGTCAAGGGTGAAGTGCTGATGGAATGCAGTGATGGAGGGGCTATCATCGTCCTCCTTCTCCCGAACGATGACCATTATGTCTGGGCAATCATCGTCTGGGGTGTATTTTTTTGTATGTTCATCATGGACACTGATGCGTATGTTTGACATCATCCGGGCGATGTCCTGTTAGCATCTCTATTCCTCTTCTTCCACTTTGGGATTTGGAACTAGGACTTCTTTCTCCTTTACTGGTATCGATTTAGGAAATAACATAGTCATTACATGGGCAGGCACCTTTACCAGAGACCGTACAGGCTCAGGAACTGCAGGTAGAGATAATCGCCGTGTGGCTGAAGATGAAGCTGAAGGAATCTGTTTGTGCTTATGAGGATTCCTGCGATTGGAACAAGCAGTATAGCCTAGTCCGATTGTCCCTATTTGACTGGGACATTGAATTGGACGCTTAATGCCCTGATTGTCTTTTTGCCCAACCCTTGTCCAAGTTGATACCCCAATGACATCATTTCTTAAGTGGCCGACATTCCTTCGGTAGAAATCTGAGGTATGAGAGGTGGCGCCCCAACAGGATGGTAGTGAGTGTTGCTCACCTTCAGGGCATGAAAATTAATCGACTCAACTTCTGAATTATAAGATGATAAGTGGTATGCCACCCTATTCAGGACATTCTGGCTCAGCATCGATAGTGACTAGGCTGTTGCTGATAATGTATTTAAGTTGTTGGTGAAGAGTGGAGGGGACTGGCCCGACCATGTGAATCCATGGTCTTCCTAGAAGCGTTGTATCCTGTATCTATTTTGAGAACGTGAAAAGACACGCAGAATGTATGTGGACCAATCTTCACTGGCAGTTCAATCTCTCCAACAGAGTTTCGTCGGGATCCATCAAAAGCTTTGATAACCGTATGGCTGTTTTGTATCCGATTGAGATTGATGTTCATCTTCACCAATGTGGCATAAGGACAGATATTCAGAGACAAACCTCCATCTATTAAAACTCCTCCCACCATATATCCAGAGGATAAAACCGCAATGCGCAACGGCTTGCAATGACTGGTCCCTTCGGGAGGTATATCGTCATCAGTAAAAGGTATCACATTGTTGTTGAAAATGTGTTCCACTAGATGTTGGAACTCAACATCTATTAACTTAGGTAGTTGGGCTTCTTCCAAAACCCTGAGCAATATCTTCTTGTGATCTTCAGAAAAGAACACTAGGTCCAGTATGGAAACTTGGTGTGGAGCTTCTCTTAAGCTTAAAACCACCTCAGCTTCATTATGACCCATAGTACGAAGAAATTCTTCTACTTTCTCCATGGGAATCTTCCCCTTTGACTTGATGGTAGGCTTTATCACCCATTGGGGAAGATACAGTGGATTATACTTCGACACTGTAGCAGTTATATGCGATGTGGATCCTTCAGCCCCTCCATAATTCCATGGAACTTTCTGTAGGCTGACAACAGGATATTGTGGTCTGAATGGAAAGATAATTGGCTATGGTGCACCACTTTCAAAAGATTGTCAACCCCCTTGAGTTGAATTGGTTGGATTATATGTGAGGGAGTAGTTGCATCTGTCTCAAAAGATAAGACTGCTACGACTTCCTTCCACTTTGTACGAAACACATCCTCACTCTCCAGTACTACAACATCATCGTCTGCCATCTGCAGGACACCGCTGTCAATTAAATTCTGAATAATGTGGCGGAGTGCCCAGCATTCTTCTTTGCTGTGACCGTGATATTGGGAGTGATATTGGCACACCCCATTGAAATCAAACCTTCTTGAACACGGGCTGATTAGAGGTAGCAAATTTGTGATTCTTCCTTTATTTATCAGCATCTGCAGTATTTCTTCCATCGGCTGGCCTAGGTATGTAAATTCCTATTTGTGGGAAAAATCCAGACGGGCTTTAGCACTTGCTCTTTTTGCAATTTTATCCTCTAGTGTTTCATTTTCTGGAGTATGTGATGGAGTGTTCGTAACAAGAGGGAGGAGACTGCATGCTCCTGAATAAATAATTGACGTGTGACTTGGTGCTGATGGACCACCAGTTTTGCCAATTTGTTAAGTTGCTCATGCAGAGCATTCATTTTCCATTCCATTGTGAACTGGACCTTTGCATGATCCCATTTGTCAGCACCATCCTTTGGGTAGGCATATTCTGACTGCCTTTCGGACCTTGTAATATCAAGGAAACATCCTTCTCTTTCTTTTTATGGACCCTCCGGGGGTTGTTTCCATTATTTTTGGACTGGATGTGCTCTGCAACAGCTTTGAGGGCAGCTAGGTCTTGAATTTTTCCTGACTTCAATCCCATCTCAGCCATCTCCCAATGCTTAATCATTTCAGAGAATGGTTTTCCAATACCAGCTAACACCTTCTCATAGAAAGGAGCTTCTTGTATGTCTATAAAGGTCAGAACCATTTCTGACTCATTCATAGAGGGAATAACTTGAGCAGAAAGGTGCGTCCACCTTTGAGCATACTCTTTGAAAGACTCGTTCGTTTGCTTCCTGACTTTAGTAATTTGGTACCGGTCAGGTGCCATCTGAGACTGGAAGCTGCTAAGTGAGCAAGGCATGAGCTAGCGCCTCCCAGCTATGGATCTTTGAATTGTCTAATCTGGTATACCACGATCGGGCTTCTCTAGTTAGACTTTTCTGGAAGAGCTGCATTCTGAGCTTCTCATCTTCAGCATAAGATCCGAGTTCTCCCATGAATACCTTCAAATCTGTGTAAGGATCTCTTAACCCGTCATACTTTTCAAAGTCAAGAGTTTTGAACTTCTCTGGATAATGCACACCAGGGAATATACAAAGGTCTGCATATGAAACACTCCCATGTGCTCCAATCCCTTTGATAGAACGGATGGACTCTTCCATTTGAAGGACCTTCTTTCTGATATCACTGGTGTTTAGATCTTCTTTGAGATGGGTGGTATCATGAATTTTGTTGGTCGTATCCAACTGGAGCTCAGGTACTAGAATGGCTTTATCCGAACCTTGGGTTCATCCTTGTGCAGAGGATTCAGTATGTATGGGTATCATTATACCCTGAGTAGATTGGTGTAGTTCATTAAGCAGAACAGCCAAATCTGTGATTTATTTACTTAATCCGTCGAACTCTTCGCGGAAGATGGGATTAAGATTAGCCTGGTCAGATGAAGACATAATTGGCTGTAGGCTCGTGGCCTTTTTGGACTTTGACCGGGTAATAGGTCTGATTGCTTCCATATGCAAGACTAACATAATTTAGTTTTAGGGAATGCACAAATGTTTACATGCTATATGATGTATTCGTTTTAGGAGTATTATCCTGCAACACAGATGTTAGGTGTTTGTAACACACGATAGCATGTTAATACTTTGTAAATATGAGTGTGCACATATTTCTTCATACTTCTCATTACATGGAGATTAATATGGAATGAAATTACAAGTAAATGAAATTACGAGTAATTGAAAATGAAAAGTAAGAAAAGACTTTCCTCTGCGTTTGGTTTATCAGAGGCTTACCTATCTTAGGCTACTCTCGAGATTTTTTGGCATGAAGGTTCCCAAATCATAGCAATTTACTCGACGAGTAGTTAATCCGGTCTTTCAACTGGAGCGAATTTAGGTGGTTCCTTTCCTGAGCCTCGTTGGAATTAGTCTTCCTACAAGTCCAGTAATCAAACACCGATAGGATAGCCTCTTGATGGAGGAACCACACAACATACATTCACATACAACGTGTCCCACTGTTTATGAAAATGATGACATGTGCGAAGCACTAATATCACAAGCAGATATAGTGTAAAACATTAAGTACAGTAAGTAAATACATTCGTACACATCCATCAAATGTTAATGCAACTGCAACATCCACACACAAGCATATAACAGTTTTAAAAAGCTTGTAATAGCGGCTTAAGGCCTTTTACTGGAATCCCCAGTAGAGTTGCCACCTGTTGATGTCGGGATTTTATTTGTCCCTTTTCTGTTCTTGTTCTTTGGTGTTCTCATGTTAGGTGAGATTTGTTTGAAATAATAAGTTGTGAAAAGGTCCAATATTTATATGTCGACAATTTGACTGTAAGAGTCGCCAGTTGGTTTTTTAATTGGTTGTACCAACACAACCAAGAAAAGGTTTGCACATTGACCCAGTGATGTGACACTGCTAAACGGGTCTACGAAATCGAGATTCATTATGGTCCGGGGACTTGCTTATGCGGAGGGAAGGTGTTAGGCACCCCCCGACATCTGTGTTGCCACGGTTACCGCCACTTTTCAAGAAACTATTATATTAATGTGTGCGTGTGTGTGTGTGTGGGTCAATGTGCAGTTATTTGGAAGTGGTGATATGCCTCGTTTGCACCTATATACAAAGGGTTTGAATTTGTGTAAAAATTCAGTTTTAACAAGATATAATAGTGATGTTTTGTAAAAAGACGTTTTTCAAACCCTTATGCTCAATAGTAATTGAGGCCTTTGATACTTCCATTTTATTATGTGTTCGGCTTGATTGCTTTTATTTTCAAGATGCGAAGCATCTTCGAGAAAATAATGTACAAAACAGTGCCAAACTTCTTGTGGGCATGAGAGCCATCTAAGGACATTCGAACACTGTGCATAATTTACAAGCCATGCACAGCTAAAAATGTCCATCACGGGAACCGAATCTAGATTCAGTAGACTGAATTTGTGATCACATGATTCCTAGGCTCACATGATGTAGCAATTTATATAAAAGTCGTAAGCAGTTATATATATATATATATATATATATATATATATATATATATATATATATATATATATATATATATATACAGACATGATCAATCACCACGAAGCACCTCCATAGGGGATCGGAAATGTAAATACATAAAGCGGTAAATATATATATACATACAATTAACCACCACGAATCACCTCCATGGGGGATTGCAAATATAAATAAAGCAATAAAAACTCAATCAACCACCACGAAGCACCTCCGTGGGGGATTGAAAATTTAAATAAAGCAATAAAAATCAATCAACCACCACGAAGCACCTCCATGGGGGATTGAATAATATAAATAAACACTACTACAAAATGGTAAATAGACAACGCGGAAAAAACGTTGTGATTTCAGTCAGAAAAACGTCGTGGTTAAGGGTGTTATCTATTTAACAGCCTTACACAACGTTTTTAAAACGTTGTAGTTAAGCACAATAGACAATGTTTTTTAGGAAAAAAACGTTGTAGATTTGTTTTTCAAAAATTACCAGATGCTTAAAAACGTTGTAGAAGGTATGATTCCACAACGTTTTTTGGATAAAAATGTTGTTGTTTAGTATATCAGATAACGTTTAGGCACATTTACACAACATTTTAAAAATGTTGTAGATTAAAAAAAAGAAAAAAAAGTTATAATTCACATACATTACCAATGCACCTGCAATATACTAATGTCATGATATATAGCTAAAAGGTCTAAATTCTCATTTAAATTTAAAGCCAAAATATATCAACCATTCAAAATACATCCCAATAATATCATTCGATTACAGTTTCAAATTACTACATCCACAAAATATATACCAAACAATCCATATATACATCTCAAATTCACTTTTCAATATAAATTACTACTATGTTCACCAATAAAATGTTCTTCGGGACACCATCCGTCTCACTTGAATACATTACAATTGGAGCAGAAACAGAAACAGAAACAGAAGCAGGAACACAACCCAATCCATACAAGAATAATGTTTCCATACAAGTTCTTCCTTATGTATCTCCAGAGTCTAGAACAATATTCATAATCAGTATTACCTGTAGGTAGGCCTCGTTGAGCATGAGATGTGGAGACCACTGATGCTACACAGAAAGAGTAAGGCATTAACATGATAGTCAGTTATCTTTCTCCGTGGCAAAAAAGAAATGTGCATTCACACGTGATCACAATATTACATTAATCTTCTCAAAAGATGAAGAAAATGAAACAGTGTATTCTTCTGGTAGAGTCTTGCAGTTGATGCATGTGCCAACAACTTATTATGTGAAATAGTGTATGGTTCATATGATGAGTTAGTGAGTTACCTTTAGTACAATTTATTCTGAATGTTGAAGAGCAACAGCCTTGAGTCTCTCCTACAATTGTAAAAAGGATAATTTCTTCAAATTCATCTTGCATACAGTGCTATAAGTACAACATATACTGTGAACATAATCTGTACAAGTAATAGAATATATGGAGAGAAAAAACATTCGATGTAGAACATTAGAAGAATACAAAAAATCTAACAACTATTGTTAACCTGTGTATAAAGAAGTTCAATCGTTCCTCCATTTCCAGCAGGAAACATAGCTCAACTCCTCGCACACGACTAGCAAAATTTAATAAGCAAATGGTTTCCCCTGAGTCTGCCGCACTTGGGCTGATCTGTACAAACATCATGGTCTTGCAATCTCCCCCTGCACTTTCATGTCCAAGTTAACTTATGACTATAGGTAGTACCAGGCAGTATGGCCATTTAGTGAAGTAATCTACACACGTAAGCCCATTTAGTGAAGTACAGTATATTACTATTTCAATGCTTGGAACCATTGCACTCCCATCAAAACCACCCAGAACATATGTGCATTAGGAATTCTGCATCTTATAATAGACAGATGAAAAGAAATAACCTTTAAAAATAGAGATGTACAGACTTACAATTTTTCATTCATATCAGTTACAGAATGACAACCCCTCTTCGCATTCATACCCTCAATTCTGGTCCACGAATGTTCCCTGGGGTCAAATCTTTCAGCAGACCTGAGATAGCAGACATTTTTTATAGACCATTCAGAAACATTTTTTATTGGAGAGACGTCATGCTCTAGTAAGTGAAAATTAAAGGAACTGCATTTCCACATGAAGATCACATTTTAGACCTCAAATGTATCACTGGCCTATATTGCAAGGCTTTCTTTGATTCTATACCAATCTTAAACACAAGAATGACTCCCATTAGTCTCATCCTTGTGCACAAAACTTGGACCGTTATCCAGTATTATAAAAGGTTAAAACCAAAAAAAAGAGGAAGCAGGGTCTAATGCTACACTTTAAAAGAACTATGAAGAGAAATAAGAGATACAATATTTTTGCTATAGTTCAAAAGTGACCTATAGCACTACTAAATAATTAATGCATCATGTGCTTGAGTGAGTGGGTGCAACCAGCAGGAATACATTTTAACTGGAGGAACAAGATAAGGTTGTTGATTATCTTACTTCAAGTAATCCTTTCCGTCAAATCCACCAACAGCATAGATAGCCCCATTAAGCTCTGCTGCAGCAAGAGCAAATCGCTGGAAGAATAAAAGAAAGCATAACATACTGAATGCTAAAAAAATTTATAAGCATAAAATTTGATTCAATAGAGCACATCTAAAGTTTTGACTCTACATAAATTGAGATGAGCCATGAAACTTAAGAGATACATATAAATCAAAATTACAAAAATTAAAATTACGGAACATCTTGTATGCAATTACCAAGAGATATAACTGAAGCCTACATACAACACAAGTCAATTTCCTTCAGTCTAAAAAGCCAAGATTTATTTACATAAGTATCAATGTATATATGCCTGCAGCCTGAAGGCCCAAATATGTACATATATACATAGTTCATCCAACTACACAATGTCAGCAATAACTTACCACCAATTTCTCCGTAAATCAAACTAAAAGTCTCCAACAAAGTAAATAAGTAATTTTTTTAAGTTGGAGAAATATCATTATCAGATATTGTAATTCCCATTACAATATGTCAAAGCTCAGTTTTTTTTCCTTGGAATTATCAAACACAATGCACATCATAGTGATTGGTGTCTAACCCTCATAAGCTAAGACTTGGGAACATCTTTCAGTACAAACTGAATTAGACTTATTATACACTTTGCATGCTGCTTACAATGCCATGAGGAGCAGCAAAAGGTCCTGCAGCTGGCCCAAGTTGAGAATATATCTTTTGCTGGGTTGGGTTATATAATTTACAAGCCTTGGGCTTGGGTCATAATGGATAGTCAGTTGTCCCGAAGTCTAGCATACACCGTACAAGGAAGATTTCTCACTGGAGAAAACAAATGTGAAAAATAAGAATCTGCAATAAGAGCAATACATCACAACTGTAAGAAAAGAGTTAATGTAACAACAATGAAAGTTTAATTGGCAGTTTGGCACTATAAACGTCGTGGTAATGATGTATTGAATTTATGAAATACAAATAATAATAAAACAGTTGGTCCCATTTTGGTATAAATAATAATTAATCAAACCTCTTTCTTCTGCTTCTATTTCTGGGGAAATATGTTGGTTCTAACTGGATTCAAAGCAGCTTTAGCAGCAGAAATTGTGTCACTCTGGATCTGCGACAAAGTCCCCCTCTTTGATTCCCGATCCGTTGTCACCGGCTTTTCGATTCCACTGCTCGGAGGCGGCAATGCCGCGGGTGACGATGAAGAGTGACCTAGATTCCTGTAATATTATGATCACGTGTGAATGCACATTTCTTTTTTGCCACGGAGAATGAAATATTGTAATATTACATTAATCGGGTCTGAAGTTATCAGATCCATCAACGTCGATCCCCGAAGAGTCCTGTACACAAAATAAACGTAATTTATCAGAGAAAACCCATATACCCAATTTAACACTACTAACTATGAGGGGAAGTTAGCAAAGAATAAGAATAATAGGCGGTACCTGTCGCTGGACAGAAGATAGAGATCTAGAAGATTAGCTGAGAGTTGAGATACAGAAGATTCAGATATATGGGTCAGGCGGGTTTTGTGGTGTGAACCCTAGATTTATCAGAGACACTCATAAAAGCCCTAGAATTATCAAAATTTCTCAAACCAAAACCTTGAATTCCATGCTTCAAACCCGTGAAACAAACCGAATTAAAGCTCCTCAGCGATTCTGGAGCTTCAAAAATGGCGAAATTTTGAGGAGAAATGGAAGGGAAAAGGAGAGAGGAACTCATTTGCATAAAACCAACATCGCAGAGCGAGAAAGTACAGAGATAGGAACTTGTTTTAATTTTAAATTTTAGCTTCCGTGTTTTCTTTTTCCTCCGTGTTTTTAAGATAGACAACATTTTTTTTAAACGTTATCGAGTTAAAATCAAAAAAATGCCCTTTTAAATAGATAACGTTTTTGTATATATATCTACAACGTTTTGTTTAAAAACGTTGTGAAAAAAAATACCACAACGTTTTTATAAAAAACGTTGTGGTTTAAGCGTTGTCTAGTTGGTACTTTGTAGTAGTGAAAGCTGTAAAAGCAATCAACCGCCTTGAAGTAAACTCCAGGCGGGACAAAATATAAATAAAGCAGTAAAAATGATCAACCGGCACGAAGTAAACTCTAGGCGGGACGAAATGTAAATAAAGCAGTAAAAGGCCACGAAGTAAACTCCAGGCCAGACTGAAATGTATATATATATATATATATAAGCGGTAAACGTACAGGTGGGATCGATATATATAAACGCTCCGGATGTAAAATCCAGGCTCAATCGAGGCATAACTCGATAATGTTAGTCATATATATATATATATAATATATATATATATATATATATATATATATATATATATATATATATATACAAAAAGAACTAAAAGCCACGGACCGAAGTCCGGGCATACACACGCTACACGACTCTCAACGTGAAGAATTGTGTGTGGACAATAGTGGAGAAAGGCTTTAAGTGTGTAAGAAGGCTTACAGTGGACTGCCAAAGAAGACTTCAGTAGCTTTAAAGGGATGAACACTCGGCTCCCGCCGATAAAAAATATAACAATATATGAGCTCAAAAGTGTTTAAAATGAGAAAGCACTCAGTTTATAGTGTGTACAAAGCAAATTGGACAAGGCTTCTGTAGCATCCCCAAATCCCGGTCCTAATAACCAAGGATCTGGTATACTATTTCTATAACTATTACGGAAGATATAAACATAATTTGTTTATACATTAAACTTTTACAACATAAACCCCAAGGTCTACAACCTTAACTTAATACATACATTCAATATCTAAAATGGTTTACAATGCTATTTTTGTCAGAAAATTTAATAGATCTAATTGCAACATAATTTAATCTTGCACTTTGACTTTGCTTCTGTCTTTATTCGAGCTTTCATCTAAATCTGAAAATTTTACCATGATATAGCAAGGGTGAGCAACAAATTTGCCCAGCAAGTTTTAAATACAATGAAGATATATCATGATTGAAAAGAATTAATAAGCTTTCAAGTTTTCAACAATATAATAATTGTGAAATAACATGAATCAAATTTCAATAATTGCATGACTAAATTAATAATGTTTGAAGTCAACAATGACCATAAATAATTTAACTGAACCTTATGGTAATGAAGGTGATCAGCCTTTCATACCTTATGAACATATTCAACATGCACTATGTGCGAATCAAAAATCAGTATAGATGTGAATAATCAACAACAAATATTCACTAACATGCTTTGAACATACAACTCAAGTTTGAGTTAAGGAAACTTGCTTGTACTGCTGATTACCGCTAAGCAATCTAATGTAATCTCTTATGAAAGACCTATCAATTATAAGATTGATCTTTCAGTTAACATAACATACATGTTAGCTCATAATACTATTTCATTATCCATAAATTATCTAACACTTAATCAAATATTAAATAACTTCTTAACACATCAGTATTATTATTGTCCCTTGATAATTCTTTAATCACTATATCATTTACATTATGATTTAACACTTTAATAAGTCAAATACTAAACCAGCAACCTATATTTCAAATCCAGCAAGCTAGATTCCAACTCCAGTAACCTAGATGGTTAATCCTATAAACCCAACTGCAATCCAGCAAACTGGATTCCATATCCAGCAACTAGATTGCAATCCAGCAAGCTAGATCCAACAAATTTTTCAATTCAGAAAACTTCTTTTCAATCCAGCAAGCTGAATTCATCAAATATTCCAATCCAACAAGCTGGATTTCATATCCTTTTCATGAAAACACTAAATCACATATTATTTTTCTATCATTTGTCCAAACACATAATATATTTCATTGAATATCAATTTCAACAATTAAATTGAAAAAATATCATAAATCTCTTATTTTAATCTTCCGTCGAATATTATTAATTATGTAATAATATTTTACGCTAAGGTTATCAACCTTTTTGTGATGCCCCCAAAACAGGTATATAACACCTATTCTGAGTCGTCAATAACATGGTACAGAAACAACTACAACTTTATTAATACAACATAAAAATTGTGAGTGTAAATACAAATATTGTCATCTAGACAATATCCACACTCAAATAAGTCATCATTACAATTATTGGAACAATATTTTACAAAAAAAATGGTGAGGACTACTAAAACTTCCTAGAACCTTCATTCCATACCCCGACTAGTACCTGCTACATTCTCGCCTCCTAAGAAGAAAATGGAACAACAAGGAAAAGGGTGAGCTCAACTAGCCCAGTAAAGAATATTATGACTAAGATAATATACAACAAATTATCGTTACTCTTCAACAGGGAAAAATTTAATAGAATACAATAGACAACAAGTTTTAATTCAATATTCGCAGCGGTAAATAATAATTCATAGAGAAGTTACGTAGAGAATGAAATCTACGATTATCTATGAATTTAAAAGCTCATCATCAACATTTTATCCCTGTAACAACAATCAATAAATATCTTGAATCAAATAGTCATCTTTGCACTACAGGCCAAAGATATCCATCAGTTGGTCATGTTCACCTCAACACATGTTCATCTTTGCACTACGGGCCAAATATATTCATCAGAAATTATTCATCTTTGCACTACAGGCCAAAGATATTCAGTTATATCATCATTTAAGACTGAGGATGATGAAAAATATTTTAAAGAATACGAATCCAGTGAAGCAAAATAACAAATATTAAGGATTCGTATTTCGATTTATCCATGTCCAAAAATACCTTATCATAGTGAAGTAAAATTCAAGAATGATCAAAACATGGATACAATCAAAGTTAGTATCCAGAATAGATATTTGGACGAAAAGAAGGAAATTTCATTTTTCGGTGAATAGTAACTCGTGAATAGTAACTCATGAATAGTAACCCCGACATGAAAAATTCCAAATTTGATAAAAATTCAGATCAATACTTCGGCATAATGATATTGAAGAAAATAATATCATTTAAGAAGAAATAACATCCCTTACCTCGGAAAGACGGTACTTCTGACTGGAATATTAGATATAGTGCTGAAGGAAACTTGCACCGTATAGCAACACTCAAAGTATCAAATACTCACAAGAATACGCTCGATATAGAGAGAGGAATAGAGAGAAACTTGTGTTTCTGGTGTGATTTTCAATTCTAACCTAAGCACCCTATTTATAGGAAAATGCTTAGAACACCAAAGCAGAAAATCGAATAAATTAATAATATAATTTTCTTAATTTCCTTAGCACACCACATCAGCTGATTTCCACCATTAACATGTGCCACTCAAATGTCAAAAACGTTTTTCTTAATAAAAATAATTAAAACTTCTAAAAATCAATTATTTCGGAACTTCAGAATATCAATAATTCATAAAAAAATAGCCTTTTTTCAGAAAATTCAAATCTCGCGAGTTTTTATAGGAAATTCAATTCTCTACAACTTTGCAGAAGAAAGTTTTTCTAAATTCTAAACAGAAATTGACCGAAATTCACAAACGGGCAATTTTACAATCAATAATAAATTTTCGGTCAAGAATTATGTCCACCAACACACAAAACATGTGTTAATCATTTAATGCCACAAAAATACTCTTCCTCCTCATATACTCATATATCCCACATTCATTGTAAAAATACCACCATCAATATATTATTAAAATAATATATTTAAATGAATTATTTTATCAGAAAAAGATAAAATATTAATTTTCAACAATTGTCACATTAAAATTTTTCTCTATTTATATCCACATAAAATCACTATTTTTTTCATCATATACATCAATAATTAATTATACATAAATAATATTACAGAACCACAGTACTGGCAACCAGGCAGTTCCCAGGAAAGAGGGGGCTTTCCAATAAGGATTTCTCCTTACTGGCGCGCAATTAGATGACCAAACCTCTCCTTAGACAAAACTTTCTAGACATTGCCAATAATGTTATCTAATAATATTATTCAGATAATATGAATTATTCCTCCGATAATGAAAAATACTGCGTAGTGACAATTATTGAAACAACAGTAATATAAAATATCAACGCAGCAATTATTGAATCAATAAAATACAATATTGAACAGTAATTACTGTAACAATTATTGAGTAGTGCCTTCTTACGTAAGAATCAATAATTGGTGCAATACCGTGTGCTACGCGTATTACCGTGTTTTAACCACCGGGTATTCCAACAGTATTAACGGTAACAACTACGCCGTTATTTATAAACAACTTATTTTTGTCGTTTTCTTTATCCAATCGTTTTCTGTTATGGGGCCCACACAAGGCTGCGCCGTCGTACGAATATTCCCCGACAACAAGAATATTCCACGACCAAACAAATATTCCCCGACAACAATGAATATTTTATAACCACTTGCTTATTTAAAATATTTGCGCATTTTACCCATAACTAACCACATTAATCAAATCAACTCTTACTATTTCAGAATAATAAATAGAGGAAATTAAATTTCATTTATTAATAATTTGGGGTCTTACACTTTTAATAACAGTCCAGTCAAATACTACAAATAATATTTTAATCCAATATTATTAGCCATATAAAAATAATTTAAATCATTAATCACATTAATAAACAATTGGTTTTAATTGTTTTCCTTTTATTAATTAACTTGTTTAAGAATTCTAAAATGCCATAAACATCACAACACTTCACACCTGACCCAAAATTTCATCAAAAATCTGCATAAGCCATGGTCAAGGGTCTCAAGTCATAAATCGTGCTTTTCATATTTTTGGACATCATATAGTTAATTAAATCTATTTATCTATTTATCATCATTTAGATGAAAAATACCAAATCATGTCCAAAAATATTTCTTTTCTGGGATTTGATAGAATATAGTTCCATATTGAACATATATTTTTTCCGGAATTTTTAAAATCCATTTACTAAATTTAAATAGTCCATAATAGCCAAATATTCTCTGATTTTTCATAAACAGAGATTAACTCCAAAAATTCTGAAAATTTAACAGTATGCTCCTGATATACACATGTACTTCCAGTAAATATTTTGTAATTTTTGGACTTATACACAGAGAGTTGTTCGGGTGGCTTCATAAAAATAGTCATTCACCGTAAAATCCATAACTCTCAAACCGTATGGTCAAAAATTCTCAAATTTTTACACAGCCTGTAAAACTTCTGATATTACTACTCCAAATTTTTTCAAAATTTTTAAAGCAAAGAAAGTGGACGAAATTACCCCCGTTTCAGACTGCCCCAAAACAGTTTGTATTTTTGTTAGAAAATTCAGGACTGTTTTGGCTTAATCAGTCACTACACTATTAAAACTCAACATTTTTAAGTGCTACCACTTGGGTTAACTAGTAAACACATATATCTAGCACCCCTCTTTGACGGATCGCAAAAAGGAGTTATAGATTTAAAACGGTATATTTTCAAAGTACATAGAAATTTGGGTTTCAAAACTAGAAAAATTATTTTTCTTTTCCTTTTTGATTCAAATCAAATCAACACCCAAAATGGGTAAATCCATACTTGAATTCATGGAAAACATGTAGATCATAGGGTTTTATACATCCAAATCAAAAACCCCTTTTCATCAAATTACAAAAAGAAAGAGAATAAAGCTTAGGAAGAAAAATAGTTTTATACCTTTCATCAAAATCTTCTTATTCTTCTTCTTCTTTCCTCGTGGAGATTTCTCCCTCTTCTTCCTTCATAGAGCCACCGATCTCTCTCTTCTCTTCTCCCTCATGATTTTTCTTTTCCATTCTCTTCTTTTTCCTTTCTCTTTCTCTCTCTTCTTCTCTTATCTTCTTTTTATTCTTATCTCTTTCCTTCTTTAATTAATAACCGGCCATTTGGCCTTATCATCTACCAAGTTTGGTTTAATTTTTTTTTTTTTCCAAAAATGTCCCTCCTTTGCCTTTTCTTTTTCAAAGATGTCCCCCTTTACTTGGATTAAATTTTGGGCTCTTTAAATTATTGATTGGGTCAACTCTTGGGCTAAAAATTGAGCCACTCCTTTAATTCTCTAGGGCTCTCTACTTAACATATTTGGGCCATATGAAATTTATAAAGTCTGTGACAAATGAGATTTTTGTAATTAATTTCTAATATTTATTGAATTAAATAAATATTTTTCGATGATTTAATTATTGGATTTAATAATTAATTGATGTAATTATGTTAGATTAATTTAATTATATGTGTTACATTTATTAAATTAATGTAGAGAATTTTTATTATCAAAGTATGTAATTATGTGAGCTTATTGAATTAAATGAATTATTTAATAAGCATATTAGTATTTTAATTAATTTAATTATTAATTAGAGATTTGATAAATTGACATTATTTATTAATGAGATAATTAATTATGTGACTATGTGAAATTATGAGAAATTATTATATTTTATTTATATTAAATTAAATAAGATATATAGATTATTGTGCAAGTGGGTGTGATATTAATTAAACTATATTGTAAAGGTTTTATTAAATTAATTGGTTTTGTAATATATTAAACTAGCCAAACGTGGCCTTAGAGGGAGTTATGGCCAGTTAACCCATTATGGGCAACTGACCATGATGCACGTCAGTTTTTGTTTCCTTTATACGTACTCTCCTTCCCTTTTCTTTTTCATTATTGCCTAAGTCTAGAATAGCATATCAGAGAGAGTTCAGAGAGACAATTTAGAAGTTTTGAGAGAAATTGTAAGTGTATAATCAACAGGTACTTGTGAAAAGATCTTCATTGATCATCTCCTAATCTATACTCTGGGTAATTTTCTCCAAATCAATTTTTATTTCACGTATTTAAGTTTTCTACAAAATGGCTTTCAAAACCTCTGTTATATCTCTGTAATTAAAATTGTGAGAGTTATGTGCATATATGTGTTAAGATGTCATTTTAATGTGTTTTAATATATATTGTATATAATTCCTTATCATCAATTCATAATTTTACGTCGTATATGATTGCTGCAAAATTACAGAGTTTGGGTTTTGGCCTTATGGCCTTATACGTGAAATTTTATGTAGTGATCGTATATTATCCCTAAATTTTACACTTCTATATTATTATGCATGTTGATACGAAGAGACCAGGCTTTCAATGAACGGATTTGGCTTTATAACGAATCCGTGGCGTTGAATTTTAGGAATTTATGTTAAAAACTTCAAGAACAAACCAACAAATACTTCTTAAGGAATAGGTAAATCTTCCACATAACTAACTTATTTGACTACTTCCACTATACTTAACTTCTTTACTTACCAAAATCTTAATATGATTTTACTAACTTATGTAAGTAATCTATTTTTTACTTTTCTCCAACTTTAGCAGATGAATTTCCTTAATTCATCTCCAACAAACTTATCTTTAGTTTATCTCTTTATTTTCTTTATTACTGCTTTCCCCCTAATACTAAGTCTCTTACTTCCTTCACAATAAGTTCTAAACTTATTCTCATTTTCAACTTCAAATCTCACCCTTCCATGTCACTTCCTAGATCCATCACCATCACATTTATTACAACCTTAATTATCTTCGTATATTATAAAACCTTTTATCTTCATAATCTTCTTATTCTTACACCTTCTCTTTATTTATTCTAGGCATTCCTAACATCTCCAGAATATTTCCTTACATTAAGTATCTAAACTCATTCCTTAATACTATCTCTAAGTTTATCTCTTTATTGCCTTCACTAATATCTCTCAGGTCATATCCTAAGGTATTCCTACCCTAGCTCTATAACCTACTGCTTTGATACCAAATTGTGACGCCCCCAAATTCTCTACATTTACTGTAGCCGATTTGGTGCTCACGTAAATATTCTATAAGATAATAATTCCTATAAATCCAAGATTCACTGTACTCATAAAAATTAGTAGTTCTCATCAGAACAATTATCGTAACTGAGTACCCTCACTTGGATGTACAAGTTTAGTACCTTATAGATATTTTGTGGCGTCCCCAAATTTGGGTATCTTCCAACCCGACAGATGGTGCTACACGATACTACAATGTATACAGTCATTCCATTGAAACAACAACAAAATGATTGTATTTATTATCTTCGTATTATAATAATACCAAATCCTTTCCCAGGTTTATACACCGAATACATCATTTGTTCTTCATAAGTATATTACATACGAATATACTAGTCTATTACAGGATAATTAACTGTCCATCTTAACCTTGCCTTTATCTCTCTTAGAACTCTTAGTTCGTTCGGCCTTAGCTGCAATCATATAATTCAAGCAAGAAGTGAGCATAACTAGCTCAGCAAGTCTAACAAAGGATCATATGAATACCACATCGAGAATTATATGATTATCTTTCATAACTGAACAAATAGCTATGAAGTACTATAAAACATTTGACTAGTACTTCTCATTTTATAACCATGATTCCAAAGTATATATAATAGCTTAGGAATTCTGAACCGGTCAAAATACCATGAACATACTCTTTCCGTTTTCATATCTGAAAAGGACATCAGGCACGAAGGCCATCCATCCGACATTACTTACGAGCACTTCTAGGTGATCAGCCTATAGTACTCTATATTGATCAACACTCATCCGTTAAACGTATTTATGTTTAAGTTTTGGCAACCTCGCGTGCCCATCGAATAATCGATGAAAATACTTTTGTTTGATAATAGACAAACTTACCTTTACATCCGCACCAAATACTTGGCATAGGATAGCGTTAACAGTTCTATAACGAAAGACTTGTAAACAAATCAATCTAACTCTTAAGAATAGTTTAGCCGAGTTAAAACTGGCATCGACCCTTTCGTAAAATAATTCATGCATTTCATAACATGAATCACAGAAAATTGATTAACACGGAGGTTAGACAAACGATAAGAAAACTTGCCTTCAAGCGTCTTCGAATATACTATTTAATAATTCTCAGCCTTTATAGGATCTACATGATATATTCACATAGCACACTGTAATTAGCTACCAAACATACTCACTTTATGGTTTTAACCAACTTCTTTCTCTTCTATGCCTTGTTTGAATTCATTTCATTAATATAGTCGATTCGACTTAATATGCTTTGTTACGACTCGTTAACGTTCTTACGTTATAAACCGACACTTGATCATTATTGGTGAAATACCAACGTTGAACCTCATTAATAGTTCACTTATTACACTATTGCGTTCTTCGTTTAACCTCTATTGAACCATATCTAATCTTCTAACGTTATCACTTTATAAATGATTTAAAGTCAGCCATATCATGTACATTAAGTACATTCATGTCCTACCTTTAGTTTACATTCAATTGGAATTAAAAACCTAACTTGGTCAACTATTCCACACTGCCGGCGCTGCGGTGCCAGACTCTAGTGTACCTTTGGCGCTACAGCACCAACTAATAGTAGACAGAGCCTGGAGCCGACGCTGCAGCGCGACCATTTATGCTGGTTTTGGCGCTGCGGCGCCACCCCTGTGCATCAGTTAGTTTTGATAGTTGGTTTTTCCAACGAACTTCCCGGCCTCATAACTTATTCGTTTTACGTCCAAATTGGCTCATTCAAAAGCCCACAACTCACAAATTACATACTCTAGGTGTTCATGTAAGAATTTTACGTTTTTGAATCCGTTAGCTTAGAATTCAACTTTTGGTTTATTTTGAGCGTTCGTTTATCATTTTCTAGTCTTCACTACTCGTTTTCTTCGTTAGAAGTCAAAATTCGACGATTCTCGAGTCCACGACTCTTGAATATCTTATCTCACATGTTGACATTGAAAACTAAAGTTTTCAAGTCACACAACAACTTTTGACTACTAATTCGATATTTCTACGTTTTCGACGTTTAACGTCTATTCTCGCAAAATTCGTCATAACTTCGTTACTCGTATTCTATAAGCCAAATCAAATGGAACACTCTATTGATTCATCATCTACACCCTAACCAAACAATAGGCACATACCCTAGCTATGATGGTTTTCAATTTGTCCATCAACAACCAAGTTCCCGTTCAATGATTTCTACGGTTTTAATTTACGTAAACCCTTATAATTTCTAATTAAACATGACTTATCAATGTTTTGATTATTAATAGTCATCCTTTTTCCTCCTCACTAATCATGCTCCACCAATTCACGATTCTCTACGAGAAAGAAATCGAAAAAGATGAAGACAAATGTTTATGAAAATATTACCTTTGTCGTTCTTCGCGTTCTTGGTAAACTTCTTATGTTTTGTTTGGAAGTTGCTTGATTATGTGTTTCTAGCTCTTTCTTTCTCTCAATATGTATTGGACAACGTATGTAAAACACCAAAAAGTCCAACCTAAGCTTTCTATTTATAAACAACCAAATGGAGGGCATAGAGGTCAACTGGTGACCTCCTTACTATTCCCACCTCATCAACAACTTAGCCACCAAGTAATCACTTTACTTGGTGGCTTAGTGGCCGGCCCACCCTCCATGGTTCTTCCCATGGGTTACCCCATGTGTTTTACCTATCCCGTGACCTGCCGGTTCTATATGTGGTTTGGTTTCTTGGATTGGGCTTGTCTTACACAATTCATTGGGCCTTAACTTGGGTTTGATCCTATACTTCATTGGGCTTGCTATTAATCCAAGTACCATTGGATTATACAAAATCCTTAACTCATAATTCATTAGAACTAATCGTATTCTATGCGTATAACTCCCGGTCTCTTCGTTTGGTACTCCTACGATATTCGTATTATACGTCGTACTATTCTTCATACCATACTTGTATTCAAATTAATATAATACTCGTATCTCAGACGTATAATAACCGAAATGATTATACGCACTACATTTCCCTTTCGAAAATCACTTTTACCAACCCTTAGATTTTAAGTCCGCAAGCAAAAACTTTATTTTTGCTATAACATAAATATTATCGAATATTCCATTATGTCTTCATATTCTATCATTTCACGTTTCTCGAAATTTCAGACCTAATCTCTTAGCGAAGTCAGATGAATAGTGTTTTTACGGAAAAATCCTCGGAAAACATTTATTTCCATCTTGGTAATTCAAAACAATTAATCCTAGCACATAGCCAGAATACTAACCACGTCCACACATTCTAGGTCATAGAACGACCTTCAAATATCTTACTCACATAATTAATCAATTACATTCATTTAATCTACATAATCAAATAAAAATTTAATTCATTCAAGATCCGAAATTCTCAGACATTACATATTTCTTCCATATCAATAATTCCTATCTATCTGACCTCTATAATATTAATGGTAGGGTTCTTAGAACTGAGAAGCGTTACCTCAGTGCATCAGAGAAGCTCAATGTCTATTAACACTATCATTCAGATGTATAGTTCATATAGATATTGTACTCTTTTCTAATTTTATTAGAATAAAAACTAAACACTGGAACTAATAATTACATTACACAAATAATATATCATTACATCGATTCGAAAGGTCGTTAACTATTACATTATAGTCCTCAACAGGATATCCTTGTCTTAAGCCTTTCTATCCACAAATACCAGAACCGCTGGAATACATTCTTTCTATCTGCAAATGAAAATATTTGAAGGGATGAGCTACAGAAAGCTCAGCAAGTTTTGAATAATAATCAAGGTTATACACACACCAAATCTGGATTGGATGAACATATAGTTCAGAGTTACACACACTAAATCTGGATTAAATGAACATAAAGTTCAGAGTTACACACACTAAATCTGGATTGAATGAACATAAAGTTCAGATTTATACACACTAAATCTGGATTGAATGAACATAAAGTTCAGAGTTGTTCCACATACATATATACTGAGGTTTGTCAGCCAAACCCTGCCCATTTCGAATTTCTGTTAGTCTGGTACACTTAGAAATCTGGGTTGATCTGCTTAACCAAACAAAACTAGGACTGTGCATATCATCCTATCCAAATATTATATAATCATTGCTATAAATGTCGGTGACAATCTGTTACTGCCTTTTGTCCGATCATTATTATAAATGTCGGTACAAAACCCCCGATCAGTCTGTTACTGTCGGTCATAGTAGTGTCAGTATATATATCGGTACCAAATAAAATTGGTTTCTCACAAACTATGCTTTGATATCAAATCAAACACATTTTTCCACAAAAATAGCTCATATGACTTGGTTATGTTTGAACAAGAAATCATAACCTTTGAATAACAAAAATCATGAACACTGTATATCACCAGATCATAACTGATAAATATAAAATTTTCATTTAATAAAATAATTTAAATGAAGCTGGCATTTGAAATATGAAGTTTGCACAAAGTGCAGAAAAACTTGCCTGCCCGACGATCAGCTAATTTATAATACTCAGAACTGTCTACGCAACCTAAATATGTTCATTACAGTAATTAGAACCAATAACAGTTGATATTAAATCAAATTACTAGTGTATAGGTTGTATTCGATGTCTATTCGGTATTTTATAGCTTGATTGGATAGTTATTGAATCATCTATCGAGTAAACTTTGTTTAAGGGTTTAAATATTACTTTAAATAATGTTTATAATAATTTTTAGAAGCCTAAAACCAATTTTCAATGAGTAACATTAACTTTAATTAATTTATTATTAATCAAAATGATTTCAGAATCATTAATATTGTTTTCAAATAATTAATAATCATTCATAATGATTTTTAAACCATCAATATGATTTTCAAATAATTTACTATTATTGATAATGATTTTTAGATCATTAGTTTCATTTTTAAATAATTTATTATTATTTAAAATGATTTATTATTATTATTATCTAATTTGTTATCCATTAAAAATGATTTTATCAATCATTAATATAATTATTAATCATTCATAATAATTATTAAATCATCAATATTATGCTTAAATAATTTATTATCATTGATAATGATTTTTAAATCATTAGTTTTCATTTATTATTATTTAAAATGATTTATTATCATTTTTACTAATTTATTTAATAGCATTATTAATTAATGTTATTATCATTAATATTCAAATAAATTTAATATTAATGAAATTTTAAGTCAAAATATTAAAAATTACTTATTATAATTTAAAATGTATTTTAGGAATTAATTATTAATTATAATAATTATTTAGTATTTATTTCTATTTATTATATTATTTATATTAATTTTAAACCAAACTGTCGCTAAAGGTCACTTTTAGTGACAGAACCGTCACTGTTGGTGTTCTTCACCAACTGAAGAACATGAAAGTCAATGCTCAGAGGGTATGGCTGATTGGCCTTAATTCTTAACTGACAATGTTTTTGGTCATGACAATGGTTCAACATGGTAGTACTGATGTAGCACTTTAGGTTTATATCACTTTTGAAGTCTAATTGCATCTCCTCACAGATCTATGGCTGGTCAAAGTACTCACCAAGGCCCGATCTTGAGTTTTTGGGTAACCTAGAAACTCGATCAGTGTCAAACCCCCTACTTTAACACGTAATAACTTTGGATCCTATGCATTAGATATGTGTTATAATGTAACCATTATATAGTATATGTGTCAATTACCATAATAAAACATTTAATGTGTCAAAGTAACATCAGAAGATTAAGATTTAACTAGTCAAGTTGGTTGTCAGGCGTATCTAAGAGCTTTCTAGGTTACCCAGAAATCTGGGTAACCAGTTTCGAGACCCTACTTTTAATCTATCATACCTTGCACTCGTTTGATGTAATGAGTAATCTATTGATATGGGCTTGTAGTCTACATGACAGGGTTCAAATCCATTACACTTATATGATCCCAACACCTGTCATAGTGAAGATCATGGTCTTTTAACATCTTGTCAGACACTGTTCTTGAGTTCTGGGTTTTCCAGAAATTGAAATCGTGATCGGTCAACGGGTTTTGACCATCAATATCTTGAAATATATACATCCTATGATCCTGATTCAACTTCTAGATCACTAAGCCTATAACATACTACAACTATAATACATTAAACAACTTAAACATCTAACAGATTCGGATTTAAGGGACCTGACATTTGGTTGTCAGACAAGATTTTAGGGTTCATGACTATTTATGGAAATCTTCATTTTGAAGCATTTAAATGTTATGGATTAGTGTTTTAGCAACCCAGATCACTTATTAACATGTTATATCATATATATAAATACTAAAATCACAAGTTTTGATATAGCTTCAAAGATCTAATGTTAAGGTTTACATTCATACCTTTTTAGACCAATTCTTGACTTGTGCTTTCTGATTCTGATATTGACTAGCTATGGGCTGCTTGGGGGTTGTAATATGAAGTATTGTAAGTCTAGAATTCGTGAGGCTAGAGAGGAGAAAGATAGCTACACTTGGACATTTAAAGTAAGGGATAAATAGATTTTAATCCATCTTATGTTTGATTCATTATATCCAATTGTTGCTAGGTGTCATGTTATGGCTGGTGTGGTCAATTTAACATATGTGGCAAATCTTTTAAGTGTTGAGTCATGGATTTGGCCTTATCATCAAACTTTTGGAAGAGGAAGGGTATTTTAGTAACTTCCAATGTACTAAGGGTACTTTTAAAATTTTCCAATCAAATACGAGGTTAATTTAGTCATTTATGTTATGGATTTAGACACATGGTAAATCTTCGTGATGAGTCACCAAGATTTGTATTTATCTTTTGTTAAAAGATAAGCTCGAGGGTATTTTGGTCTTTTTACCCCCACTAAGGGTATTTTTGAAATTTCCATATTATCCAAAGGGTTATTTTAGTCATTTCGCATCCCTAATATTTTTACTCCTTGGATTTTGGTAACAAGTATTAGGGTTCCCTAATTTGATCTTAGGTTTTAAGAATTGAAATTAGGGTTTGATAATCTGAGTTAGGGTTTCCTAATCCTCATTAAATTTCTCTGATAGAATTTTATACTTTATCCTACATCCACATACCTATTATAATATTCAGTATCACAATTCCTTATTGATAACCTTAATTAGGGTTAAGGTTTGTTTATAAGGGTTTAGGGTTCCTAAATTGAAAATTAGGGTTTTTCGGCATTCGATTAAGGTTTCTAATCCCTTATTAGGGTTTACTAAGTTTACACCTTATCTGATCAATTGTTATCATCAATTCTATATTGTACACTCACGTACTTATCAATACAATTATTGTAACTGTATTTTCAACTGAATCCCTATCTGAACTTAGTGTAAGGGTTTCTATTCTCTGTTAAGCACAACTCTACTTATATTTCTTAGTCAATACATAATTTGACCACTTCTCTAAACTTGTATCACAGATACTTAGCTCAATATTGGTAATCAATATTAAATAAATAAATAAATAAATTTATTCATAAAATTTTCGGATCCTCACATTCTCCCCTCCTTATAAGGATTCTGTGGATCACTGTAAACTTTAGGTCTATTGATCTTTATTCCACCATTAATTCCCTTTAGGAATAAAATAATTCCTTGGCTCCGCCTAAGTTTTATTTAACTTATCTTGTCTCATAATTTAATTAGGAAACATAGTTCTATATCCACACATTTAACGCAAAATTTAAATTTTGAATTAGTATATTGTCCCCTCCTTATAAGATTCTACATTACGAATCTTGATTCATCCTCTATTCAAAAGTTTATAAAAATTTATCAACATTCTTATATATTGTATTTATATCTAATTATTAAACATATAAAACATTTACTTGTCCATGTCCTTATTTACCATTTACCCCGACTATTTGTCACGTTAAAACTCAATAACTATTTAACCTTATCTTAACATACTTGAACTCAAATTTCTCCTTCAATATTAATTCTAACTTCGTCTCTCTTTAATTGTATCACTCTTCGACTTATTGTCTTATATTTTATACCCTTAGTATTTTAACATAAGTATTTTACCAAACTGTGACCTTCATGGTTCAACCACAATATCTCTCAAAGATACATATCAGTTTGCAACCGAACAGCTCAGCGTCCCCACAGAAAATTTGGCTTCAATGACTTCCCTCTTATTAATTTGTCTCGAATTCTTTCTTATCGTCCCATCTCTATCTATTATCTTATTCAAGATTTATCATCCTTTTCGTGACTTTTTCCTATAACTAACGCTTCTGAATAGAGTTAGCTGAACTCTTATCTCAATCTTAAATTTATTAAAATCTTTTATTAGTACCTTGTTGTTCCATTTAACTTTTTAATATTATTGTTAAATGCTTACTCCTTCATATATCTCAAATCCAGATACTATCTACACTCATGCTAATCAATTATACCCATTCATTAAACTTATCTCCAGATACAACTAATTCATTTCTCCGCTTGAATGACTAGTAATAATGATATCTTTATATCATTTCTTTACTCTTCAAATTTATCTCTAACTTTCTTCACTTCAGATTATTAATCTTAGTGGTTTATTCAAACAACTTCTTCGGCTATGGATGTCTAATCCACTGCTAACCTCATACTTCTGATATAAAGTAACCTTAATTACTTTTACTTCCTTTCCTAACTGACTTTTCCTCCTTCACAAATTTCTCCTCGACCAAAAGAATACGATCACCAACATCATATTTCATTTTTAGAAAATAAAATTTTATTCAAATCTTTTATACTATCTTTCGAAATACTTTTTAAACTTATCGTTAACCAATGTTCCACCATAATTCAACATATTTGATGAATAATTATTCCCTTTTCTTTAATAATCTTATACTTTACAAATACCTTCCCAATTTAAAATATATTTATTATGTATCATCAAGTTTTACAAATTTAAATTCTTCTGACCACAATTACTATATAACGTATATATCCCTTAATCATAGACCAAAAGATAAAATTTATTATCTTTACCAAACTTATACAAAAGTTGTAACTTCTACCGTACATATATATGTATTTACATATACTATTCAAGATATTATTCTTACTATTACAAATATTTCAAAACCTAATTTTCATCTTAGACGTTTTCGCTCCCTTCACCTGCTGGTTTGGATTTGAGGCTTTGGTTCTCCCTTCGGTTAAGATTTCTGGGTTTAGGACAAAATTTTGCAATGTGTCCCTCCACCCAAAATTGAAACACTTTTTATTATTCCTGTTATACTTCTAATGTGGGCAACTATGTGAAAAATGCCTAATGTTTCCACAAGTAAAACATCGAGTCCCTCAAAACATACATATCCCTCTATGCTTCTTCCCACAAATACGACATCCTTCACTTCTTTGACTAGTGCTACTTTTTACCTCCTTCTCAAAGTTATTTGGAGAAGAGACATCCATTTTCCTTTTACGATCTCTCTTTTGTTGACACTGTCTTACTACTTCATTTTCTAATTCATCGGCCCCTTTCAACTCTGTTGACCCCACTAATTTAAAGTCTAAAGTAATCCTTAAAGTATTGGGTTCGACTTCTGGTGGAATCCCTGACCTCATAGCGAAGCTTCTAGTAATATGTTTACCAACTGTTGGGTTGGGTTTATCTCTAACTGGTTCCTATCAATCTATGCTGGTGATTTCCCTTGTGATGCCATTTCTCTAAAAATAGCGAACAACTAAATATAAGCATAATAATCAATCTCATTTAGCAGACAAGGTGTATATATTCAATTATATTCTACATATTCCAAGAAAATAATTGACTGACTAATGATTTATATACATATTCACTAGTTTTCCCCCAACGAATTCTTACACTATGAACACCATACTATTACAAACTACAACTCCTCAACGGCCCTCGATTTCCTTAACCTCTCATGCTTTTCATTCCCTTCTCTTAACTTAACTTTGACACTATTGATCATCCCTTTTGCGGATATCCATAATTTCTCCAACGACTATTAAAATCTATACAATTTCTTCTCTTTTTTAATGTTACTCCAACTTTTTTTACTTCTTCTTCGGTTGTCCCTCCTTCTGACTCTATATGAGTCTTATAAAAACTTAAATCTCCCTTTTTACTTAACTCTAACTTCGGTACTCTTCATGAGCACACTCTAAATCCACCATAGATTTGCCTTTTATAACTTCTAATGTTTTGTTGCAACTACTTCAGCAGACATTCCCTCTATTCTATTTTTCGGATCATTCTCCATTGATACACCTGATTCTGGCTCAAGTACTATCTTAAGTGAATCACACAGCTCATCACTCATAACATAAATAAACTTAACTTCTTCACTTACCAAAATCTTAATATGATATTACTAACTTATGCAAGTAATCTATTTTTTACTTTTCTCCAACTTCGGCTGATGAATTTCCTTAATTCATCTCCTACAAACTTATCTTTATTTTTTCTCTTTATTCACTTTATTACTGCTTTCCCCCTAATACTAAGTCTCTTACTTCCTTCACAATAAGTTCTAAACTCATTGTCATTTTTAACTTCAAATCTCACCCGTCCAAGTCACTTCCTAGATCCATCACTATCTCATTTCTTATAACCTTAATTACCTCCGTATATTATAAAACTTTTATCTTTATAATCTCCTTATTCTTACACCTTCTCTTTGTCTATTATAGACATTCCTAATATCTCCAGAATATTTCCTTACATTGAGTATCTAAACTCATTCCTTAATACTATCTCTAAGTTTATCTCCTTATTGCCTTCGCTAATATCTCTCAGGTCATATCCTAAGGCATTCCTACCCTAGCTCTATAACCTACTGATTTGATACCAAATTGTGACTCCCCCAAATTCTTTACATTACTGTAGCCGATTTGGTGCTCACGTAAATATTCTATAAGATAATAATTCCTATAAATCCAAGATTCGTAGTACTCATAGCAATTAGTAGTTCCCATCAGAACAATTATCGTAACTGAGTACCCTCACTTGGTTGTACAAGTTCAGTATCTTATAGTTATTTCTTCCATATCAATAATTCCTATCTATCTGGCCTCCATAGTATTAATGGTAGGGTTCTTGGAACTGAAAAGCGCTACCTCAGTGCATCAGAGAAGCCCAATGTTTGTTAACACTATCATTCAGATGTATAGTTCATATAGATACTGTACTCTTTTCTAATTTCATTAGAAAAAAAACTATACATTGGAACTAATAATTACATTACACAAATAATATACCATTACATCGATTCGAAAGGTCGTTAACTAGTACATTATAGTCCTCAATAGGATATCCATGTCTTAAGCCTTTCTATCCACAAATACCAGAACCGCTGGAATACATTCTTTCTATCTACAAATGAAAAATATTTGCAGGGATGAACTACAGAAAGCTTAGCAAGTTTTGAACAATAATCAAGGTTATACACGCACCAAATCTGGATTGGATGAACATAAAGTTCAGAGTTACACACACTAAATCTGGATTAAATGAACATAAAGTTCAGAGTTACACATATTAAATCTGGATTAAATGAACATAAACTTCAAAGTTACACACACTAAATCTGGATTGAATGAACATAAAGTTCAGAGTCACACACACTAAATCTGGATTGAATGAACAAAAAGTTTAGAGTTGTTCCACATATATATACTGAGTTTTGTCAGCCAAACCCTGCCCATTTTGAATTTCTGTCAGTCCGGTACACTTAGAAATCTAGGTTGATCTGCTCAACCAAACAAAACTAGGAGTATGCATATCATCTTATCCAAATATTATCTGATCATTGCTATAAATGTCAGTGACAGTCTCTTACTGCCTTTCGTATGATCATTGCTATAAATGTCAGTACAAAACCCCTGGTCAGTCTGTTACTATCGATCATAATAGTGTCAGTATATATATCGGTACCAATCAAAATTGGTTTCTCACAAACTATGCTTTGATATCAAATCAAACACATTTTTCCACATGACTTGGTTATGTTTGAAATCACAACCTTTGAATAACAGAAATCATGAACACTGTATATCACTAGATCATAACTAATAAATATAAAATTTTCATTTAATAAAATAATTTAAATGAAGCTGGCATTTGAAATATGAGGTTTGCACAAAGTACATAAAAACTTGCCTGCCCGACGATCAGCTAATTTATAATACTCGGAACTATCTACGCAACCTAAATATGTTCATTGCAGTAATTAGAACCAATAACAGTTGATATTTAATCCAATTACGAGTGTCTGGGTTGTATTCGATGTCTATTTGGTATTTTATAGCTTGATTACATAGTTATTGAATCATTTTTCGAGTAAACTTTGTTTAATGGTTTAAATATTACTTTAAATATTGTTTATATTAATTTCTAGAAGCCTAAAACCATTTTTCAATGATTAACATTAACTTTAACTAATTTATTATTAATCAAAATGATTTTATAATCATTAATATTATTTTCAAATAATTAATAATTATTCATAATGATTTTTAAACCATCAATATGATTTTCAAATAATTTACTATTATTAATAATGATTTTTAGATCATTAGTTTTAGTTTTAAATAATTTATTATTATTTAAAATGCTTTATTATTATTATTATCTAATTTGTTATCCATTAAAAATGATTTATCAATCATTAATATAATTACTAATCATTCATAAAAATTATTAAATCATCAATATTATGCTTAAATAATTTATTATCATTGATAATGATTTTTAAATCATTAGTTTTCATTTATTATTATTTAAAATGATTTATTATCATTTTTACTAATTTATTTAATAGCATTATTAATTAATGTTATTATCATTAATATTCAAATAAATTTAATATTAATAAAATTTTAAGTCAACATATTAAAAATTACTTATTATAATTTAAAATGTATTTTAGGAATTAATTATTAATTATAATAATTATTTAGTATTAATTTCTATTTACTATATTATTTATATTAATTTTAAACCAAACTGTCGCTAAAGGTTACTTTTAGTGACAGAACCGTCGCTGTTGGTGTTCTTCACCAACTAAAGAACATGAAAGTCAACGCTCAGAGGGTATGTTTGACTGGCCTTAATTCTTAACTGACAATGTTTTTGGTCATGACAATGGTTCAACATGGTAGTACTGATGTAGCACTTTAGGTTTATATCACTTTTGTAATCTAATTGCATCTCCTCGCAGATCTATGGCTGGTCAAAGTACTCACCAAGGCCTGATCTTGAGTTTCTAGGTAACCCAGAAACTCGATCAGTGTCAAACCCCCTACTTTAACACCTAATAACTTGGATCATATGTATTAGATATGTGTTATAATGTAACCATTAGTATACATGTCATATTTCCATAATACACCATTTAATGTGTCAAAGTAACATTAGAAGATTAAGATTTAACTGGTCAGACTGGCTGTCATGCGTATCTAAGAACTTTTTAGGTTACCCAGAAATCTGGGTAACCAGTTTCGAGACCCTACTTTTAATTTATCATATCTTGCACTCGTTTGATGTAATGAGTGATCCATTGACATGGGCTTGTAGTCAACATGACAGGGTTCAAATCCATTACACTTATATGATCCCAACACCTGTCAGAGTGAAGATCATGGTCTTTTAACATCTTGTCAGACACTGTTCTTGAGCTCTGGGTTTTCCAGAAATTGAAAACGTGATCGGTCAACGGGTTTTGACCATCAATATCTTGAAATATATACATCAGATGATCCTGAAATATATACGTAGAATATGATTAGTCTAAATAGACTTTGTGTTCATGGACTTTGTAGAATTCAATTAGACTTGGATTATGTAAAGCCCACTGTGTATGAAAATCAAGCCCAAGTTAGGCCCAATAAGAATTAATGTTAAGGCCCAAACCAAGAAATTAAACCGCGGATCGAATAGATAGGTCACCGGATGAGTTAAACCCTTGGGGCAACCCATGGGGGGACCCACAAGGCATTAGGGTCGGCCACTTGGCCACCTGTCGACGTCGGGATTTTTTTTTGTCCCTTTTCGTTACCTGTTATTTTGTGTTCTCATTTTATGTGAGATTTGTTTGAAAAAAAAGTGAAAAGGTCCGACATGTGTAATGTCGACGATTGGACTATAAGAGTCGTCAGTTGGTTTTTTAACTAGTTGTACCAACACAACTGAGAAAAGGTTTGCACATTGACCCAATGGTGTGACACTGCTAAACGTGTGACGCCCCCAAAATTAGGTATACGTCACCCATCTTGGGTCGTCACTTACATGGTACAAAATACAAATACAAACTTAATTATACAAATGTCGTGTAACATACGACAATACATAAACTGAGAGTTCTAATAGGAATATTGTCATCTAGACAATATCCATACTCAACGAGTCCTCATTACATTTATTGTCACACTATTTAACAGAATGGTGAGGACTACTAATGCTATCTTCTGGACCATCACTCCTTTCCCTGACTCGTCCCAGCTATATTCTCATTTCCTGAAGAGAACATTGAAAGAAAGGGTGAGCTCAACTAGCCCAGTAAGAAATATTATGACTAAGATAATGAAGAATAAATTATTAATAGTCTTCAATAATGTTAAACTGATAAAATATAATAGACATCAAGTTTAACTGCAGCGGAATAAGCAATCCATTAGAAGAGTCAAGTAGAGAATAAAACCTACTATCTTCTATGATTTAAAAATATTTTCATCAACTTTTATCACTGAGACTCAGCTTAATAAATAAACCACATCTTCTAATCATCCTTGTATTACGGGCCAAGGATATTCATTAAATCATCAATGATCATGACTATACCGAAAAATCCCTGATCATAATCATACCACAAACTGTCTATCAATGCATTACAAGCCACTGAGAACTTTTACCACACCACTTATAACATCACAGTTTCATGATTATACCGAATGATCCCTAGTCATAATCATACTAAGTCCATTTATGCACGTAAGCCAAAGATGACTTTTAACATAAAATAAACATGAGGATGATGACAATGTTATAGAAATTCAATTAAACAAGTTCAATAATTAGTTTATCCAGGAACTAATAATATCCAAATTGTCAACATGATACTTCTTTGTAAAGTAACAGTCAAGAATGCTCAGAAGAATATTTTCATGAAAAGATACTGGATGAAGTGCAAATATCAAGGATATTCCACTAATTTCATGGAGTATAGAAATCAAAACTTTAACCAAATGAGTATAATAAAGAATATATGAAACTGCAAATGGATTTTTACCAGCCATGCGGTAATCCACGTATACAGATCATTTCCACAATTTAATAAGGAATGAATATAAAGGATCATTCACCATGCATGTGGCAATCCACATAGACATGTTATTCCAACAGAATAATAAAGAATGGAATAACAGAAGGATTCACCATGCATGCGATAGAGACCGCACAGACAGATTATTCCCAACAGAATAATAAATATGGAACCAGGTCAGGTGAAATTCACACCGACAGGATATTCCGACAGAATAATAAATGCGAAATAATAAATGATGGAACCAGGTCAGGTGAAATTCACACCGACAGGATATTCCGACAGAATCGTAAAGAACTGAATAATAAAAGAATTTCACCAAGTATGCGGTACTTCGCATAAACAGGTTATTCCAACATAATAATAAAGAATGGAATAACAGAAGAAGATCACCAAGTATTGGGTAAACCGCATATACAGGTCATTCCACCAAGTATAGGGTAAACCACGCATACAGGTTATTCCAACAGAATAATAAAGAATGGAATAACATAAGTTCTCTTCATGAATAAGAAAGAATAACACCCCTTACCATTTTAAAGAAGAACTGAAATAAAGAAGTAGTTAAGTGGCAGAATACTCTTCTTCTTTCTCTCTATAGTTTCTCTCTCTAGAGTTCAGTGAATTCGTAAGAAATAATGAAGGAATGAGCTTCTATTTATAAGCTTGGTAGAGTAAGGGTAAAATAGTCTTTTTGCCATAATTTATGACATCATCGCTTACATCATCGATCAGATGACATCATTGCATACATCATCGATCAAATGACATCATTGCTTACATCATCCTTCTGATGACATCATTGCTTACCTCATCGTTCCGATGACATAATCGCTTACATCATCAGAATTCAAATTCAAATTATTCTCTTTCACCTCATTTTACTTGTATACCATGAATTTACTATAATAATGTTACCATTCAAATTATTAAAAAAAACATACTATCATATAATCACATTATACTACTATAATATAATATTATAATAATATATTTAAATGAATTATTACTAATATAATTTCAACCAACGGTCTGAAAAATTAGCACATTTCCTCATGGAATAATATTGTACCCAAAAATGATTTGGACCGAAAATAAATATATTGTCCGGGTGAATAGTAACTCGTGAATATTAACTCGTGAATAGTAACTCGTGAATAGTAACTCGTGAATAGTAACTCCGACACAAAAAGTGTCTCAAATACTCGAGTGAATAATACTAGAGTGAATAGTAATTTAGATGAATAGTAACACGTGAATAGTAACTCGTGAATAGTAACCATGTATTTTATGACAACTTGTTTACTTTAAAAAAAAATTTACATATCACCCTTAACTTTAACCTTTTATCAATTTAACCATTTACCAGAATAGAAAAATTGAATACTTTTATTTCATAAAATTCGGGGTCTCACAAAACGGGTCTGTAAAATTGAGATTTATTAGGGTCCGAGGACTTGCTTATGCGGAGGGAAGGTGTTAGGCACCCCCCGACATCCATGTTACCACGTTGACCGCCACTTTTCAAGAAACTGTTATATGAATATCTGTGTGTGTGGGTCAATGTGTTTTTATTTGGAAGTAGTGCAAGGCCTCGTTCTTACCTATATACACAGAGTTTGAATTTATGTAACAATTCAATTTTAAACAAGATATGGCAGTGATGTTTTAAAAGAGGTTTTTCAAACCCAGTGCTCAATAGTAATTGAGACCTTTTACACTCCCATTTTATTCAATATTCGGCTTGGTTGATTTTATTTTATAGATGCGAAGCATCTGTATGAAAATAATGTACCAAAAGGTGTTGAATTCCTCGTGGGTATGAAAACCATCTGAGGATATCCAAACATCACAGATAAATTTACAAGCTGCTTACAGCTGAAAAGGTCCATCACGGAAACCGAATCTAGATTCAGTGGACTGAATTTGTGATCACATGATTCCTAGGCTTACATGATGCCGCAGTTGATATGAACGTAGTAAGCAGATATATATATAAAAGCTGTATATATATATATATATATATATATATATATATATACAGACATGATCACCAACCACGAAGCAACTCCATGGGGGATCAGAAATGTAAATAAAGTTGTAAAAGCTATCAACCGTCACGAGGAAAACTCCAGGCGGGACGAAATGTACAGAAAGCTGTAAAAACGGTCAACCACCACGAAGTAAACTCCAGGTGGGATGAAATGTAAAAATGTATATATATATATATATATATATATATACACACACACACACACACATATATAAGCGATAAACGCACCGGATGTAAAATTCAGGTTCATCGGACAAACGCACCGGATGTAAAATTCAGGTTCATCGGACAAAGTCCAACAACAGTTAATATGTATAAGTATATATATATATATATATATATATATATATATATATATATATATATATATATTAAAGCAGTAAACGCACCAGATGTAAAATTCAGGCTTATCGAATAGAGTTCGACACGCACTTCATATATATATAGAAAAGCAATTAAACGCTTCAAACGTAAGTCTAGGCTCATCGAACTGAGTTCGACACAAAGTTCATATATATATATATATATATATATATATATATATATATATATATATATATATATATACGAAAGAAAGTAAATGCTCCAGACCGAAGTCTAGGCTCAATCGAGGCATAACTCGATGATGTTAGTCCATATAATATATATATATATATATATATATATATATATATATATACAAACTGAAATAAAACCACGGACCGAAGTCCGGGCAAACACACGCAACACGACTCTCAACGTGAAGAACAATGTGTGCAAAGATGAAGAGAAAGGCTTTAAAGCATGTAAGAAGGCTTACAGTGGGCTACCAAAGAAGATTTCTATATCTTTAAAGTAGATGAACACTAGCTTCTACCAGTACAAAAGTAGCTATATATGAGCTCACAAGTGTTTAAAATGAGAAAGCACTCAGTTTGGGGTGAGTACAGAGCAAATTGGACAGGGCTTCCTCGCCATTTTCTCTTACAAAATGGCCACCCCAAGTCCTCTATTTATAAAGGGTGGAGCCACAGGTACCTGCGGCTGGGCCGTAAGTGTACCATAGGCTGTCCGGGGTGCCCCAGGCTTTGCGGGTCTCGTCGTCTCGAAGTACGTGCACGTAGGCAACGTGATGTCCGCTTGAACTTTTAGAATTGCAATTCGAGCATCAGATTGAGGTATATAGGACCTATTTCGGACTGCCGTTGTCAAGAGTTAGGTAATGACATGGGATTAGAGGTTGTACGAAGTCATGAAGATGGGACGATGCCCTCCGGTCTTCAGCTTCAAATTCTATCCATTATGCTGCGTAATAGTCACTCGGGATTGGTTTTCCTTAGCTCTTGTGGGATATTGTTGTGTAAAAATGTATGTCTGAAATGCTGAGACGGCGTGATGTGGTGTCAAGTTGGCAAGATGACAACTTTGCCCCTCACTGGGGTTATCTCCGATTTGGGCTGATGAAGCAGACGTTGCTTAGGGTTATCGCTGAGATTGGACTGCTGCAAATGTTGAAGGTCCTTATTGTCATCTCTGAGGTGTGACTGTCTTGTACTGAGTGCCTCGATGTGAGCACCGAGGTTAAAGCTGATTGCATTTGAAATAACCATTTCCAGGGTTTTCTCCAAAAACTGCAACTGCCTTCCTTGGGGTTATCTCCAAGGTTGGAATTTGCTATTCCCAGTGTTGGGACTGAGACGGAACATCTCGGGGTTATCTCCGAGATGAATCGGTCTTCTCCGGTTTGTGTTTCGGTAATGGATCGACATGCCTCGGGGTTATCTCCGAGGTTGGAATTGTTACTCCCGGTGTGCGTTCCGGGGTTGAGTTGTTACTCCCAGTGGTATCCAGGGTTGAACTGTTCCTCCCGGTGGTATCCGAAATAGATATAAACCGTCTTCCAGGGTTTCCTCTTAAAAGATAAATCCGCGCTCCTGTGATATCAGTAACAAATAGGCACAAAATTTTGAGTGTCTACAGATGCCCCTCTTTATCATATTCATGCAATACAATGCATGGATATGATAAAGAATCCTAGACACTTGAAATATAACATAAAGCAACTATATGATGTATGTGTATGGGGTTGTTGCCCAATATGTTGAGGAGGATTGCTATCTCCCTACAGTTTCTACTGGGGATTTGGCACTGATGACCAAATTGGATGTGCGATCCAACTCTTTGAGGATGTTGACGTTGGGATTATCATCAAAGTCCTAAATCCTTGATACAGACTTGATTCTAAAGTAGTGCCTCTTATGTGTAAGAGATCTGTGGGGATAAAGCTTTGTCTATTTGAGGATGTGTTTAACATATTTCGACATCAATCCTCCTTGATGACATTTCCCTCTCCTGGTTTGTATCGCCAGAATACGTCAATGTTCTATTGGTTTTACTGCCAACAACAAATGTTGTCAAGGCTGCCCAACCTTCGTTGATGTTTGAACCAACGGTTTACCACGCGTTATAACCCCCACCGGGGATATATTTGATCCTCTGTTGATGTGTAGATCAACGAATGAACTCCCTACTGGGGATAAATGCCAAGGCTGCTTGGACTTTGTTGATGTATATATCAGCTGATAAAATCATCGGATGATTTCTGATGCGACGTTGGGTTTTCTTGCCAACGGCTAAACTGATGTCAAGGTTTCTTGACCTTCATTGATACGTACATCAATAGATGACAATACGTTGTGATCCCCGCCGGGGTTGTTGTATTATCGTTGATTTGTGTGTCAACGGCTGAAATCATCGGATAACTTCCGACGCTCTGTTGGATTTAATTGCCAACGGTTATAGTGATGTCAAGGTTGCTTGACCTTTGTTGATATGTATGTCAATGGATGATATGCATTATAACCCCCGCCGGGGTTATGTACTTCAACTTATGTACCGCGTTGTGACCCCCGCCGGGGTTGTGTAGCAAGGTAGGATGACGATCCTGAATGAGAAGAATTGGACCTGTGTGAGGTATTGCTGAGCGTGACTTGTATCATCTGAGATCATCGGCATAGTATACCCTGTGGTTGGGCGAATACCAATGAATGATGTGAAGACCCACAGTTGAACCAGGATTGCAGGCTATTCTGCTCAATCGCGTAGCGTTTTTATTCCTGATTTGGCCTGTTCAGCTTGCGAGAACTCCTTTGCAGCTCGAACTGGACAGAGCCGGAGGGGTGGGAACCACCTGGATAGCCTCTGTTAGTTGTAGGGCATTTGTGCCCCATTTTCCTGTAATTATAGTTGTACAGAGATGGTGTATTAGATGATGATATACTTAGGAATGTATGTACAGTTTTTCCATTCCCTATATCATATTGCCATCTATTATCTTTAATGCATGTATCATGCTATGCATATGTATGTATGTCTAGAGATATTCCGCATTGACCCCTAGATGGTCTTATGACACGGCCCGTACAGATGTCTTCTTCGACAGTTAGCCGTATTAATCATACCCCCACCATTATTGGTGGTATCTGGTATGCGATCGTGGTATGATTGCATGTCACCATCAGACAGGGTGACCATAGATCATTTATTGCAACATACTATGACCTTGTTGATGTTTCAAGTTCCCATAGGATTCGTGGATGGCATATTAGAGCACTGGGTATCGGAGAGGCACGTTTTTTGATTTGGGACCCTGGAGTTGACTCCCACTCTGAAGGAGTATGTACGGTTGACGATGCTGCCACTGGATAGACCTTGCGTGCATATTGCTTTGGGGGACATGAGTCGGCAGTTCATGACCCTCACTGGACTGAGGCGTAGAGTGGTGCAGGATGAGCTTACATCTGGCCACGTTATATCCCAGCATTTTTTGTTTGACAAATTTAGCTCTGAGGATAGTTATAGATGACATTCCAGGGATTTCACCACACTGGATGATCATTGGCGTCTAGCCAAGGTAGATGTACTACTATTGTGTGTACTGTCATATGTCTACATGCCACTGTATATGGATGAGTTGGATATAGGAGTTATCGTGGCGGTGAGAGCTCTCAGGGAGGGTCGCACCATCATTCCTATGATTATATCCGAGACATTGAGGTCAGCTACATACTGTTGCACTTATCTGACAGGAGTATTTACGGGCAGTTCGGTCATGCTATACGTGTGGTTTATGTCACACCTGAGATCGATTGGCACTTTTAGATGGCATGAGTATTGCTTCACCCATGATATAGCCATGACATATTCATTTCAGCCTGCGGAATGTACGGATGCTGCATCTTGGTCCGCTTTCTTAGCTGATATTGTAGACCTGTTTAGTATATTGCCCTGCTCCAGGCTCAGCGCACCTTACAGCTTTATTACTCATGCTCCGAGCATGGATTACATCCCTCTGGCTGGTTTGAGGGGCATGACTACTTATCATCCACTTACCGTGATGTTGCAGTTTGATCAGTTTTAGGATTTTCATCCTTTTGAGGGAGCGTTGGGCCAGCGTTTAGCTTCTCACTATCTTTCAGTAGAGAACAGATCCCGTGTGTATGCATGTTGGGATCAGCGCGAGATAGTCGCTTTCTCCATTAGTCATCCAGGTTATTCTGCAGAGTATTCCGTATGGATGGAGACAGAGACTGCATCGGTTGTGGTTGTATCCATATTACTGAATATTGATTCAGATGGTGGAGAGCCCATGCAGGACATTGATTCTCACAACGAGGAGAAGTCAGGTGCTGGGTTGCCAACATCTTCTTTAGATTCTCCCAATACTAGCACTGTCATGATTCAGCATTCAGCAGAGTATCTTGAGCAGAGTCTTCATCTGATGACCTTTGAGAGAGATTAGGTTAGAGCCCTGATGTTGGCAGCTCTTAATGGGAGAGACACAACCCTGTTAGAGAGGGATGAGGCATTGGCTCGTAGAGATACCGCTGTTGTTGAGTGGGATGAGACCAGATCAGCTAGAGATGCAGTGATAGTTGAGAGGGATAGTACCATACCTGCTCGGGATGTAGCCGTCACAGACAGTACTGCAGTGAGATCCCTTACCATTGGCATGATCGCAGAGATGAGCACATATATTGATGAACACATGGTCACCATGTAGATGGCTGCAGATCTGTTGGGTCATGTGGATATCCTCGTACAGGAGACCACAAATTTACCTCATTCTGCTGAAAGAGATGCCATGTTGGACTTGTTAGCTCGCATATACACCGATTTATAGATGGGCTTGTATTTTCCTGCACAGACTAGCTTAGTCATTTTGTCATGTACAATTTATATTATGTATATCAAATAGCATTATATAGCAAGGAAATATATTTTTGATCACTTCCCTTTTAGATATGCTCTGATACTTGCTTGATATTTGCCTGCTGCTTCAGGGCTTGTGATCTTGATGTATTCGGAATTCCTCCTTGCTAGATGGACATTGAGTTGTCTCTGGATAGCTCAGAATAGATAATGGATCTATGTGTATCCCTACCATTTTTCGGTGTCTTGGGACTGGTTTCTGTATGGAAATGTGGAGAGGATTGTGGCTTTCCTCTTTGAGATTGACCGCACCACAGATGGTCGCCAGTACTCCTATTTAAGAGGAGCCTAGTTAATTCCATCTCTTCTGGATTGGTGTTGGTCTTCAAGGTACAACTGCAACTTAGATAGTCGCCGAATCTCCTATTCACAAGGAGAGGTTGGGTAATTCCATCCCTTTGGTTTGAAGCCAATGAAATGTGGTGAATTGAAGTTTGATCCCAGTACCATTGACAAGTATTTGTGTTTTGGTAGGGGGTTAGACCGAACCATAAATGGCTGCCTACGTACTCCTATTGAATTGGAGATTAGGTTTGCGTAGTTCGAACCTGGTGTAAGAGGTTCAACACTGTTTATGAAAGGCAGATGGGTGTAGAAGCTTTATTGATGAAAAAGGTTGTAGAAATGTTTTTGTGGTTTTTGTTTTTTTGTAGAAAAGGGTAGAAATGTTTTTGTTGTTTTTCTGTTTTTTGCGATCGGGCCATAGAGAATATGGTTACCTACATACTCCCGTGTATCAAAGAGATCAGGTCGACGTAGTTCACCCCTCAAGGTGACTTGAAAAGCGTGATCCCATGTGCAGGATAAACTGCGGGGAAGAAAGATTAATCCCATGTACATGTCAAACTGTGGGGAAGAAAGTTTAATCCCATATACAAGATAGACTGCAGGGAGAAGTTTGATCCTAAGTTGAGGACAAACTGCAGGTACGAGAAGTTTGATCCCATGTATGGGTAGCCAAACTGCAAATATTAGAGGTTCAATCAGTAGTGGGATGACCTAAGTTGTATGAGCGCAGTGAAGCCAGGCTGTTGGCTTAAAGAGTATGTTTCCCTGAGGGGCAAAGTGTGGAAAAGAGTTGTATGTGGTAAAGGGTTAAAGAACCGGAATGACTGGTGATTTGATGATCCAACACCAGGATGTTTGCTTGATGGTAACTTCAGACGTAGTACCGTTTCATGCTGTCCGAGTTGATGAGTTGTGGAAATTCATCGCCATCCATTTCTTGTAATCTGAGAGCGCCTCCTGTCAATACTTCCTTGACAACAAATGGGCCTTCCCAGTTAGGAGCTAATTTTCCTTTAGACTGATCTTGGTTGTTAATGATCTTTTTCAAAACCAAGTCATGTTGTTTAAACTGCTGTAATCGGACTTTTTTGTTGTAGTATCTAGCGATCCTTTGTTGATATAATTGACCATGGAAGATAGCCGTGGTTCGCGTTTCATCTATTTGAGACAATTGGTGATACCTGTCTTGTACCCATTGATCTTCATCCAACTAAGCGTCCATCAACACTCTGAGGGATTCCATTTCTTCTTCTATGGGGAGTACTGCTTCTATCCCAAAGGTTAATGCATAGGGGGTTGCCCCAGTTGAAGTGCGCATTGATGTTCTGTAGGCTAACAGAGTAAGAGGCAATAGGTCAGGCCATCCTTTGTGATTGGCGGACATCTTTTGCATGATCTTCTTATTATTTTTGTTAGCTACTTCAACAACACCATTCATCTTTGGATGATAGATGACGAAATTAAGGTGTTTGATGCGAAATTTATTGCATAATTCCTCCATCATTTTGTTGTTGAGGTTCTTAGTATTGTCCGATACAATTACCTCTGGTTGTCTGTATCGACAAATGACATTGCTTCTGATGAAAGCAATGATGACTTCTTTGGTAACCCTGGGGAAGGAGGCTGCTTCTACCTACTTGGTAAAGTAGTCGATCATGGTGAAGATGAATCGATGTCCATTACTGGCTTTGGGCTCGATGGGCCCGATCACGTCCATTCCCCACATTGAGAAGGGCCAAGGTGAACTCATATTGTGGAGCTCCCGTGGAGGGGCGTGGATAACATTCCCATGAATTTGGCATTGATAACATCTCCTGACGTGGTCATAGAAATCAGCCTTGAGAGAAAGTCAATAACGTCATGTCCTAAGGATCTTCTTGACAAGGATGAGACCACTCATGTGTGGTCCACAGACTCCACCATGGATCTCATCCATGAGTCTCTGAGCTTGGTCTTTGTCTAAACATATGAGAAGACCTAGTCCTACATCTCTCTTGTAGAGTGCATCTCCGCTCATGTAGAATTTCATAGCAAGTCGATGAATCCGCCTTTATTCAGTCAGGCTCGCCTCAGCAGTTGTAGATCCATCTCGCAGGTACTCCTTGATATGCTGATACCAAGGTTGTTGGATGGGAGGTAGCTCATCCGATATTTCTCCAACGTAATTCCCATAGGCTGGTGCCTTTTGTAGGGCTACCGTGACGCTTGACTTGTGTTCCTTGTCATGTATGTGAATCAAGGAGGCCAAAGTTGCTAATGCGTCCGCAAAGTCATTCCTATTACGAGGAATGTGTATAAAGGAGATTTCTTCAAACTCTAAAACCATCTGTAAAACTTGCCGATGGTAAGGCAGCAATCGCAACTCTTTAGTTTGATGGATTCCTATGGATTGTTTGATTACCAACTCTGAATCCCCAAAGATAGTTAACCGTCTGATACCCATTGAATGGGCAAGTTTTAGCCCCATGATACAGCCTTTATACTCAGCTATGTTGTTGGTGCTGACAAACTATAATTTGACGGCGACGGGATACTGCTCCCCCGTACCGGATACTAGAACTGCTCTAGCTCCAGAACCTTCAGTATTAACAGCTCCATCAAAATACATGTTCCATATTGGAAGTGCATCGTACTGATGTTATTACTGAATTGCCATTACCCCTTCATCGGGGAAGTATGTTTCCAAGGGTTTGAAATCCCTTGAAGGTGTGGCGGCCAGTTGATCCGCAATTCCTTGACCTTTGATGGACTTTTGAGTCACGTAGACAATGTCAAATTGTTGTAGGATCAATTGCCATCTGGACAGCCGATAATTCAGTATGGGTTTACTGAACACATACTTGAGAGGATCCACACGGGATATGAGATGGGTTGTGTGCCCATGGAGGTAATGTTGTAATCTCATGGCAGCCCATGCTAAAGCACAACAAGTCCTCTCAATCAGAGTGTACTTGTGTTCACTGCTGCTGAATCTTTTGTTGATGTAATAGATAGCTCGCTCTCGGCCTTTATCGTCTTTCTGACCCAGCATGCAACCCATGGCATTGTCACTGATGGACAGGTACAGGAACAGGGGAACATTATCCCTGGGTGGTACCAAGATAGGAGCTTTGACTAGCTGCTCTTTGCTGGTATGGAAGGCCTTCTTGCACTCATCATTCTATTTCATGGAGGAGTTCTTCCTTAACAGCTTGAAGATAGGTTCACAGGTTGCTGTGAGTTGAGAAATGAATCAGCTAATGAAGTTGACTCTTCCCAAAAATCCCCGTATTTCCTTCTCTGTCTGAGGAATGGGCATTTCCGTAATGGCCTAAGTTTTGGTAGGATCCAGCTCAATTCCTTTGTGGCTAACTAGGAATCCTAGCAACTTGTCTGATTAAACGCTAATAGCGCACTTAGCTGGATTCAACTTCAAGTTGTACTTCTGCAACCTGTTGAATATCTTTCTGAGATGGTCTAAGTGGTCATCCTCCTTTCGGGACTTGATAATGATGTCATCCACGTAGATCTCGATCTCGTTGTGCATTAAGTCGTGGAAGAGAGCCATCATAGCTCTCTGATAGGTAGCTCCGACATTGATGAGGCCGAATGACAACCGTCTATAGCAAAAGGTTCCCCAAGGAGTGATGAAAGTAGTTTTTTCACGATCTTCCTTAGCAACCATAATCTGATGGTACCCCGCAAAGCAATCCGCAAAGGAGTACATGCCATATTGAGCAATATTATCAATGAGAATGTGGATAAAGGGCACAAAAAAGCTATCTTTAAGGCAAGCTTTATTCAGATCCCGATAATCCACGCAGACTCGTACCTTTCCTCCAGACTTAGGCACAGGAACGATGTTAGATATCCATTCAGGATATGTGGATACCATGATAATGCCAGCTTGAGATTGTTACATAATTTCTTCTTTCACCTTTAAACTCCACTCAGGTTTTAATGCCTGAGCTTCTGCTTGACTGGCTTGAATCCCTCTTTAATGGGAAGGCGATGGAGAACAGTGCCAGGTGACAACACCACCATGTCTTCATGAGACCATGCAAACACATCCTAGAATTGGGTTAATATCGTAACCGTGTCATTCCGTTGGTTTGGGGTAAGGTCTGAACCAATCTGGATTAACTTAGGGTTTTCTAAGGTTTCAAGATTGAAGAAGGTGGTTTGATCAAGGTTGGGTTTACGCTTGTCTTCAACCCATTCTTTGATCTCCGAAGGCACCTCAATGTCCTCTTGTATTTCCAACAAGTTTGAGTCCAACTTTTCATCAAAGTTACAATCCTTGTGGAGAAGAGGCAACTTATCAGTAAGTACAGGCACCTCTAAGTTCAGAGTCCTGAAATAAAATATGTTTTCACTTAATATATATGAAACTGCTTAATCATACATAATGTTAGCATATACGGATAAAAGAACTGCTAATACTATACAAAAAAGTAAGCAATTATTATATCTATAGGGCAGAAAGAAGTCCTGCCCATTTTACCCTGGTCGACCAATGTAAGGAGTGCTGCTCCAATTAGCAAGGATAAAGTCCGGATGGACTACATTGATGGAGGGGCTGTCATCGTCCTCCTTTTCCCGAATGATAACCATGACGTCTGGTCAATCATCGTCTGGGGTATGTCTATTTATATGTTCATCATGAACAATGATGCGCATGCCCGATATTATCCAGACGACGTTTTGTTTGATTCTTTGTTTCTCTTCCTCCACTCGGAAATCTGGAACAAAGGCTTCTTTTGCTTTGAACGACACTGGCTTGGGAAACAACATAGCCATCATGTTGGTTGGCACCTTTACAGGATGTTGTGCAGACTCAACGTTTGAAGGTGAAGATAAACGCCGCGTGGTTAAAGCTGAAGGAATCTGCTGATGCTTGTGAGGATTCCTTTGACTAGAACTGGAATAATAGCCTAGTCCAGTTGTCCCAGTTTGACTAGTTACTTGGATGGGCTATTTGATACCTTGGTGATCTTTACCCAGCCCTTGTCCTAGCTGATGACCCAAAGACATCATTTCTTGAGTAACCGACATTACTTCGGCAGAGATCTTGGGCACGGGCAATGGCGTTCCCAGGGCATGGAATTGAGGGTTGCTTACTTCCAAAGTGTGGAAACTGACCTGCTCAACCTCAGAATTAAAACTGATGAACGGTATGTCACCTTGTTGAGGGCATTCCGGTTCAGCGTTGACTGTAACTAGACTATTGTTGATAATGTATTTCAGTTGCTGATGAAGGGTAGAGGGGACTACCCCAGCCATATGAATCCACGGTCTTCTCAAGAGCATGTTGTATCCCGAATCTATCTTGAGTACGTGGAAAGACATGTAAAATGTATGGGGACCAATCTCAATTAGTAGCTCAATCTCTCCGACTGAATTTCGGCGGGATCCATAAAAAGCTTTGATGATCGTATGGCTACTTAGAATTCGATTGAGATTGACGTTCATCTTCAACAATGTAGCGTCTGGATAGATATTCAAAGATGAACCTCCGTCTACTAAGACTCCAGCTAGCATATATCCGGAGGACAAGACCGCAATGTGTAACGGCTTGCAATGACCAGTCCCTTCTGGCAGTATGTCATCATCAATGAAGGATATCACATTGTTGTTAAAAATGTGATCAGCCAGATGTTGAAATTTTTCCACATCCACTGATTTTGGCAAGTAGGCTTCTTCCAAAACCTTTAGTAGAATCTTCCGGTGATCCTCAGAAGTTAAGACCAAGTCCAAAATTGAGATTTTGTGTGTAGCTTTTTTTAAGCTTAAAACCACCTTGGCTTCGTTATGACCTATAATGCGGAGGAATTTTTCAATCTTCTCCACGAGAATTTTCCCCTTTGATTTAATGGTATACTTCATCACCCGTTGGGGAAGATACAGTGGATTCTCTTTCATCACTGCAGCAGTTGTATGCGAAGTGGATCCTTCAGCTTCTCCATAATTCCGAGGAACTTTCTGTAAGCTGACAACAGGATATTATGGTCAGAAGGGTAAATTGATTGGCTCTAGAGTAGCCACTTTCAAAGGATTGTTGTTTCCTCTGAGTTGAATGGTAGATATAGGGCATGGTTTGATAATGCCATCAGCCTCTGTGGAGATAATTGCTACCAATCCTTTCCATTTAGTAGGACATGTATTCTCACTTCCCCGTAGCACAGTATCATCGTCTGCTAGTTGTAGGACACCGCTATCAATGAGATTTTGGATAAGGTGGCGGAGTGCCCAACATTCTTCTGTGTTGTGACCGCGAGAATGGGAGTGATATTGACATACTCTATCAGAATTGTACCGTCCTGAACGAGGATTGATTAGTGGTAGAAGGGAATTAATCCTTCCTTCATTGATTAGCATTAGAAGGATTACCTCCATAGGCTGGCCCAGATATGTAAATTCCCTTGCGTTGGCAAAATCCCGACGAGCTTTGGCGTTCGCTCTCCTTGCCACTTTATCCTCCATTGTTTCACTTTCTGGAGGTGAAGAGGAAATATTTATGACAAGAAGAAGGAGACTAGCATGCTCTTGGCTGATTAATTGGCGTGTGACTTGATGTTGGTATGTCACCAGTTTTTCTAATTGCTCAATTTGCTTACATAGAGCTTTAATCTTTCGTTCCATTGAGAATTGGAACTTGGTATAATCCCATTTGTTGGCACCTTCTTTGGTGATCTGGGATGCTTCACCATTAGAATTAAAACTTTGTCCAGTGCTCCAATTAATCATGTTGACTTCTTCCTCTTTGTGTGCAAAAAGAGGGTTGTCTTGAACGTGAGGTTGATTGGGTTTGGAGATCACGATCTCACCGTTGTCTATCAGGTCTTGGATCTTATGCTTCAATGCCCAACAATCTTGAGTATCATGTCCAGGTGCCCCGGCATGATAAGCACATTTTTTAGCATCATTAAAACCCCTACCATTATGGTTGGCTGGTGGAAGAAGATGTGTGATTTTCTTCTGCGTGGTCAGAAGAGTGAGAATATTCTTGAGATAGTCCCCTAAGGGTGTGGACACTCGAGGGCATTTCACTTCTCCACCTTATGGTACAATAGGGTTTGAAGATTGTGCTTAAAAGGGAGTGTAATTTCTCCTCTGGATAGGCATGTTTTGATTTCCTTTTTGACCCTGTAGTATTAGGGAAACATCCTCTTCTTTCTTTTTATGGACCCTCCGAGGGTTGTTTCCATAATTTTCGAATTGGATGTGTTCAGCAACAACTTTAAGGACAGCTAGGTCTTGAATCTTTCCTGACTTCAATCCCATCTCAGCCATCTCTCCATGTTTGATCATTTCAGAAAATGGTTTACCGATGCCAGCTAAGACTTTCTCATAGAAAGGAGTTTCTTTTATGTCGATAAAGGTCATAACCATCTCTGACTCTATCATAGAAGGAATAACTTGAGCAACAAGGTGCCTCCACCTTTGAGCATACTCTCTGAAAGACTCATTGGACTGTTTCTTGACCTTGGTAATCTGGTACCGGTCAGGAGCCATCTGAGACTGAAAACTGTATTGTGTGAGGAAGGCGTGAGCTAGCTCTTTCCAGCTATGGATCTTTGAGTTGTCTAATCTGGTATACCATGAACGGGCTTCTCCAGTCAGACTTTTTTGGAACAGCTACATTCTGAGCTTCTCATCTTCTGCATAAGATTCGAGTTCCCCAATGAATACCTTCAAATGTGTATAAGGATCTCCTAACCCATCATACTTTTCAATGTCAGGAGTTTTAAATTTTTTTGGATAATGAACACCAGGGAATAAACAAAGGTCGGCATATGAAACACTCCCATGTGCTCTAATTCCTTTGATAGAACGCAGGGTTCCTTCTATTTGAAGAACTTTCTTTCTGATGTCACTGGTGTCTGGATATTTTGTAAGATGGGCTGCATCATGACTTTTGTTGGTTGTATCCAACTGCAGTTCAGGTATTGTAATGGCTTTATCAGGACCTTGAGTTCCTCCTTGTGTAGAGGATTCAGCATGTACGAGTATTTTAGGACCTTGTGTAGATTGATGTAGTTCTTTAAGCAGAACAACCAAGTATGTGATTTGCTTACTTAATCTGTCAAATTCTTCACGAGAAACTGGATTAGACTGGTCAGATGAAGACATGATTGGTTGTAGGCTTGTGGCCTTTTTGGACTTTGACCGGGTAACAGGTCCGAATGCTTCCCTGTGACAGAACTGGCATAGTTTAGTTTTTAGGGAATGTGTAAATATTAACATGCTATGTGAAGTGTCCGTTTTAGGAATTTTGTCCTGCAAAACGGATGTTAGCTGTTCAAAGTACAGGATAACATGTTAATGTAAATATGTACATGCACATATTTCTTCATATTTCTTATTAGATGGAGATGAATATGGAATGTAAATTACAAGTAAATATTTTTACAAGTAATTTAAAATGAGAAAGCATAAAGAGACTTTCCTCTGCATTTGGTTTATCAGAGGCTGACCTATCTTAGGTTACTCATGCGGATTTTCAGCATGAAGGTTCCCAAATTATCGCAATTTACTCGACGGGAAATTAATTCGTTCTTTCAACTGGAGCGAATTTGGGTGGTGCCTTTCCTGAGCCTCGGGGAATTAGTCTTCCCACGAGTCCAGTAATCAAACACCGAGAGGATAGCCTCCTGGTGGAGGAACCACACAACATGCATTCACATACAACGTGTCTCACCGTTTATGAAAATGATGACATGTGCGAAGCACTAATATCACAAGTAGATATAGGGTAAAACATTAACCGCAATAAAGATATGCATTCGTACGTATTCATCATAAATGTAAATGCAACATCCATACACAAGCATACAACAGTTTTGAAAAGCTGGTAGCGGCTTAAGTCCTCTTACTGGAGTCCCCAGTAGAGTCGCCACCTGTCGACGTCGAGATTTTTATTTGTCTCTTTTCGTTACCTGTTCTTTTGTGTTCTCATTTTATGTGAGATTTGTTTGAAAAAACAAGTGAAAAAGGTTCGACATGTGTAATGTCGACGATTGGACTATAAGAGTCGCCAGTTGGTTTTTTAACTGGTTGTACCAACACAACCGAGAAAAGGTTTGCACATTGACCTAGTGATGTGACACTGATAAACGGGTTTGTGAAACCGAGATTCATTAGGGTCCGGGGACTTGCTTATGCAGAGGGAATGTGTTAGGCAGCCCCTGACATCCGTGTTACCACGGTGACCGCCACTTTTCAAGAAACTGTTATATGAACGTGTGTGTGTGGGTCAATGTACTTTTATTTGGAAGTAGTGTGAGGCCTCGTTCGTACCTATATACACAAGGTTTGAATTAATGTAAAAGTTCAATTTTAAACAAGATATGACAGTGATGTTTTAAAAGAGGTTTTTCAAACCCAGTGCTCAATAGTAATTGAGACCTTTTACACTCCCATTTTATTCAATATTCGGCTTGGTTGATTATATTTTACAGATGTGAAGCATCTGTATGAAAATAATGTACCAAAAGGTGTTGAATTCCTCTTGGGTATGAAAGTCATCTAAGGAAATCCAAACATCATAGATAAATTTACAAGCTGCTTACAGCTGAAAAGGTCCATCACGGGAACCGAATCTAGATTCAGTGGACTGAATCTGTGATCACATGATTCCTAGGCTCACATGATGCCGCAGTTGATATAAACGCAGTAAGCAGGTATATATATAAAAGCTATAAATATATATATACAGACATGATCACCAACCACGAAGCACCCCCATGGGGTATCAGAAATATAAATAAAGCTGTAAAAGTTATCAACCGTCACGGAGGAAACTCCAGGCGGGACGAAATGTATAGAAAGCTATAAAAACGGTCAGCCACCGTGAAGTAAACTCCAGGTGGGACGAAATGTAAATATATATATATATATATATATATATATATATATATATATATATATATATATATAAGCGATAAACACACTGGATGTAAAATCTAGGCTCAACGGTCAAAGTTCAACAACAGTTAATACATAAAAGTGTATATATATATATATATATATATATATATATATATATATATATATATGTGTGTGTGTGTGTGTGTGTGTGTGTGTGTGTGTGTGTGTGTGTGTATTAAAGCAGTAAACGCACCGGATGTAAAATCCAGGCTCATCGAACAGAGTTCAACACGCAGTTATATATATATATATATATATATATAAGCAATTAAACGCTCCAGACGTAAGTTTAGGCTCATCGAACAGAGTTCGACACACATTTCATATATATATATATATATATATATATATATATATATATATATATATATATATATATATATATATATATATATATATATATACGAAAGCAAGTAAACGCTCCAGACCGAAGTCTAGGCTCAATCGAGGCATAACTCGATGATGTTAGTCCATATATAAAAAATATATATGTGTATACAAACTGAAATAAACCTACGGACCGATGTTCGGGAAAACACACGCAACACGACTCTCAATGTGAAGAACAGTGTGTGCAAAGATGAAGAGAAAGGCTTTAAAGCGTGTAAGAAGGCTTACAGTGGGCTGCCAAAGAAGACTTCTATATCTTTAAAGTTGATGAACACTGGCTTCTGCCGGTATAAAAGTAGCTATATATTAGCTCACAAGTGTTTAAAATGAGAAAGTACTCAGTTTGGGGTGAGTATAGAGCAAATTGGGCAGGGCTTCCTCGCCATTTTCTCTTACCAGAGGCTGACCGGGGTGCCCCGGGCTTTACGGGTCCTGCTGTCTCAAAGTACATGCACGTAGGCAACGTTTTGTCCGCTCAGACTTTTAGAATTCCAATTCGGGCATCCGATTGAGGTATATAGGACCTATTTCGGACCGCCGTTGTCGAGAGTTACGCAATGACATGGGATTAGAGGTTGTGCGAAGTCATGAAGATGAGACGATGCCCTCCAGTCTTCAGCTTCAAATTCTATCCGTTATCCTGCGTAATAGTCACTCAAGATTGGTTTTCCTTGGCTTTGTTGGATAGAAATGTATGTCTGAAATGTTGAGACGGCGTGATGTGGCGTCAAGTTGGCAAGATGATAACTTTGCCCCTCACTGGGGTTACCTCCGATTTGGGCTGATGAAGCAGACATTGCTTAGGGTTATCGCTGAGATTGGACTACTGCAAACGTTGAAGGTCCTCAGTGTCATCTCTGAGGTGTGCCTGTCTTGTACTGAGTACCTCGGTGTGAGCGCTGAGGTTGAAGCTGATTGCATTTGAAACAAGCATTTTCGGGGTTATCTCCGGAACTGCAACTACCTTCCTTGGGGTTATCTCCAAGGTTGGAATCTGCTATAACCAGTGTTGGGACTGAGACAGAACATCTCGGGGTTATCTCCAGGATAAATCAGTCTTCTCCAATTTGTGTTCTGGTAATGGATCGGCGTGCCTCGGGGTTATCTCCAAGGTTAGAATTGTTACTCCCGGTGTGCGTTTAGGGGTTGAGTTGTTACTCCCAGTGGTATCCGGGGTTGAGTTGTTCCTCCCGATGGTATCCAGAATGGATATGAATCATCTTTCAAGGTTTTCTCTTGAAAGACGAATCTGCGCTCCTTTGATATCAGTAACAGATAGGCAGAAAATTTCGAGTGTCTACACCACCAAGTAAAGTGGTTACTTGGTGGCTACACAAATGAATAGTAAGGAAGTTTGGATAGATTACCATTTTGCCCTCAATTGGTTTTTCTATAAATAGGAAGCTAGCTTGGTTCATTTGTTGTTTTACAAACATTGACCAACATATATTGAGAGAGAGAAAAGTGTGAAAACAAGTAATCAAGTGAGTTCAAAGTAAAGTATACAAGTTTACTCAAGAACGCGAAGATCATAAAGGTAATATTTTATAAACGTTAGTCTTCGATCTTTTTCATAGAGAAGTATGATTTGGTGGAGAATATCTCTTTTGGAGTCATAAGGATGGCCAATAGTGGATTAAGTCATTATAAGTTATGTATGATTAGTAATCATAAGCGTTTAAGTAAGTTTTCAAATCAAAGAAAATCGTAAAGTGTTTATTTTGTTGTTGATGGACAAATTGAAAACCATCATAGGGTATGTGCATCTTGTTTGGTTAGGATGTAGATGATGAATCAATGGAGTTGTTCCATTTGATTTGGCGTAGAAAACTCGTGTAACGAAGTTATGACGAAATTTACGAAATTAGCCGTTAAATGTTAAAAACGTAGAAATCTCGAATTAGTAGTCGAAAGTTGTCATGTATCTTAGAAACCTTGGTTTTCAATAACATAACGTATGATAAGGTATTCAAGAGTCATTGACTCAAGAATCATCGAATTCCTACTTAGAACGAAGAAATGAGCTATGAGCGCTCACGAACGTTAAACGAACGCTTAATAATGAACTAATCGGTGAATTCCACGTTAAAAGATTTGAAAATGAAATATTTTCTAATGAAATCATAGTGCATATGATTTGTGAACTAATGGCTTTTGAACGAGCCAATTTGGACGTAAAACAAATAAGTTATGAGCCCGGGAAATTCACAGAATAAGAAAACTGTCAAAACTATTTGTGGCTCAGGGTCGGTGCCGCAGCGCCACCCTAAGCTTTAATCACTCGCGCCGCAGCACCGGGTTGAGGGCATGGACACTGCAGAGTCGCGCCACAGTGCCACTGTTTGTTGGCGCCGCAGCGCCAATGGTAGGCATGAGGTCGGGGCCGCAGCGCCGAGCAAGTGGAAAAGTTGGACTAGTTGGTTTTTGAACCCAAATGTTGCAAGACAATTATGGGACAAGTGTATATACTTAATGTACATGATAAGACCATTCCTATATCATATATAATGATGACCTTAGGAATTCAATGTGGATTGTGAGTAATGAAACGATGAACGATAATAAGCCGTAAGTGCGGATAAATACTTGAAACGAGTTTTGTTAATGAAATAAATTCGGTTAAGTTATAGAAGAGAAAGAAGTTGGTAGAAACAATGTGGTTAGAATTTTTGGCAGTTAATTGGAGTGTGCTATGTGAATATATCATGTAGATACTGTAAAAACTGAGAACTGTTGAATATTATTTGAAGACGCTTGACGGCAAGTTTTCTTAACGCTTGTCTAACCTTCGTGTTAGCCAAGTTCTATGTGATTCATGTTATGAGATGTAACGCCCTGAAATCCGATCTATTTTCACACCCAAATTTCGTACGTCACGGTCCCACTTCTTACCAAACATATGTCATTATATAGTTAAATATAACAACATATATTCTCAAATCATAGGTTCTGGAAACCCTATAGTCTCTTTCATCACAAATAATGATAATTACATTATTCTTTACATCGTACAAGAGTGACTTTTATCCGCCACCAAGGATACATAACAGTTCATTAAACTAATCTGTAGTTCAATTAACATATTCTACATTACAAGTCTTCACTTAATCTTCACACACATTCACATACTGAATGTCACTTCGTCTGGATGCCGATTAGCTTGATCTTTACGGGATCCTTAAGTTCTTTCTACCATCGTTCGCTAAAAATGTTTTTATTTAAAGCAAGTGTGAGCATTCAATTGCCCAGCAAGTCATAACAGTTGAACACATAACTTCAAGAGTTTAAACGTTCCTTTAAAACTTCTATAACCGAACAAAGGTTATGAAGCAGCTTGAATAATAGGAATAATCTCGATTCATATCATCTTAAAACATCAGTCACATGCACTTTGAAATACTTTCATTCTTCTATTTTTTCATACACATTCTGTCTGGCTAGATTCATTAGCACAGACTTAACAATAACGGTTCATCTATAAATAGAACATACTTGTATTGAATAGTTTAATCACAGAACAGTTCATCTCAAAGAAACACCGAAGTGTTCAAATTGTGGCGCAAGGTCTCATACATACTACCACCCTGTACAAATATCACACATTTGCACATAGACAAGACTTCTCAAGTTCAACATCTGAGAAGTTTAAGAAACTAGCATTCATGTAAAATGAATGAAGTTAGGAAACTTGTCTTACGCAAAGCTAGAGCTTACGTCGAACTACTCATTCAACTTCCTATGTAGCACATCAGAAAATAACACGTACACCAATTAGTCATATACTTGACTTACACATTGGTTTACTTAACTTTACTTCTTAAGGTTCGCACTCTTGTAATTTAAGCTTACGCGACTAACTTTCATTACTTGTTCACAGCTTCATGACATACGGAGATGTCTTACTCGAAAGGTTCATCATCTTTGATGATTTGTATTTTGATCTTCTTCTTATAACTTCTCTAAGACTCAGCACACATCGCTTCTCTGCTAGTAGTCCATATGGTACGCTGAGTGGTTTCCCACAAATAACTTCTCATCTCATCTACGCTGCCTATAACAGTGAGTTAGATCGGTTGCCAGTTTCGTATATACCTTCGCTCTCTAAAGGAATTGTTTAGTCCAGCTCCCATATGTCAACCATCAAAGGTTACGATGGTACCACAACCTAACTTATTTTAACTTATCCGAACCATTAAACTATAATGTTCGTTAAGTCAGCTTCTTATTCCTTATGGCTTTTTGGCAACTAAATGCCATACCTCAGGATTCATTCTTTATCGTCTAAGTCATATAGTCTTTTGTATACTCTGAACGATCATTCAATGTCAATACTATGGGGTCATAGCGTTAAACATTTTATATTAGCTTATTCATATCTTACAACGTCCAGGTCATTCGACTCATAACGTCCTCCAAGTTAAAATCACTAACTCGGCTTCTTTACGTTATATGTCATTGTCTTTAATTCAAATTCTTCATTCTTCATTACCTTACGGTGAAACCATACATGGAGTATAGGTTCTGCCCGTTTAATATTCACGTACACTCAGCCCTCACGTCGCCTAAAGTGTTTAACGCTTACATTCATTATAACATTCTCTATCCGACTCACCTCGGACTTTCATTACTCTTATTATCGTTCGCTACGGCTTTCTTGATAATTCATATCTTACTTACTACCTTCATCAACATCTAAGTAATACAACCATTGTACACTTAGAACGTTCGTCCGACGCTAATACGATTCATGAGGATCGTTTACGTATTTAACGTTCACGTTGCTCGTCTCGTAATCTCTCATTCGACCTTTACTCAAGGTTTCAATTGCATTCAATTGTTATTCAACCCATGAACCCCATGTTCATTATTCTTTCTTCATGTCGAAGCCATACTGTTCGTTGTATGCTAAGACCGATTGTTCATCGCAACAACATTGTGTTCATAGCATCTAAACGTTTTACACTTATCTCTCATAATGACATCATAACATCAGAATGTTATACATCACCTTCATCACTCAACGTCTAAGGAATCACAATCATAGCAATCCCTCACGTTCGATTCATCGCGACTACGGTCCCCGGATTTCAGTTACATAACCCGCGCTTACATTCTTTTAATCTCATTTAATCTTTTAGTTCAACCTTCATTAAAGGTTTAATTTACTTTCTTAAGTGTTACATTCGATGAACTTTATGTTCTTTATCCTCCCTGACACTTCCTTACAGTAATTGAGCAATTAAAAGATCATTACTGTGCCTTGCCCTGCACCGGTGCTGCGGCACCGGTTCCCCTTTTTCTTCTCACACTGCAATGCCACTCTGCAATGCTTGACATCCTGGGTTGGCGTTGTGGCGCCACCCTCCTTACTATCTCTCGCGCTGAGGCGCGAGTTAGCAGTGCACAACATCCTGGCCTGGCGCTACGGCGCCGCCTCTCAAGGCATAGTTGGCGCTGCGGCATCGAGCCTAAACCTTAGAAAAATTTCTAAGTCTTGCATCAAGTTTGTGATGCTAATTTCCCGATCTCATAACTTCTTCGTTATAACTCGGAACGAGGTCATTCCAAAGCTATTTTCTTCCTTATCTTACGTTCTGAATCCGTTAACATGCCATTCGATTGGCTTGATCTTTACTCTTCGTTCATTTTTACGCTTTTAACGTTCTTCACTCGTTCGTCCGTAATTCGGTCATCCGAACTCGGAACTTGTTCGTTCGAGTCCACGACTCACATTTTCTACGTTCTCTTACATTCATATGAAACCGTACATGTTCGGGTTCATTTACTAACTTTCTAATTCTCGTTCATCTTTTACAAAAATTTCGCCATAACTTCGTTATAGCTGAGTTTTAATCCGTGCGTCTTCATGAATGTTTCTACCATTCCTAACCAAGCAATAAGCAACTAACTTATACGCGATGGTTTTAAACTTCTCCATCTACAACAATTACACTACGATGGTTTTAAATTTATCCATCAACAACGTTCTTCGTGTTCTTCGTTCGTTCTTCATTTTTAATCTATATTTTGGATTACGATTTCACTTTTTCTTGGAATTTAATGTTATAGAACACCATTCCTTACTTATTTCACCTACTCATTCATAAGATTCATTCGGATCGCTCAAAATCCTTATGAATCTTATACTTTCTTAAGAAATTTATAAACTAAATTTCTAATTCTTATTTCTTTGTCTTCTCATGATTTCAAACATATGAAATCATTACTAACTTCTTTTACTTCTTATTCCCATTAAGTTATGTTTTAACATAGAAAACTTAAATAAAATTTATTAGAATTTAGGTTTCGGATTACCTTTCTTCTTTAATCTTCTTCCGTTGGACAAAGTGTGCACTCGGGCAAGCTTTTCCTCTTCTTTCTCCCATCCGAACTATCTCTCTCTCTCTCTCTCTCTCAAAGTGTAGGATTTTCAAAATCCCAAAACAATGAAATAGGCTTTCTATTTATAGAAAACCAAGGCTAGGGGCAAAATAGTCACTTCACCCTAAAACCTCATTACTATTCATTACATAAGTACTAAGTTTACTTGGCCTCCACATTTACTTAGCCATTAAGTCTAGTTAGCCCTTAAGTTTACTTAGCCTTTAAGCATAAGCACTTTACTTGGCCATTACTTAACTTATCCTTACTATTCCACCTCCTTACTATTCACACCTCCTTACTATTCACGTAGCTTCCTTTGGAAGCTTCGTGGTTCCGTCTTTCAAGTTTCGTCCGACCGTTTTAAAAACTGTGATTCTCAGAATCTAAATATTTTTGGATATTTCGTCTTTCCTTTACCGATTAACTTTTCCGTATTCTTCGGATTTCCGAAAAACTGAAAAACACTTTTTGGCATTGAGTATTTTTCTTCACGTTTTCCCCTAACTTAGCCAAACAAATGAAAAGTACATAGCAGTACTTTTCGTCATTTTTATTTCGTCCGATTTCTACACGTTTTTTGAGAATAACTTTTATTGGCTTACTTAACTTTTCATGATATATTATCGTCAAATCTTTCGACGGAATGTCATTTTGACATACCGAACTCTTGAAAAGACTTAGGTTATTCAAACCCTAACCCTTAGGTTTCGTCGGGTGAATAGTGCATATTTCGTCTTTTTCCCCATAAATATTTTTGTTACCGGAAAAATTTCATTTTTGTCTTAAAAATTCTTATTCGTTCAGTCTAGCTCATAGCCAGAATCCTCCCGTATTATAATCATCATAGGTTAGAGAATGATTAATAAACACATAGCACATAATAGTATTAATAAAAATTCATTTTATTAATAACTAATTCTTTAAACTTAAATTCTGGACAAACCGAATTTCTGGGTTGTCACATGAGATGCATGAATTATTTTAACGAAAGGGTCGATGTCAGTTTTACCTCGGCTAGACTAATCTTGAAGAGTTGATTGATTTATTTACAAGTCTTTTAATATAGAATTGATAACGTTATCCTATGCCAATTGTTTGGTACGAATTCAAGGTAAGCCTGAGTATGAATAAACAAATGTATTTTTACATCGATTATTCGATGGGCACGCGAGGTTGCCAAAAGTTAAATGTGAATACGTTTAGCAGATAAATGTTGATCAAAATAGAGTACTATAGGCTGATCACCTAGAAGTGCTCGTAAAATATATCGGACTTACGGTCTTAGTGTCGGGTTGTCTTTTTTCATGAATGAAAAAAAAAGAAAATGTTTATGGTCTTTTGACCTACTCAGAATTCCTAAGTTCTTATAAGTACTTTAGAATTGTTTATGAGAAAGAAAAGTGTTATACAATGTTTCATATTACTTTCATAGCTATTTGTTCAGTTATTAAAGAATAATCATATGATTCTCGACGTGGTATTTATATTATACATTGCTAGACTTGCTGAGCTAGTTATGCTCACTTCTTGCTTGAATTATATGATTGCAACTAAGGCTGAATGAACTGAGAGTTCTAAGAGAGATAAAGGCAAGGCTAAGCTGGATAATTAGTTTATCCTGTAATAGACTAGTATGTTTGTATGTATTACACTTACGAACATCTAAAAATGTATTCGGTTTTCGAACCTGGGAAAGGATGTATTATTATTATAATAAGAATATAGTTAATAAACTCATTATGTTGTTGTTTCAATGGAATGAATGTACACTTAGTAGTATCGTGTAGCTCCATCTGTCAGGTTGGAAGATACCCGGATTTGGGGGCATCACATAGTATATGTGCCATATTACCATAATACAACATTTAATGTGTCAAAGTAACATCAGAAGATTAAGATTTAACTGGTCAAACTGGCTGTCACGCGTATCTAAGAACTTTTTGGGTTACCTAGAAATCTGGGTAACCAGTTTTGAGACCCTACTTTTAATCTATCATATCTTACACTCGTTTGATGTAATGAGTGATCTATTGACATGGGCTTGTAGTCTACATGATAGGGTTCAAATCCATTACACTTATATGATCCCAACACCTGTCAGAGTGAAGATCATGGTTTTTTAACATCTTGTCAGACACTGTTCTTAAGTTCTGGGTTTTCCAGAAATTGAAAACGTGATCGGTCAACGGGTTTTGACCATCAATATCTTAAAATATATACATCCTATGATCCTGATTCAACTTCTAGATTACTAAGCTCATAACATACTACAACTATAATACATTAAACAACTCAAACATCTAACAGATTTAGATTTAAGGGACCTGACATTCGGTTGTTAGACAAGACTTTAGGGTTCTTGACTGTTTGTGAAAATCTTCATTTTGAAGCATTTAAATGTTATGGATTCGTGTTTTAGCAAACCTAGATCACTTATTAACATGTTATATCATATATATAAACACTAAAATCACAAGTTTTGATATAGCTTCAAGGATCTAATGTTAAGGTTTACATTCTTACCTTTTTAGACCAATTCTTAACTTGTGCTTTTTGATTCTGATCTTGGCTTAACTATGGGCTTCTTGGGGGTTGTAATATGAAGTATTTTAAGTCTAGAATTTGTGAGGCTAGAGAGGAGAAGGATAGCTACACATGGGCATTTAAAGTAAGGGTTAAATAGATTTTAATCGATCTTAAGTTTGATTCATTGCATCCAATTGTTGCTAGGTGTCATGTTATGGCTGGTGTGGTCAATTTAACATATGTGGCAAATCTTTTAAGTGTTGAGTCATGGATTTGGCCTTATCATCAAACTTTTGGAAGAGGAAGGATATTTTAGTAATTTCCTATGTACTAAGGGTACTTTTGAAATTTCCCAATCAAATTTGAGGTTAATTTAGCCATTTATGTTATGGATTTAGACACATGGAAAATCTTAGTGATAAGTCACCAAGATTTGTATTTATGTTTTGTTAAAAGATAAGCTCGAGGTTATTTTGGCCTTTTTACCCCTACTAATGGTATTTTGGTAATTTCCATATTATCCATAGGGTTATTTTAGTCATTTCACATACTTCCCTAATATTTTTACTTCTTAGATTTTGGTAACAAGTATTAGGGCTCCCTAATTAAATCTTAGGGTTTAAAATTTGAAATTAGGGTTTACCGATTAGGGTTTAATAATTCGGGTTAGGGTTTCCTAATCCTCATTAAATTTCTCTGATAGAATTTTATACTTTATCCTACATCCACATACCTATTATATTATTCACTATCATAATTCCTTATTAATAAACTTAATTAGGGTTAGGGTTTGTTTATCAAGGTTTAGGGTTCATGAATTGAAAATTAGGGTTTTCCAGCATTCGATTAAGGTCTCTAATCCCTTATTAGGGTTAACTAAGTTTATACCATATTCGATCAATCATTGATCATCAATTCTATACTGTACGCACAAGTACTTATCAATATAATTATTGTAACTGTATTTTCTACTAAATCATTATCCGAACTTAGGGTTAGGGCTTTTATTCTCTGTTAAGCGCAACTCTACTCATATTTCTTGGTCAATACACAATTTGACCACTTCTCTAAACTTGTATCACAGATACTTATCACAATATTGGTAATCAATATTATACAAATAAATAAAAATTATTCGTAAAATTTCTGGATCCTCACAGCCGCAGTGCCAGTTATGCCTTGGGAAGCGGTGCCGCAGCGCCATACAGTGGAAAAAGCTACTGAAGACTCGCGTTGTAGCTCCATATATAACATTTTCACTGTACGAGTAGAAGAACTTAAGGATCCTGTAAAGATCAAGCTGACCAGTATCCAGACGAAGTGTCATTCAGTATATGAATAAGCGTGAAGAGCAAGCCAAGACTTGTAATGTAGAATAGTTTAAATGTACTATTATGTATCGTTGGTGGCGGATGAAAGTCACTCTTGTAAGATGGAAAGAATAATGTAATTATCATTATTTGTAATGAACGAGGTTATAAGGTAATAGAACCTGGGATTTAGGAATGTATGTTGTTATATTTAGCTGTATAATCATGTATGTTTGGAAGGAGATGTACCCGTGATACGATCCGGGTGTGAAGATAGACCGAATTTCGGGGTGTTACACAAATGACTGAGCACTACGATTAAGAGAATGTTCTTTGAGCTTGCAATTAGAACTTCTCTTCCTTCATTCGTGCAATGCTTTACCACTTCTGCTTGCCTTGACTTGCATTAGGTACTGACAACTTGTCTGATTACTCTAGCCCTCCGTAACTTCAAGACTTATCAAATTGGTCATGTTCAACTCTCTTTCTCCTTGTGATCTCTCGTTCACATATCATCAATGGTCTGACCCATGTTTAATCTTCTTTGTCTATTATGTATAGATTGGCTAGTGTCTCTGTAATAGACCCCATAAGTTTCTGCTTCTGACTTGACAAGCACTATGATCATAGTCACACACATGATTGTCATCTCTTGTGTGACTGCTACTGCATTGCTGACTTCCTAAAGTCTTCTTACTGTTGCTTGTGGAAGACTTCCCTTGAATGGCTTCACGTCTCAATCAGGATACTGATTGAATTGGTACTCTGATCTTCTGTTTTCTTATAAGCCATTTGGTGAATGCTCTTTGGCTTCCTTGAGGTAGATTTCATCTTTATAGTTCTGTCAGAGGCTTCATTCTTTGGATGCTTTTGGAGTGCTCATGTGTTGGGAATCTTGTTAACACTACGATTCTTCCTTGGCGTTGTGAGCACTGATAGGCTTTGTCGAAGACTTTGTTTTACAGACTACGATCTAGCTTTGGTTCAGCAAACACTATGACTCCGAGTGTAGATTATATATCAGGCTAGGATTTCTGCCTTAACACTTGTTGTTCTTGTCTGATCTAGCCCGACTACGATTTTTGCCTCTGGTATGATCAGTAGACTTTACGACTTCAAGTGTGATCTACGATTCTTGACTTGTCTTGGCAGGTTCTTGAATCAACTCTATGATTCTGTCTTGGCTTCTGTAATCCCTCGGCTGGCTTGACGGACTACGATTCTGCCTTGATAGTCTCCGAATTCTTTGTTTCTCCGGGCAGACTTCTAAGGCTTGTATAATACTCGACAATCAGGCAGACCTATTTATTACATCATATATGATCAACATAACAAGCTTGATCTTTCTATCTTTAGTCCTTGTACATCATATTCTTTTTGAGGACTTTACAAAGTTGTTTTATTCATGTAGGATCAACCTAACATATTTGATCATTTCAGTCTAAGTTATTGTACATATATTCCTATTGTCTATTCAAGAACTTTACAGCTTATTTTATTCCAAACATATTTGCATATTCATTCATTAATTAAGATCATAATCAAATCTTATATAATTAGGAATATCATTCACATACTTATTCCTAACAAACTGAAATTCTGTTATTATACTTATTTAATTATGATGTATTGTGACGCCCCCAAAATAGGTATACATCACCCATTCTGAGTTGCTAAATACATGATACAGAACTTAAATACAAACTTTATTTATACAATACGACAAAAACGTAGCTAAGAGTTTTAACACGGATATTGTCTCATAGATATTATCCAAACTCAAATGGAGTCATCATTACAATTATTATCAAACTATTTTATAAAATAGTGAGGACTACTACAGCCACTATCTTGGACTATCACTCCATTCTCCGACTAGTCCCGGCTACGTTCTCATTTCCTGAAGAGAGCAATGAAAGCAAAAGGGTGAGCTCAACTAGCCTAGTAAGAAATATTACTACTAAGATAATGCAGAATAAATTATCGTTAGCCTTCAACAGTGTAAAACTGATAGAATACAATAAACAACAAGTTTAACTGCAGCGGAACAAGCAATTCATTAGAAGAGACAAGTAGAGCATAATATCTACTATCTTCTATGATTTAAAAAGTTTATCATCAATCTTATCGCTGAGACTCAACTCAATAAATAATCCACATCACTGAATTATCCATGCACTATAGGCCAAGGATATTCATTAGCATCACGTCCATGAATTATCCATGCACTACGAGCCAGGGATATTCGTGTTATCACCAATGGTCATTATCATGCCAACAATTGTCCATCAATGCACTATGGGCCAATGAGGACTTTTACCACATTGTTTGTAACATTGCAGGTCATGATTATACCGAATAATCCCAGGTCATAATCATACCAATCAACATTTCATCCATGCACTACGGGCCAAAGATGACTTTCATCATAATATAAGCATGAGGATGATGACAATGATATAAGAATTCAATTAAATGAGAGCAAGGATAAATTTTAAAGATTTATAATTTAATTTATCCAGAATTCAATAATGTCCAAATTGTCAACATGATACTGCTTTGTGGAGTAAAATTCAAGAATAATTTTGTATCAAAAATAATTTGGACCGAAAGAAATTAATTTTTGTCATGAATAGTACCCCTGGTGAATAGTACCCAGGTGAATAGTACCCCATGAATAGTAATTCATGAATAGTATCCTGTGAATAGTACTTCAAGAATAGTATCCTGTGAATAGCACTTCAGGAATACTATCCCGTGAATAGTACTATATTTATGAATAGTGCCTATAAATAGTATTCTGTGAATAGTAATGTACGTATGAATAGTGCCGTATAAATGAATAGTACCCATGAATATTACTCTGGCATGAAAATGTTAAAATTTAACAAGAATGTTCAGAAAAATATCATTGTGAAACGATACTAGATGAAGCACAATTTCAAGAATATTCTACTAATTTCACGTAGTATAGAAGCAATACTTTAACAAAATGAGTGTAGAATTCAGAATACGAATCAAAATATTATTACTTACATACTACAGAGTATTGAAGAAAATATTATTTCTTATGAATATTGAACAAAAATAATATCCCATACCATAGAAAAAGACTGGATACTACAATAGTGAAGTATCAGGATACTCTTTTTCTTCCTCTCTATAGTTTCTCTCTCTATAGATGCTCTTGTGAGTCTTTGTGAATTTGTGAGAATGAAAGAAGAAACGAGTTTCTATTTATAGGAAAACATAGTTTCGATAATTGTACGATTAGGGGCTCGAATTATTACAATTTAGTACATTCATCTTTGCCTCTATTTTTAATTTAGTCCTTCAAGTATTATCAATCTTGCACAACCTCCCCTAATAGTACATGCATGTGAACCAATAGTTCCATGCATGTGAACAAATAGTTATTTGCATGTGAACTAATAGCAATTAATTGCTCATTTATCTGATTAATTACCCGTTTGGTCAATAATAACAAAACTAGTCAATCACCGAATTACCTCCTTTAAGGGTAATTGGGTCGCGAAAGAATAAAGAAAACTAAATGAACAAACATCTTTCACTCATCAATTATTATTCTTATCTTTAATCAACATGAACTTATTCATCATTAATATTATAACTCACAATATTAACAACTAGATCATTCTCAGGAAAGAGGGGGCTTTCCGGTAAGGAAAACCCTATTGGCGCACAATTAGGTGACCAAACCCTTTCCTTGACAGAACTTTCTAAACATCGTCAATAATGCAAATAATAATATGAATAACTTTGTCGTCTCAATTATTGATTTAATAATATAAAATATTGTGCAGATGACACTGTGACAATAATTAAATCAATAATATGAGAGATACTATGCATCAATTACTGTGGCAATAATGAATAAAACTGAGTAACTTCTCACGTAAGCATACATAATCAAAGATACTGTACAATACCGTGTGCTACTATGCAATCACGCATATTACTGCACTTTTACCACCGGGTATTTCAATAGTTTAACAGTAAAACTTTTGTTGTTATTTTTATAAAAAGTTATTTCTGTCGTTTTCTAACTCCGACAGTAATTCCGTTGTGGGGTCCACCAATGATTATGCCTTCGTATGAATATTCCCTGATAAAACGAACATACCTCGCCTAAATGAATATTTTATGACAACTTGCTTACTTTGAAAAATTTATAAATATTACCCACAACTATTATATCAAATCCACACTATAATATTTAAAAATATATTTTGAAAAAATTAATCTTTACTCATAAAAGTTGGGGTCTTACAACCTCCCCTTCTTATGAAATGTTGTCCTCGAAATTGGGGTACGTACCTGGTATATCGAAGAGGTAAGGATACCTTAATTTTATTTTAGATTCTAACTCCCAGGTTATTTTCTCAACATCATTGCTTCTCCACAAAACTTTGACTTGAGGTATAACCTTGGAGCGTAGAATATGTTCCTTCTTATCCAAGATTTTAACAGGTACCTCTTCATAGGTTAAATCTTCCGCTATTTTGTCTGGTTCAAATTCAATAAATTGTACGAACTATATACGAAGAAAATACAAGAATTGTACACGTAGAATACGATTAGTCTAAATGGACTTTGAGTTTATGAACTTCGTAGAATCTAATTGGACTTGGATTATGTCAAGCCCAATGTGTATGAAAATCAAGCCCAAGTTAGGCCCAATAAGAATTAATGTTAAGGCCCAAACCAAGAAAACAAATCGCGGATCGAACCGATAGGTCACCGGATGGATTAAACCCATGGGGCAACCCATGGAGCATGTGGGCCGACCACTTGGCCACCAAGTTAAGTGGTTACTTGGTGGCTAGGCCATGAATAGTAAGGAGGTTCGAGACAATGACCATTTTTCCCTCAATTGGTTTTATCTATAAAAGGAAAGTTAGAGTTGGTCATTTGGTGTTTTACAAACATTGACCAACATATATTGAGAGAGAGAAAAGTCTGATAACAAGTAATCAAGTGAGTTCAAAGCAAAACATCAAGTGTTAGTCAAGAACGCGAAGAACATTAAGGTAATATTTCGTAAACGTTAAGCATTTATTTTGTTGTTGATGGACAAATTAAAAACCATCATAGGGTATGTGCATCTTATTTTGTTAGGATGTAGATGATGAATCAATGGAGTTGTTCCATTTGATTTGGCGTAGAAAACTCGAGTAACAAAGTTATGGCGAAATTTACGGGATAAGGCGTTAAACGTTGAAATCGTAGAATTTTCAGAATAGTAGTCGAAAGTTGTCGTGTAAAGTGAAAACCATGGTTTTCGATGGTATAACGTAAGATAAGGTATTCAAGAGTCGTGGACTCAAGAATCGTCGAATTCTGACTTAGAACGAAGAAACAAGCTATGAACGCTCACGAACGTTAAACGAACGCTCAATAATGAACTAATCAGTCAATTTCATGTTAAAAGATTCAAAAATGAAATATTTTCTAATGAAATCATAGTGCATGTGATTTGAGAGCTACTAACTTTTGAACGAGCCAATTCGGACGTAAAACAAATAAGTTATGAGCCTGGGAATTTCACAAAATAAGAAAATTGTAAAAACTATATAAAGCTCAGGGTCGGTGTCGCAGCGCCACCACCAGCTTAATCACTTGCGCCGCAGCACCGGGTCGAGAGCATGGACACGACAGAGTCACTCCGCAGCACCATTCTTGCATAGGAGTCTCGCACCGCAGTGCCGAGACATGAGGTTAGCTACTGTTAGTTGGCGCCGCAACGCCAATGGTAGGTATGAGGACAGCGCTGCAGCGCCGAGACAGGGTTATTGTCTGACTTAGTTATTTTTGAACCCAAATGTTGCAAGACCATTATGGGGCAAGTGTATATACTTGATGTACATGTTAAGACCGTTCCTATATCATATATAGTGATGACCGTAGGAATTGAACGTAGATTGTGAGTAATGAAACGATGAACGATAATAAGTAGTAATGGCGGATAAATACTTGAAACGAGTTTTATTAATGAAATAAATTCGGTTAAGTTATAGAAGGGAAAGAAGTTGGTAATAACAATGTAATTAGATTGTTAAGTAGCTAATTATAGTGTGTTATGTGAATATATCATGTAGATACTGTAAAGATTGAGAATTGTTGAATATTTATTTGAAGACGCTTGAAGGCAAGTTTTCTTAATGCTTGTCTAACCTTCGAGTTAGCCAAGTTTTCTATGATTCATGTTATGAGATGCATGAATGGCTTTACGAAAGGGTCGATGCCAGATTTAACTCGGCTAGACTAATCTTAAGACTTGATTGATTTATTTACAAGTCTTTCAATATAGAATTGATAACGCTATCCTACGCCAATTATTTGGTACAGATTCAAGGTAAGCCTGAGTATGAATAAACAAATGTATTTTACATCGCTTATTCGATGGGCACGCGAGGTTGCCAAAACTTAAACGTAAATACGTTTAACGGATGAATGTTGATCAACATAGAGTACTATAGGCTAATCACCTAAAAATGCTCGTAAGATATATCGGACTTATGGTCTTAGTGCCGGGTTGTCCTTTTTCATGAATGAAAACTAAAGAGAATATTCATCACTACTACAAAACAGTAAATAGACAACGCTTAAAAGACAACGTTTTTTATAAAAACGTTATGGTATTTTTTTTCACAACGTTTTTAAACAAAACGTTGTAAATATATATGCAAAAACGTTATCTATTTAAAAGGGTAATTTTTTAGTTTAATTAGATAACGTTTTAAAAAAAACGTTATGTTCGTAAAAAAACACGGAGCCAAAAAAAGGGCGAAAGTAATCTATCACTTATTAACGTGAGAATAGAATTAGTCTGTTGTACCCAAAAGCCCTAGCTAGCCTCTCTTCTCACTCCCTACCTCCACAACCAGCCGTCGCCGGTGCTCGCCCCTTAGTTTCGATTCAAACCCTTGAATCAAAGAGAAAGATGAAGTATCTGATATTGAGTTGGCTTCCTTGGGTGAAGGTTCAGTGGCTCCATTAGAGATTAGCAAATTGAAGAAAAAAACGAAATCTATGAATCAGAAAATTTTGGGTCTGAGTCGAAGGCTTTGTCTAAGAAAGCAAAAGGGAAGAATCATTTGGGAAAAGATGCCCGTGAAGATCTAAACTTGGGAAGAACATGTTTGGTTCAGTTCGTGTTTGGTTTGATAAGATTTCTTCTACAGAGAGGCTCAGCGCCTTGGTTATGTTGCACGCTCTGCCTTCAAGGTTCAATTCACTATCTCCACTCATATTTTCTTCATATACATATAGGCATATGTATGTATATATAGCTGTATAGAGTTTGAATCCAATAAAACTGGAAATTTGATATATGTTTTCTTTTATGTTTTCATGGGAAGAGCAGCTACTTCAGATGCAGAAGTAGTACAAACTTATAACACCCGTTTTATTTTTATCTCTCTATACCCATTTGTGTGTTGTATTTTTCTTCTATTTTGATAAAAATGTGTTCCCCAAATTACTTTGTAGTGGGTGGCTGTGGATAAATATTGGGTTTTCTTTGATATTGGTGTTTTTTATTTTTTTTAAAGGGTAATGAAGCTGACCCAAGAATGAGGGAGCCATTCTGGTTCGATTGGGAGCTTCAACACTTTGTATGAAAGCATTGCAAATCTTGATGCAGAGTATTTTGGGACAGAGGAATGCCAAGGTATGCTTCTTAATCCAAGAAATTCTGCAGAACCTCAGTGTCGTAAACTTAGGCTAAACATATTTATTGGTTGTTGCCATTGTGTAACACCTGCTGTGGACTACTTTTTTTTAAAAAAAAATCATCTTATATGTGTTGTTATGTATGCTTTTGGTGTATGTGATGGGCTAATTCATATTACTTGACCAGCTATACTGGTAGTCTCTTCTAGGATTTATCTAACTGTATACTGCAAATTATTGCAGCTTTACTCCCACCTTCTCTCGAGTGAATTTAGCTTTGATTACAACCATTTTAGGCTGCAAATAGGTAGATCTTTTTGTTTTTGATAATGCAAATAGGTAGATCCTTACTAGTTGGTAGTATTATACATTGGTGAAGCTTGATTATTAATTGACTAATTGTTATTCTGAAGGTTCTATTTTACTTTGTTGCTTATATTGAGAAAGATGGTTATTCATTTCATTGTTCTTTTATTTTTCTGTTGCACGACATATATGTCTAGCGCAGTGCACGGTCATTTAACTTTGAAATTGGTTTAGTTGATTCTACTATGATATACTCTCATTTTGTTAGAAACTCTTTTATGCCTCACTATAACAGTACCAAAGCCAATATTCTATATTTGCTTTATGCACTGTGTTTGCAATGTGTTTGCGTTAATTTATGATTGTTGGTATATATATATAACTCACGATATATTTGAAATCTTGTGCACTGTGTTTGCGTTAATTTATGATTGTTGGTATTGTTGTCAGGTTTTCTAGATGAGTGGACGAGATGGGCGTCGTGGTAAAGATGAGCGTGGTATATGTATTATAATGATCGATGAGCAGGTAATTCTTGACATTATAGTTATTAGTATGTGTGATATCCCAGTATTCATCCATGTGAATGTTTTATATTATTATCTGGGAGAGGCGTCACTGTCTGCCAGCTGTTTTCATATCCGAACTGAAGTAGAAGATATGTGTTACCAATGACTTTCAGAAAACCTTTTCTACTCTCTCGTATGTTTTGAAAAAAATGAATTAGGTTCATTCAAGGTTTTATGGGGCAGCCCTGGTGGACCGTGAAGGGTATATTGTGATTGGGGTAAATTATTTATTAGTAAATAAAATGAAGTTATGTTTTCCCTATTTTCAGATGGAGATGAATACATTGAAGGACATGAGCCGTGCCGAGGGCCAATTTACTGCTGAGCATGTCATAAGGCATTCATTTCATCAATTTCAATATGAGAAGGTTTCCCTCTGAACACTATCGAATATCCAAATAAATTTTTACGTATACAGTGACTAAATTTCTATTGCTTATGCCCTTTGCTAGGCATTACCTGATATAGGGAATAAGGTTTCAAAGCTAGAGGAAGAAGCAGCAATGCTTGATGCCTCTGGAGAGGTGAATTCTGTTACTCTTTATCTTTTCAATGTTAGCTATTGGTTTGTGATGCATCCTTATTTTTCTCTTTTATTTTCTAAATCTTTATTCATTTATTTGTAGGCCAAAGTTGCTGAGTATCATCAACTAAAGCTTGAGATAGGTCAACTTGAGAAGAAGATGATGATAGAAATTACAAGGCCTGAAAGAGTGCTTTATTATCTTTTACCGGGTAGGCTGGTAAGTGATGCCAGTAGTAATTTCAATCAATGTCACAGTAAACCTTAAATATAACTAAATCTGTCGTAGTCGCCCAAATTTTTGTATTTCTTCAACTAGCTTGTGCATGTGTCTGTGCTCATTCTCGTGAATTAATTTGATTAGTTGATAGCTTGTCCAATTCCAATGCCAACTTGGATTCCCTCTGATTTTCTATGTACTAAAAGGATAATATTAAAGATCCATGGTCAAAAACCAAAATTTCTTGAATTTGAGCTAGCTGGGTGTATGGGCCATTACAGTCTATAGAAATAGTACCTGGAACTTCACTTGATTTTATGCTTTTATATAATCATTCCTTCTTTTGTAGATTGTCGTTCACAAGGATAGTCCAAGAGGGACGCATTTTCGTCTTGCCGGACCCCGTCAAAAGGTAAATTTTTTGTTGCTTACTGTTGAAACTTGGAAGGGTGAGGCTCTCTTGCTTGACATTCACAAATCTGTTGTATGTTTTCTTCAGGTGTACTTTAAATCTGATGATGTTCATGCTTGCATTGTGACATGTGGAGACTTGTGCCCTGGACTCAACACATGGATTATTGTGTCAATCTACATTATACTCAGAGCAGTGACTGATGTACACCGTCGCCAACGACAACAGGTATTCTAACTTTACCATTTTGACAGACTTTTGCTTTAATGCCTGTTTGGCAGATCTTAGAACAAAATTATTATTTATAACTAGCTAAATTCTGTCACTCGCCTTAAATGTTGCTAGTTCATGACAGACCATCAACCACATGTTGTACTTGGGGCTGTAAATTTGTCTTGTACACGGTTGAGGGAAGATATTTATGAGGTTTGCTTCTACTTATCTATTTGTTGTATAAAGAAATCATGCTGCAGAAGTTGTGTACTTGCCTTTACTTAGGTATCCTTTCTATTATTGAACCTTGTAGATTCTTATAATGTAATAGACTGCATAATATTGGAACTAACTTTTCCACTTATACCAATATATTTCTAGAGGTTGCAACTTGCAATTCTTATCTCTAAAGAACCTAGAGTTTGCTTATTGCCAATTTTAACTTCTGTAATTCTTCATTGCATCAGTATAATAACATTAGTTTGTGATGTGACATTCCTATATATAGCTTGAAGTGAGTTGTGACATTGATGTCACCAAAACCAATCTTTACTAGACAAATATGATTTTAAAATTTATTAGTGATATCAGGTGTTGAGCTAAAAAACAGTGAAGGAGCATCCGAGTGTAGCAGAAATGGAGGCCAAGAAAGCTGCACATTTGCGGCAGCTTGCTACAATGTTACAATGTTACAATATTATCAAAAAAAGTAGCAGTTATTTTGTGTTGTTATTTGGATATATAAATTTGGTTAGGAATTATGGGAGCAGTAGCAGTTATCTTGTGTTTTACAATGTTACAATGTTATCATAAGAATTATGTTTATTTGGATATATAAATTTGGTTACAATGTTACAAATATTTATGGGATCAGATTTGGTATTCTTGTGTTTTACAGTTATCTTGCCATACATCAGTTATTGGTCAGATTTGGTATCCTTTTTTTTACAGTACCAGGTCACATTTTTGGTGAACAACAATCTTTTTTTTTTCTTTTCTTTTTTTATCTACAACATTTAAAAAACGTTGTCTGATATACTAAACAACATTATTTTTATCCAAAAAACGTTGTGGAATCACACATTTTACAACGTTTTTAAGCATCTACTAATTTTTGAAAAATAAATCTACAACGTTTTTTCCTAAAAAACGTTGTGTATTGTGCTTAACTACAACGTTTTAAAAACGTTGTGTAAGGGTGTCAAATAGATAACACCTTTAACCACGACGTTTTTCTGATTGAAACCACAACGTTTTTTTCGCGTTGTCTATTTACTGTTTTGTAGTAGTGCATGGTCTATGGCCTACTCAGAATTCCTAAGTTCGTATAAGTACTTCAGAATTGTTTTATGAGGAAGAAAAGTGATATACAATGTTTCATAGTACTTCATAACTATGTGTTCAGTTATTGAAGAATAATCATATGATTCTCGACGTGGTATTTATATTATACATTGTTAGACTTGCTGAGCTAGTATCGCTCACTTCTTGCTTGAATTATATGATTGCAGCTAAGGTCGAACGAACTGAGGGTTCTAAGAAAGATAAAGGCAAGGCTAAGATGGATAATTAGTTATCTTGTAATAGACTAGTATGTTTGTATGTATTATACTTTTGAACAATGAAGAATGTATTCGGGATTTATTATTATTGTAATAAGAATGTAGTTAATACACTCATTGTGTTGTTGTTTCAATGGAATGAATGTATGGTTATGAGTACCGTGTAGCACCATCTGTAGGATTGGAAGATACCCGAATTTGGGGGCGTCTGTGATAACCCGTGATTTCGAATAATCCGAATTTTTTGAATAATTTTTATTTAATTAATATTAATATTGATTATTAATTTTGTGTTGTGTATCTGTGATACGAGTTTTGAGAATTAGTCAATTTGTGTATTGACTGAGAAATAAGAGTAGAGTTGTGCTTAATTGAAAATTTAGAAGCCATAACCCTAGTCTGGATAGGGATTCGATAGAAAAAATAATTAAAATAATTATATTGATGAGTACGTGTTTTTACTGTATAGAGTTATTGATCAATGATTGATCGGATAAGTTTTAAAAATTAGTAAACCCTAATAAGGATTAGAAACCCTAATCTCAGATCTAGAAACCCTAACGCACAGTTAGGAACTCTAATCAAATACCGGAAAACCCTAATTTTAAATTCGGGAATCCTAAACCCTAATTAGGAAACCATAATCCTAATTAACAAGACTAATATGATTAGTAATCTTTAATATAATTAGGAAACCCTAATTATATTTTAGAAATCCTAATTTTCTAGTTTAAAACCCTAATTTAGAAAAATTTAGAAGCTAAGGTTGTAAAACCTAAGGGTTAGAACCTTAGGGTTAAACCCTAAGGGTTGAATCAAAGGGCAAGTATGCCCTTAAAATTATATTGCAAATGTCCAAAATACCCTTTTTCATTTCTTTAATTGGTAACTTATACAATTTGCCAAGACATTTAGTTGGTGACCAACTCAATTGACTTTGTGACTTCAAAATTTCAGAAAATCAGCCTCTAAATGACAGCAACATCAGATCTTAGCAACATATCATAATATATATAGATTTGAGAGAGTGAAAATCACAAAACTTGGCTCATTTTTCACCCAAACTCTTACTAACTCCTTCTCTCTCTAAACCTCCAAATTTGCTAAGCATTTCAGTCCCATTAACAGCCCTTAGATCCCTAAGATCATTTAAGAAGATCAAAGATCAATGATTTTACTAGAAGGTATAAACCCTGGACTCGTATTTTGATCATGTATGCTAAGATAGAGTTTGTGATTTTGTGTTTATATAAGTGTTATATGATGTTTTATGATGACCTATGGTGATCCAACATAGATCCATAGTATCAAAGTGGGTAAAAATTGAAGTTTTTCAAAACTGTCCAAGAACTCAAAATGTGGTCTGACAACCGAATGTCAAAGGCCACAGATCCTTCCCCGTTTATGATTTTTGATGTTTTATATTTTAGATCTATAGCTTGATATGTGTTCTATGTTCTACAAGTGAAATCACAGTCATTTGATGTCTAGATTTTAAGATATTCTTGGTCAAAACCCGTTCACCGGGCATGACCAGACGAATTTTGGGTAACTTAGAAAACGTTTTCCAGCGCCTGACAACGTTTTGTAAAGCCTATATCTGTCAGGTTGTGTGATATTTGATGTTGTTGTTGTAACCAATTTTTAGCCTATTATATGTTCTTTAAATCCATGGCTTTAGATCGTGTAAATAATCTACAGATCGAACGTAGCAGGTGGTTAAAGTAGGCCGCTCGCACTGATTTTGCGTTTCTGGAAAAACCCAGAAACTGGATGAACAAGGTTTTTGACCATATTTGACCGAACTGTAACTTATGATTCTGTTGTTGTTAGACTGAGACCATGTTATGTATATGTTCATTGACACATGGACTATATATTTGAATCATAAGATCTACCATTTGATGACCAGAACCTAACTTAAAATGATCTAGAAAGTGACCAGTCGAACTGTCTGAGTTTCTAAAAAACCCAGAAACCTTCTGACAGTGACTTTAAGGGCTTGAATCTTGTTGGTATTATGTGATATAACCTAGAATGTGGTTAATGCTTGTAGTGTTACATAAACACTACAAGATCAAGGTTAAAGATTGGCCAGAATATGTATGAATTGAGAATTATAAGCGATCAAACCATGACCCTTGAGAACTGGCCTGTCAGGCTCAAGAACACCTAAGACGACAAAAAGTGTCGCTATAGGCTATAGCGACTGTTTAATTAATTTCTATTTTCTGATTTTCCAGAAATTAATTAAAAATAGAAATAAATTCTAAAAAATTACAAAAATAGTTTTAAAAATTATTTTAAATTCTGAAAAATAATTTTTAATTATTTGGGATATTTTTCATTAATATTTATAATTACTTGAATATTAAAGATATTTAATTTATTTAATTAGTGTATTAAATAAATTAGAGAAAAATGATTTTAATATTATAAAAATCGTTTTAAATAAGAATAAAGTGTTTAAAAATATTTTGAGTTATAAAATGTAACTTTTAATATTTTTGAGTAATTTTTATTAATAAATTAATATTAATGATATTAGATTTATTTAATTATTAAATTAAATAAATGATAGAAAAATGATATTTTTTTATTTAAAAATCATTTAAAAATGAGAAAAAATATTTAAAAGTATTTTAAGTTATAATTAACAACTTTTAATATATTGTTGATAAATTCATTAATATTTAAATATTAATGGTGATGGTTTAAAAATAATTTTTAATTATTTTAAAAATCAATTAAGTAGAATATTGATGATTTAAAAATATTTTAATTTATTACTAATAACTTTAATATTTTGACAAGTATGTCATTAATATTTTTATATTATTAAATATTAATGATGATAAGATTATTTGATATTTAAATCATTTAAAAATGATTCCAGTGTTTGAAAAATTATAATAAATAATGATAATTGTTTATAAATTATTAAAAGCTTCCGAAAAAATTATAAACGATATTTGACTTATCTAAAATAATATTGAAGCTTAGAGGCCAAGTTTAATTGACAATAAATATGTAAATTATTAGATAGGGTGACCAGTACACCGAGAAGAGGCCGAAGTCCAACTAGACCGAACTAGTTAGACTTGATAAGCGTTTATATAGGTTATAAACATTGATGTGGCTATGTGGTAATGTGCCTAGGAGAATGATTGACTGTAAATTATAGTGATACGTGTTATAAATGATTGTGCTAATTGTGAGACCGATACTATGATTATAGGTCTTTCAAACGCAGATAAGTATATTGTGTAGCAGTAATCAACGGAGAAGGCAAGTTTCCTTAACTCAACCTTGAATTATACTCTTTAAATATTATGGTGGTTAATTATTGTTGATTAGACCACGTCTAAGAATTATTATTGATTATTCGCAGTTAGTACATGTTTATTAATTTAAATTGAATTAATTATTCTGAGAATATACTTGGAGAATATCTATTGTTGAATACTTACATCCGTAGAAGCTGTTATTGATAGTATAGATAATTCCTATCTATTATCGAATTATGTAGAGAAATATCTTAGCTAATTATTCTGGCTAGACGAATATTTGTTAGAACTTGATAGGTTCGAGAAGATAATTCAATTATTATTGACAGATCGATGCCAATAATTTCGGCTAGCTCGAGAAGTGATTAGATATTAAAATCATAGTATTTTATTGTTAAATCAAACTCTGATTATAAGACTGAGAAGAACAACCTTTTATACAAAGGGAACATTTATGGTCGTATATTCGGCGGCCTTTGCGCACGTGTAAGTATTATGCATAATATAGGGTATAAGGAGTTGGTCGCTCTAAGTACTTGCAGAGGGATATGATTTAATCTTTATGGTTATCTGATACACCTGGGTATATCAAAGTTAAATATTTGATAGTTACTCGAGAAGAGAAGTTCAAGATCCAATGGATCACTCAGCATAAATCTGGAAAGCATTCCACTTTGGTATTGCATAGAATTGAATCTTGATTATTCATTGAATATCGTACAAACTTTGAAAGCGTTGTACTATTTTATTATCAGATTATTGTGTTGCATAGAATGCGAGAAGATTTGTTAGTTATTAAATATTTGTTTAGATATTTCAAAGTTCCCCGAACTTTGGTGTTATTCTATCAAATTAGATAGTCTGTTATTATTGATTCTTATACATTCATTGTATGTTTTAACTTGCGGGGCAAATTTGTTGCTCACCCTTGCTAAATAAAAATATTTCAGCTAGGAACGAAGAGGCCAGCGGGTCTAAGAAAAATAAAGGCAAAGGCAAAGTGCTAGAGTAGTTTTATGATAAGCATATGTATTATGTTATTTGTAAACCCTTTTGTATATCTAAAAGGTAAGTTTGTAATGTTAAGGTTAGATGACCTGGGATGATATTGTTAACTTATTAATTAATGTTATGTAAGTTTATTATTCATAAATGAATGGGTAGTTAAATATTATTATATTGTAGATCGTGAGCACCAAACTTGAGGGTCAGGTAACTCGGATTTGGGGGCATCACAGGTTGATATCAAAGCTATAAGCATGAATTTACGAAGAGCCCCGAGCCTTTTACTGGTGACATCCCTTTAAGGGAAGGCACCAAAGTCAGACTTTCCGTAGGGGACGCCGAGCCAGTCGGTAGCAAGTTGATAGGTATCACTATGGGGTCCTATGGTTGGAAGTACCATGAGCCAGTCGATACCATGTATCTGAGTGGTGATGAGGAGGTAGAGTCTGAAGAAGCAAAGGTGGAGAAAGGGAATAAGATTAAAGTTGGAGGACAAGATCAAGAATTTGAAGAAGTTCAAGAACTCCAGAGTAAAGTGTTTCTCTTGGAGGAGTTGTGGAAGACGAAGCGAGCATTACGCGAAATGACTGAAGAACGGAACGAGTTGAAGGCACATGTGGAAAGGATGAAGGCTGAAGGTGGTGGATCGTCTGAAGGAACAATCAAGCAGCAGATAGACAAGAATAAGAGAAAGAGGGACAACGACAGCGATAATTCTAAAAATTCAAACCCGAAGAAGAAGCAAGTCCGTAGCAAGTGTGGAAAGACTTACGCGGGAGAATGCATTATATGGAAGAACGTGTGCTTCAATTGTAAGCAGGAAGGACATATTTCCCTACATTGTCCTAAGCCGAATATGAGGAAATGTTTCTCATGTGGCAGAACGGGCCACGAATTCAACAAGTGTCCCAGCAAGAATAAGACTGGTGAAGGGAGTGGACGGTAGACAACTTAGATATAAGTGGTAGTATCTTTTGGTAGTAGATTATGATATTAAAGATTGTAATATCGAGAACGATGTGTGAATATAAATATGTTTGTATGAATGAAATCTATATTTTCTATATGAATATAAGATTAAGATTAAGTTGTGAGTTCTTAAAGCTCATCCTTATGGTAAGTTCATGACTCATAATTATATGAAATGTTTCTGAACCCCTCAGCGAATGGACGCCAAAAGTCTGACTAGGATAAGTTCATTCACTCATATAATTGTGGCAAGTTCCTGAACTCATAAGTGTGGTAAGTTTGACGAACGGTTAATAGCTATGTGCGAATAGAAAATTATAACTTTTTGTGTAAAGTTATGTGGATTAATCCTAGAATGTATTTAAAAAGGGATAGTAATATGTGTTAAGTACTAAATGTACTATGTGCTATTTGAATAAATATGCGATTATATGAGAAATTTATGTTAAATTCTTATTGTGTTAAGAATTTGTGTAGAGAAAGTAAATTAATGTAATATTTTTATTTAAATCAGATCATGCCGCCTAGACGACAGAATTGAAATCAAATAGAAGAACAATCAGTGAATAATGAAGGAGGTCAAGCTGACTCGATACAGAACTTTACAAATATGATAGCCAAAGCTATGGGAAATAGAGCTCCAACAGCAAGAGGAAGAGCGAGAGAACAGCCAGCAGATAGATTGGCTAATTTTAAAGACTTTAAAGCGGTAGGACCGCCAGAATTCAAGGGAACCACGGATCCGATTGAAGCCCAAACTTGGGTAAAGAAAATGGAGAAAGCATTTATTATCGCGAGGGTGGCAGAAGAGCAAAAGATAACTTTTACAACTTATTTGATGAAGGGAGAAGCCAATTACTGGTGGGAGACTAATCAAGCGAGAGCTGGTACAGCTGTAGTAACTTGGACAAGATTCAAGGCGTTGTTCTTTGAGAACTACTTTTCGTTGAGTATGCAAGATCGAATGGAGGTTAAGTTTTTAGAACTGAAGCAGGAGAATATGTCGGTGTCTGAATATGCTGCTAAATTTAATGAATTAGCAAGATTTGCACCCCATCAGATGGATACGGAATTAAGAAAGGCAAGAAGGTTTGAGAACAGATTGAAACCGGGTATTTACAATAAAGTAGCCATATTGCAGATTAATACGTTCGCAACTTTGTTGGAGAAATCGTTAATTGTTGAAGGAGGGAGGGAAGCTGCATCTTGATTTCATCAAGAGAAGAAGAAGAAGACAAATGACGGAGGAAAAAGTGGTGGTAGTAATCTGAACAAGAGGAAGTGGAGTGAAAATACCCAATCGGGTAACAAGATAGAAGATAATAGGAAAGGGAGGGAGCCATGTGCAACTTGTGGTAAGAATCATTTTAGAGTTTGCTTAAAGAAGAAGGGAGTCTGTTATAACTGCGGGCAAGAGGGGCACATGTCACCCGATTGCCCTAGTCCAAAGAAAATACAAGGTTGCTTTGCTTGTGGATCTACTGATCATATGGTTTGAAACTGTCCGAAGAGAAATATGGAGAAGGAAAGTGTCAACAAGGGACCCGGTAGCGGAACCTTGGCGATTCGAGGACCTGCACAGCCAGGAAGACCAACGGCCCGTACATTCAACATGATGGAGCAAGATGCAGTGGCTGCTCAGGAGGTGGCGATAGGTAACGATTTCGTTTAGAAACCTTATTACGCGAGTATTTTTGGTTAGATATTACTGTGAATTGTTTTCTTTTATAGATCCAACTCACATGATAGAATATGAGACACAAATTTATATTGTGTTGATAAGAATGAATTGATGGTACAACTTTAAAAGATTGTAGAGAATAAGAAAGAGGTGATTTCGAGGACGGAATCCTTTTAAGGAGGGGTGAATGTGATAACCCGGGATTTCGAATAATTCAAATTTTTCGAATAATTTTTTTTATTTAATATTAATATTGATTATTAATATTGTGTTGTGTATCTGTGATACGAGTTTTGAGAATTAGTCAATTTCTGTATTGACTGAGAAATAAGAGTAGAGTTGTGCTTAACTGAGAATTTAGAAACCCTAACCCTAGTCCGGATAGGGATTCGATAGAAAATATAATTAAAATAATTATATTGATGAGTACGTGTTTGTACTGTATAGAGTTATTGATCAAAGATTAATCAGATAAGGTTTAAAAATTAGTAAACCCTAATAAAGATTAGAATCCCTAATCTCAAATCTAGAAACCCTAATGCAGAGTTAGGAACTCTAATCAAATACCGGGAAATCGTAATTTTAAATTCGGGAATCTTAAACCATAATTAGAAAACCCGAATCCTAATTAACAACACTAATGTGATTAGTAGTCTTTAATATAATTAGGAAACCCTAATTATATTTTAGAAATTTAATTTTCTAATTTAAAACTCTAATTTAGAAAAATATAGAAGCTAAGGTTGTAAAACCTAAGGGTTAGAACTTTAGGGTTAAACCCTAATGGTTGAATCAAAGGTCAAGTATGCCCTTAAAATTATATTGCAAATATCCAAAATACCCTTTTTCATTTCTTTAATTGGTAACTTATAAAATTTGCCATGACCTTTAGTTGGTGACCAACTCAATTGACTTTGTGACTTCAAAATCTCAGTAAATCAGTCTCTAAATGATAGCAACATCAGATCTTAGCAACATATCATAATATATATAGATTTAAGAGAGAGAAAATAATAAAACTTGGCTCAATTTTCACCCAAGCTCTGACCAACTGCTTCTCTCTCTAAACGTCCGAATTTGCTAAGCATTTCAGTCCCATTAACAGCCCTTAGATCCCTAAGATCATTTAAGGACATCAAAGATCAAGGATTTTACTAGAAGGTATAAACCCTAGACTCATATTTTGATCATGTATGCTAAGATAGAGTTTGTGATTTTGTGTTTATATAAGTGTTATATGATGTTTTATGATGATCTATTATGATCCATCATAGATCAATAGCATGAAAGTGGGTAAAAATTGATGTTTTTCAAAACTATCCAAGAATTAAAAAAGTGGTCTGATAACCGAATATCAGAGACCACAGATCCTTCCCTGTTTATGATTTTTAATGTTTTATATTTTAGATCTATAGCTTGATATGTGTTCTTTGTTCTGCAAGTGAAATCACAGTCATTTGAAGTCTAGATTTCAAGATATTCTTGGTCAAAACCCATTGACGGGGCATGACCAGACGAATTTAGGGTAACCCAGAAAATGTTTTTCAGCGTTTGACAACGTTTTGTAAAGCCTATATCTGTCAGGTTTTGTGATATTTGATGTTGTTGTTGTAACCAGTTTATAGCCTATTATCTGTTCTTTAAATCCATAGCTTTAAATAGTGTAAATAATCTATAGATCGAATGTAGCAGGTGGTCAAAGTAGGTCGCTCGCACTGATTTTGCGTTTCTGGAAAAACCCATAAACTGGATGAACAAGGTTTCTGACCATGTTTGACCGAACTATAACTTGTGATTCTGTTGTTGTTAGACTGAGACCATGTTATGTATATGTTCATTGACACATGGCCTATAGATTTGAATCATAAGATCTACCGTTTGATGACCAGAACCTAACTTAAAATGATCTAGAAAGTGACCAGTAGAACTGTCTGGGCTTCTGGAAAACCCAGAAACCTTCTGACAGCGACTTTGAGGGCTTGAATCTTGTTGTTATTATGTGATATAACCTAGAATATGGTTGATGCTTGTAGTGTTACATAAACTGTAATGACCGTGAATTTTAAACTCCTTATTTAATTAAATATGTGATTTAATTTTAATGAGTTAGCTTGGTGAGTTTATTTAAACCTTATGTAGTTATGTGAATTTATGAAATGATTAAAGGGAGTCACTAATAGTTTGTTTAAATTAGTGGACTAACCCTAAGGTTTAATATCAAAGACTTGATAAGATTATTAATTAAATATTCAAGTTATTTGAATATAGTAGCAAGACCTGAACATATTGATTAATTGTAATTATGGGAAATTAATTGATAATGTGTTAATGGATAATTATTATAAATAAATAATAATTAATGTGTAAAAGATTAATAATTTATAAAATGAGTATGTGTTTACTTGATTAATTTGTGCAAAATAGTAAACCTTTATTATATGGTAGCTAACTATATATTTTATATAGTACAAGGTGGCACATAAATATGTCTATATATTATATATATAGACTATATAGTAAGAGTTATTTGCATTCATGTGAGTTGCATAATAATATTGTTATATGATATGAAGTGTGTGGGTAAACATTCATTTATACCCTATTTACATATAATAATATTAATTGTTAGATCAATAATGATTTCATTAAGTTATTATGATAATAACAGTCATGGTAATAGAAAATGTACATAGATTATATATATGTGCACTACTTGATATCTTATAATTAGGAAATACATTATATGCTCTTTAAATCATTATAACCTATGTTATGTGAAATGAATTGTGCATACATAATTTATAACCAAAGTTTATATTATGGGTATATGTGGTATTCGCCAATTGTTGCATTCCATTTTGTGCAAATGCTGAGAATTGTTCTCTTGTCCCTTAATAAGAGTCTCATTTCATTTCTTCCACGTGAAAACAAAAAGAAGCTAACAAGCCTACTCTATTCTTCATCTCAAATTCATCAATCTAGAGCAATAGTGGATGGGGAAAGGGATTCATGATTGAGATTACCAACTATCACCAACTCTCTCTTATCCATATTGCATTCTTGAAATCCAATGGTTCGAATTGTGAGGTAATGGCATTGTCTAGTTAACCCTTCTCCTATAAATAAGACCTTCATCTTCCTTGTTGCAATTGCTGAGATTTATTTGCTAAGGAGCTTGTAAAGAGTGAGAGAGTATTGCAACTCAATTACCTCAAGAGGTATGAAAATCCCAATTTATGTCATTACTTGAGTTTTGTTAAGATTACTTGAATTAAGTATGTATTGGTTAATAATGATTTTGGTTATGTTTCTTAGTGTTACACATACTTATAAATGTGTTGGGTTATGTTAGAAACAAATTTTTGCAAGGATTTTGCATGATAGGTTGCTGAACTGCCGAACAAAGCAAGCTACTGTCTCTAATGCAGGCATGGCGCAGCTGCGCCCTAATTGTATTAAGGTGCAGCACAGCTGCGCCAGACCTGCACCAGACCTGGTTTTTCTATTTAGTTTCTGATGTGCTAACTTGTTGGTACACTGTTAAAGCAAGCTTGTAAACTATTTTAGTATGCACATGTAAGCAAATGCATATAGGATGGACAAGTATAACAATGATTAACACAATACTTGTGGTCTTGAAATGAAATTTGTGAGTTCGAAAGTGTACTTGGTCACAAACGCATCATGTGAGCATTTTGACTTTATGAACATGATAATGTGGTTTATATTGACATGAAATGCAAGGCTAAAGGGATTGAACACACTAGCATACATGATTGAAAGATTAGACTATTTCAAAGATAAGAAACTTAAGACTTTTCAAAGAGAACTTGACGAAGATTTTTATCTAGTAAGTTCTGACTATTTAAACATGTATATGTGACTTTAATATTTGTTGTAAATGCATGAGAATTATATATTAAGATGCCTTGTATGTACTAAGTTGACTTAGTGTTAAATTCAAAGAAAATTAGAATGAGGAAACTAATGTCATCAAGAAATGAGTAGAGTATGTTATGACCATGCAAGCATGTATATTAGGACTCATTATGCCTATAGAAATATTGGCATGAACATCGTTTGGTTAATGTATGGTTTTCACTTATTCACACATAGTCAAAAAAGGGAAAATTTCTAAAATATGAACTATGTGAGTAAAGTATACATGTGTTGTATATATATATACAAGCATGACTACTGAGTATTGAATGATCAAGTTGTAAGGCACAAATGATTTCATGACCTTGTTATGTTTTAATAACATATAAATTGTAAGGAAACTTGTGATAGTGAAGTCAAGTATGGTCATGTGTTATATGTGAAAATCTAGCATGTATGTACATTAAAATACATGTGTAATTAGTGTGTTAGAGTTAGACTGAAGTCAGGAAAGCAGAAGCTCAGCCTTGGTCTGGCCAAGGGACAGTGCAGCTGCGCCATCCCTATGCCTAGACCAGGCGCAGCTGCGCCGTCCTGCAGTTTTGCCAGATTCTGTTTTTGGTTCTGAAATTTAAGGCATGCTTATATGATTTCTTTATCTTGTAATATGTGACCAATGTGACATATAATGTGTTGAGGGGCATGCTATGTGATGACTTGATTCTTTTAAGTGTAGACTCGCACTAGTTTACACATACTAATTGAAATGATCGACTTGATAATGTTAGATCGTTTCAACGCGAGTTAGTTAAAGCTAATATTGTATTATAGCTAAGCAAATAGGAACGTATCCTAAACCCTTGCATTACTTTATTCGACGCATATCGTAAGCAAGTTTCCTAAACTTACTCTAATTATTGTTGAGCAAGTTCCCTAACCTTACTTTTATATTGAGCAAGTTTCTTTGAACTTCACTCTTGATTGTGTAAGTTCCTCGAACCCTACTTTTATTGAGCAAGTATCCAGACACTATTTATTGTGTTGCAAGTTCTTAACTTACACAAATTTTTTTTTGTGAAAGTTTCCTATCCTTCTCATGTTGTATTGAGAAGGTTATTATTGTATTGAAAGTTATTCATTTAGGCTTGAATATTATTTCCAAGCATGTTATTAAGTGGTTTAATCACTTTACAATCATTCCACATCGATATTATTGATATTCGCACTTGGTGCACTTGAGCTCGTACAGTCCTGGACTTGTACATCATTTAAAGTTCTATAATTCTTGAACTATGTTAGATAGAGTCTGAACCTTTGTTTGGTCAGACAAGTGTATGAAGTTTTATAAAAGCTATTCAAACCTATTGATTGTAAGGATTCTTAGACTAAAAGAACAACCCTTTCTATGATAGGGGAGTACCAGATATCTACTATAAGATACACAGAGCAGATTTAAATGTTATGCATATACATGGTGTATGCGAGGCTGATCCCCTCAAGTACTTATTCTATAGCCAGTAACCAAAGGGTCAATTAGCTATTGATTCCATTGGAGTGTTATAGTTCAAAGTCTATTTGACTAGCAGTTATTCTAAAAGCAATCATTATCTTTGCTTACGATATTCATATTGTTGAATCCTTCAGATATTCATATTATTGAATTCATTGTCAGTTATTTTTCCATTCATCATGATATATCCTTATTGTTGTATTTAAACTTACTGGGCAAACTTGTTGCTCATCCTTGCTATATCATAAATTATATTGCAGCTAAGCTCGATATCTCAGGGAAGGACAAGGGTAAAGGAAAGATGTAAAATAGTCGCCAGGAGCAGACTTTACTATATGCCTAGTTTAAATTAATGTTATGTAATAAGAACCCTAATTATTATTTTAGGGTATGTTTGTAAGACGATATTAAGGTTATCGTATCTTGGGACTAGTAACACTTTTTGAATGAACGACGTACGTTTATTATATTTTGCATTTTAGTTATCGTATGTTGTTTAGAGGTGGATGCTTATATTTTTATCGTGATGACCGAACCGAGGTCAGAGGACCCGGTTTCGGGGGTGTCACAGGTTGGTATTAGAGTCGTAGGTTATAAACGTTAGGAATACAAAACCTAGGTTATAACCTTAGTAGAAAACTCACGTAGAGTATGTAGGTGATGGGATGAGGAAATCCAACAAGTTTTAACGTGATATTGAAGTGGTTTATTTAAATCAAAAATGATTGATAGACGTCTTAAACTTTTTAATGCTAACATGGATAGCATATCACATAAAGCCTAATTATTCTTCATTTCCTCAGATCATGCCGCCTAGGAGACATCAGCGGAATCAGAGGGAGGAAGGATCCGTTAACAATGGTGGAGGGGAAAATGTTGATCCAATGCAGAACTTCGTTAACCTGTTAACTGAAGCAATGCAAAACAGACCCCCGCCAGTAGCAGGGCAGTCAGGACAGCACTTGGCTAGCTTTAAGGACTTTAAATTGGTAGGACCACCAGAGTTCCAAGGAACCTTGGACCCAATTGAAGCCCATACATGGATAGAAGAGATGGAGAATGTGTTTGAGGTCGCACGAGTGGCTGAAGCACAGAAAACGAGTCTTGCCACGTTCATGATGAAGGGCGAAGCTAACAATTGGTGGAAAGCTAATAAGGGGTGAGCAGAAGAGGGAGTTATTCCTTGGGATAGATTTAAGGAGCTATTCCTTGAGAGTTACTTCTCAGAGAATACGCAACAGGATATGGAAGTTAAGTTTTTGGAACTGAAGCAAGGTAGTATGTCTGTCGCAGAGTACGCGGCAAAATTTAATGAGTTAGCTCGATTCGCATCACATCAGGTTAACACGGAGGCCAGGAAGGCAAGGAGGTTCGAATTAGGACTGAAACCATGGGTGCAGAAAGCAATGGTTGTATTAAAGATTAAGACTTACTCTGATCTTTTGGAAAAAGGCTATCATTGCCGAAAGAGGCAATAAAGCCATCGCTCGATTCAAACAAGAAAAGAAGACCGGTCAGGATGGACAGAACGGGGGAAGTAGTGGAGACAACAACCTTAATAAACGTAAATGGGCAGAGAGCCAATCCTCTGGAGGTAATAAGTCCAGGGGAGAGGCCAAGAAAAGTATGAAGTGCAACAACTGTGGGAAGAGTCGCTCGGGGGAGTGCATGAAGCGAGAGAGTGTTTGTTATCGTTGTGGACAATCGGGCCACATGGCTCCTCAGTGTCCGAATAAGCAGAAGGGAGGATGTTTCTCGTGAGGCGCTACAGACCATCAAATCAAGGACTGCCCGAAGAAAAAGGGCGATGCAGTTAGCGGCAACAGCAACAACAACAACAACAACAACAACGGGCTGAACATTGGAGGGCCAGCCAGTCAAGCCAATAGACCAACGGCACGAATGTTCAACATAACCGTACAGGATGCGGTGGAGTCTAAAGACGTGGTGTCAGGTATCATTTGAATCAATGATATAGATGTATATGTGTTATTTGATTTGGGTGCTACCTGTTCTTTTATTTTTGATGATTTTGCTAAATAGTTAGACTTACCCCATGAGAGATTAGAACACCCTATGAACGTAGAAGTAGCGAACAAGAAAATTATTCCCGTAGAATACATTCATAGGAATTGTTATACCAAATTGCAAGGATTTAAGCTCAAAGTGGATTTGATACCAATTCATTTGGGAGAGTTCGATTTAATCCTTGCAATAGATTGGATATCAGTTCACAGAGCAGTTATAGATTGTAAGAAGAAATGTGTACACCTTAAGACTCCGAATAACTCGAAGGTGGTATTTTATGGTAGTAAATCGCTGAGATAATCTCATTGTCTGACGATGGTACAAGCGCATAGATTGCGTATGAAGGGTTGTACATGTTATTTGGCTCACGTGGTTGATACTCGACGAGTCGAGGGCGAACTGAGTTAGATACCTATTGTAAGGGATTTCGTGGATGTCTTCCCAGACGAGATTCCAGGATTACCACCAGATAAAGAGATTAAGTTTGTCATTAATTAGGCACCAGGGATACCACCGGTATACAAAGCGTCGTATCGTATGGCACTGGTAGAGATGAAAGAACTGATGGCTCAATTACAAGAGTTGTTAGATAAGGGATACATTCGATCGAGCGTATCACCGTGGGGAGCACCAGTCTTATTCATGAAGAAAAAAGATGGGTTGCTAAGGCTTTGTATCGACTACCGAGAGTTAAACAAGGTCACCATTAAGAACAAGTACCCATTGCCCAGGATAGACGATTTGTTTGATCAGTTGAAGGGGACGAAGTACTTTTCAAAGATTGACTTGAGGACCGGTTATCACCAACTGAAAGTCAGGCTGGAGGACATTCCAAAGACGGCATTCAGAACTCGGTATTGACACTTTGAGTTTCTGGTAATGTCATTTGGATTGACGAATGCGCCAACAACATTTATAGATTTGATGAACAGAGTATTCAAACAGTATTTGGATAAGTTTTTTGTCGTATTCATAGATGACATCCTTATGTATTCAGAGACGGAGGAAGAACACACCGAGCATCTTCGGATAGTGTTGGAGACATTAAGGAGGAAAAAGTTGTATGCAAAATTCTCCAAGTGTGAGTTTTGGTTGTAGAGAGTGCAATTTTTAGGGCACGTTATCGACAAAAATGGTGTTTTAGTGGATCCAGTGAAGGTAGAAGCGGTTCTCAACTGGGAGCAGCCGAAGACGCAGACAGAAATCAAGAGTTTCCTAGGATTGGCGGGATACTATCAAAGATTTATTCAGGATTTTTTGAAATTAGCATCGTCGTTGACCAATCTTACCAGGAAGACAGTTAAGTTCGTTTGGACGGAGAAGTGTGAAGAAAGTTTCTTAGAATTAAAGAAGAGGCTTAGTTAAGCACCTGTGTTGGCTTTACCGGACAACACGGGGGGGGGGTTATAGTGTATAGTGATGCGTCACTCAAGGGTATTGGCTGTGTACTGATGCAACCCGACAGGGTCATTGCGTACGCTTCACGTCAGCTGAAAGATTATGAGAAGGGTGTAGACACTCTAAATTTTCTTTTCCCGTTACTAACTATGCATGAGGGCAAAAATGTCTTTTTCACACTCCAGAGATAACCCTGGAGATAACCCTAGGAGGTCAACCCAACCTCAGAGATGACCCTGAGGATATTCAGAGTCAACAACATGACAACCTCAGAGATAACCCTGAGAAAAGACTGCTATAACTGTGCAAAAACCGGAGATAACCCCGGGAGGGGAAAAATGGTCATTTTGTTAACTCAACTTCAACTCATATCAAATACACTCATGTCAACTCAAATTACTTCAATAGAAGTTCCAAAAGAACCATATCTTAACTTTCGAGCGCAAACTACGCAAAACGACTCAACAGACTGCCTGGTGGAAACTCGAAAATGCCATTTCGGCCATGGACCCATCTTCTTGGAATCAAAAAAGGGCAAATCAAATGTCATTGTGTAGCTCTCGGAAAGAGCTTTCCGGAATGATATGGCACGCTTCCATCGGACTCCCGGATTGAAAGTTATGAGCGACCGAGCGAACAGCGCGTTGTCCGAGTGTACGTACTTTGACACGGCGGGACCCACACTACCCGGGGCACCCCGGGCAGTAGCAGGTACACCTGCGACCCAGCAGCAGATAGACATGTGGCTTCCCCCTCTATAAATATGGGGCTTGGGGTGCCCATTTTGCAAGAGAAAATGGCGAGGAAGCTCTGCCCAATTTGCTCTGTACTCACCCCAGACTGAGTGCTTTCTCATTTTAAACACTTGTGAGCTCATATATAGCTTATTTTGTACCTACAAAAGCTAGTGTTTACCCACTTTAAAGATATTGAAGTCTTCTTTGGCAGCCCACTGTAAGCCTTCTTTCACACTTTAAAGTTTTTCTCTTCATCTTTGCACACACCCTTCTACACGTTGAGAGTCGTGTTGCATATTTTGCCCGGACTTCAGTCCGTGGTTTATTTTTAGTTTGTATATACATATATATTTATATATATGGACTAACATTATCTAGTTATGCCTCAATTGAGCCTAGACTTCGTCCCGCCTGGAGTTTCCTCCGTGGCGGTTGATAGCTTTTACAGCTTTATTTATATTTCTGATCCTCCATGGAGGTACTTCGTGGTTGGTGATCATGTCTGTATATATATATATATTTACAGCTTTTATATATATACATGCTAACTGCTTTCATATAAATTGCGGCATCATGTGAGCCTAGGAATCACGTGATCACAGATTCATCCCATTGGATCTAGATTCGGTTCTCGTGGTGGACATTTTCAGCTGTGAGTAGCTTGTAAATTATTCTGCGGTGTCTGGATTTCTTCAGATGGTTTACATACCCACGAGGAATTCAACATCTTTTTGTACATTATTTTTGTACGGATGCCTCGCATCTGTCAAATAAAATCAATCCAGCCGAATACGGAATAAAATGGGACTGTAAAAGGTCACAATTACTATTGAGCATTAGGGTTTGAAAAACCTCTTTTATAAAACATCACTGCCATATCTTGCTTATAATTGAATTTTTATATAAAATTCAAACCCTGTGTATATAGGTGCGAACGAGGCCTCGCACTACTTCCAAATAACAACACATTGACCCACACACACACGTTCAGATAATAGTTTCTTGAAAAGAGGCGGTCACCGTGGTAACACGGATGTCGGGGGATGCCTAACACCTTCCCTCCGCATAACCAAGTCCCCGAACCCTAATGAATCTCGGTTTCACCGACCCGTTTAGCAGTGTCACATCACTGGGTCAATGTGCAAACCTTTTCTCGGTTGTGTTGGTACAACCATTTAAAAAACCAACTGGCAACTCTTATAGTCCAATCGTCGACATTATACATGTCGGACATTTTTCACTTATTTTTTCAAACAAATCTCACCTAAAATGAGAACATCAAAGGACAAGCAACGGAAAGGGACATCCAAAAATCCCGACGTCGACAGGTGGCGACTCTGCTGGGGACTCCAGTAAGAGGACTTAAGCCGCTATTACAATTTTTTCAAAACTATTATCTGCTTGTGTGTGGATGTTTCATTTACATTAGATGAATGTGTACGAATGCATATCTTGTTTACACTTAGTGCTTCACATCATATCTGCGTATAATGTTAGTGCTTCGCACTATAAACTACTTGTGATATTAGTGTTTCGCATATGTCATCATTTCATACGGTGAGACGCGATGTATGTGAATGTATGTTGTGTGGTCCCTCCACCAGAAGGCTATCCCGTTGGTGTTTGATTACTGGACTCGTGAGAAGCCTGATTCTCCGAGCCTCAGGAAAGGCACCACCCAAATTCGCTCCAGTTGAAAGACCGAATTAAATTCCCGTCAAGTAGATTGCGATGATTTGGAAACCTTCATGCCAAAAAGCCACGAGAGTAACCTAAGATAGGCCAGCCTCTGATAAACCCAAAACGTAGGAAAGTCTCTTCATGCTCTCATTTCAAATCACACAAATTCATGCCATATATATCTCCATGTAATGAGAAATATGAAGAAATGTGTACACATACATACATGCTACAAACAGCTGACATCCGTTTTGCAGGATAAAAATTCCTGGAATGGACACATCACATAACATGTCATTATACACATCCCCTAAAGACTAAACTATGCAAGTCTTTTGCAGAGAATCAATCGAACCTACCACCCGTTCAAAGTCCAAAAAGGCAACAGGCCTACAGTCAATCATGTCGTCATCCGACCAGACTGAACTTAATCCAGTTTCTCGCAAGGAATTTGATGGATTAAGCAAACAAATTACAGATTTGGCTGTTCTACTCAAAGAATTACACCAGTATAATCAGGGTCCCAAAATACCCGTACGTGCTGAATCCTCCACACAAGGGGGAACCCAGGTCATTACAATACCTGAACTGCAGTTGGATATGACCAACAAAACTCGTGGTGCTGCCCACCCCACTAGAGACCCAGACACTGGTGACCTCAAAAAGTGAGTCCTCCAAATGGAAGAGACCCTTCGTGCTATCAAAGGGACTGGAAATTATGGGAGTGTCACCTATTCAGATCTCTGTATATTCCTAGGGGCTCAATATCCTACCAAATTCAAAGCCCCAGAGTTTGAAAAGTACAATGGAACAGGCGATCCCTATACGCACCTAAAAGTGTACATTGGCGAACTGGGGTCTTATGCTAAAAATGAAAGCCTCAGAATGCAACTTTTTCAAAAAAGACTCACTGGAGAAGCTAAAGCTTGGTATGCCCGACTTGACAATGTCAAAATCCACAACTGGGAAGAATTGGCCCACGCCTTTCTAAATCAGTACAGTTTTCAGTCACAAATGGCACCGGATCGATATCAAGTGATTAAAGTGAAAAAGCAAAGTACTGAATCTTTTCGAGAATATGCCCAAAGGTGGAGACATCTAGCAGCGCAAGTCATTCCATCAATGACAGAAACTGAGATGGTAATGACATTTATTGATATCCAAGAGGCTCCTTACTATGAGAAGATCCTAGCAGGCATAGGAAAGCCATTCTCAGAAATGATCAAACATGGCGAAATGGCTGAGATGGGCCTGAATGCAGGCAAGATTAAAGACTTCAGTGCCATGGAAGCAGTCGCCAAGAATATGCAGACTGGCAAATATGCAAGCGAACCAAAGAATGTACCCGATAAAGGCATTAAAGATGTATCCCTCGTTGTACAGAGGCAAGCTAGGAGACCAACATACAGTCCCCCCATTTAGAAAATATAAGACAATCTGCCATCTCAACAACAGGCTACATTCAACCAATGCCCAGACAGGAAAATAAAATTTGAAAGAGCGGAAAATCGGGTATTCACTCCACTGGGCGATTCCCTTGAACATGTATTGGCGATATTAATGGATCACAAGAAAATTATCGAATTAGCCCCACCTCTGGAACTAGTGAGAAAAAGATACAATCCAAGCCAGAGATGTGCTTACCACTCAGGGTCTCCAAGATGCGATACAAAGTATTGTTGGTCCTTAAAACATAAGATTCAAAATTTGATCGAACGTGGCAATATTGTCGTCGGACGACCTGACCAACAAAATATCAACACCGACCTTCCGTTGCGACATGATACGGAAGAAGTAAACATGATTAGGTCAGGAAGCGCTAAAAGGTATCCAATTCGTAAGTACATACGAAGGATGGAGGAATACCCCCAAAGGCACATAACAAATGTCCTAGAGTGGGAAAACTCGGAGGAGGGTATACCAGTAATGCAAAAATTGGATGCGATCCAGAATCAAGTAAACCTGCTGGCTAGGCTGATAGTGCGCCAACATCAGGAAACAAAGCAATTTTTCACTCAACTATCAAAAAGACAAGAGAAAAAGGACTCCACGATGAGCCAGCTAAATGAAGAAGATCAAAGAAGGCTAAAAATACAAGAAAAAGGGGATGATAAAATTGCTAGAAGATCTCGCCAGCAGAAGAACCTGTGACGCCCCCAAAATTAGGTATACATCACCCATCTTGGGTCGTCAGATACATAGTACAGAATACAAATACAACTGATTAATACATCTGTCGTGTACAATACGACAAAACATAAACTGTGAGTTTGAACACAAATATTATCTTCTAGAGAGTATTCATACTCAAAAGGAGTCCTCATTACATTTATTAACACACCATTACATAGAATAGTGAGGACTACTAACTAATACTATCATTCGGACCATCACTCCGTACCCCGACTTGTCCCAGCTACGTTCTCATTTCCTGAAGAGAACAGTGAAAGAAAGGGTGAGCTCAACTAGCCCAGTAAGAAATATTATGACTAAGATAATGCAGAATAAATTATCATTAGCCTTCAACAATGTTAAACTGATAAAATATAATAGACATCAAGTTTAACTGTAGCGGAACAAGCAATCCATTAAAAGAGTCAAGTAGAAAATAAACTCTACTATCTTTTATGATTTAAAAAGTTTTTCAACACTGTAATCGCTGAGACTCAGCTTAATAAAATAATCCACATCATCGAATCACCCCTGCACTACGGCCAAGGATATTCGTGTATTCATTAATGGTCATGATCATGCCAACAACTGTCCATCAATGCACTACGGGCCAATGAGGACTTTTACCACATCATTTGTAACATTACGGTCATGATTATACCGAATAATCCCTGGTCATAATCATACCAAGTCCATCTATGCAATACAGGCCACAGATGACTTTCAACATTTTATAAACATGAGGATGATGACAATGATATAAGAATTCAATAAAACAAGTTCAAGAATTAATTTATCCAGGAATTAACAACGTCCAAATTGTCAACATGATACTGCATTGTGGAGTAAAATTCAAGAATGCTTAGAAGAATATTTTCTTGAAAAGATACTGGATGAAACGCAACTATCAAGGATATTCCACAAATTTCATGGAGTATAAAAGTCAAAACTTAACCAACTGAGTACAATAAAGAATGGAATAACAAAAGAAATCACCATGCATGCGATAGACCGCACAGACAGGTTATTCCAATAGAATAATAAATAATGGAACCAGGTCCGGCGTAAACGCACAGACAGGATATTCCGACAGAATAATAAATAATGGAACCAGGTCCGGTGTAAAACACACAGACAGGATGTTCCAACAGAATAATAAACGGAACCAGGTCCGGTGTAAAACACACAGACAGGATGTTCCAACAGAATAATAGAAGAATGTCACCAAGTATAGGGTAGACCGCGTATACTGGTTATTCCAACAGAATAATAACAAATGGAATAACAGAAGTTCTCTTCATGAATATAAAAGAAATAATATTCCCTACCTTAAAAGAACTGGATATTGGAAAAGTGATGTAGCAGAATACTTTTATTCTCTCTCTCTTATTCTCTCTATACTTTCTCTCTCTTTAGCTTGAATGAATTCGTGAAAAATAATGAAGCCCTAGGCCTCTATTTATAGAAAAACTGAGGGTGGCTCTTGGTCTTAACGAAGGGTCAAATGACTCTTGGTCTTAACGAAGGGTCAAATGACTCTTGGTAATATTGAAGGGACAACTACTATTGACGAAAGTAATTACTATTGACCAAGGTAAATACTATTGACGAAGGTAATTACTATTGACTAAGGTAAATACTATTGACGACGGTAATTACTATTGACGACGGTAATTACTATTGACGACGGTAATTACTATTGACGATGGTAATTACTATTGACGACGGTAATTACTATTGACGACGAGACTCTTAGATGATGACATATGGCCCCCCATAAAATAACCAAACTTACCACAACGTCTCAATAATATAACATATTATACAGATGATACTATGACAATAATTTAAGAGATATGATGCAGCAATTACTGTAGCAATAATTGAGTATAGCTGAGTGACTTCTCACGTAAGCATCAATAATCAATACCGTGTGCTACTATGCAACCACGCGTATTACTGTACTTTTACTACCGAGTAGTTCAACAGTTTTAACGGTTTTAACGGTAACACCTCAGCCGTTATTTTTATAGAAAGATAATTCTGTCGTTTTCTCAATCCGACAATAATTCCGTTGTGGGGTCCACCAATGATTGTGCCGTCGTACGAATATTCCCCGACAAAAAGAATATTCTCCGACCAAACGAATATTTTATAACAACTTGCTTACTTTGCAAAATTTATAAATATTACCCACAACTATAACATTATATCAAATTAACTCCATAATATTCAAAAATAATATTTATAGAAAATTCATCTTTATTTATAAAAATTGGGGTCTTACAACCTCCCCTTCTTATGAAATTTCGCCCTCGAAATTAGGGTACGTACCTGGTATGTCGAAGAGGTAAGGATACCTTGATTTCATTTCTGATTCTAACTCCCAAGTCATTTCCTCAACATCGTGGTTTCTCCACAAAACTTTAACTTGAGGTATAACCTTGGAGCGTAGAATATGTTCCTTCTTATCCAAGATTTGAACAGGAACTTCTTCATACGTCAAATCCTCCGCTATTTCGTCCGGTTCTAACTCAATAATGTGGTTCGGGTCTTCCACATATTTGCGTAACATGGATATGTGGAAAACGTTATGAACACGAGACATACTTGGCGGTAAAGCGAGTCTATAAGCCACAGTTCCTACTCGATCGAGGATTAAAAATGGACCGATGAATCGAGGATTTAGCTTTCCTCTCTTTCCAAATCTTGTAACTCCTTTCCATGGAGCAACACGTAAGAACACATGATCTCCTACATCAAATTCCACGTCCTTTCGATGAAGATCAGCATAACTCTTTTGTCGATCTTGTGAGGTTTTTATACGTTGTCGGATCGTTTGAATCTTTTCTGTAGTCATACGTACCAACTCCGGTCCCAACAACGTTGCTTCGCCCACCTCATCCCAGCATACTGGAGAACGACATTTTCTTCCATACAATGCTTCGAATGGAGCCATGCCAATACTTGCTTGATAACTGTTGTTGTAGGAAAACTCCACCAATGGTAAGAACTTGTCCCAACTTCCTTTGAAGTCAAAGACACAGAGTCTTAATAGATCTTCAAGAGTTTGAATAGTCCTCTCTGATTGTCCGTCCGTCTGAGGATGATATGCTGAACTAAATCGTAACTCCGTGCCCATAGCTTTTTGTAAACTAACCCAAAATCGTGAAGTGAATCTTGGGTCTCGGTCAGAAACTATGGATACTGGCATACCATGCAGTCTTACAATCTCGTTTATGTACATACGAGCAAGACGTTCAAGTGTATAAGTTTCTCGTATCGGTAAGAAATGAGCAGACTTGGTCAATCTATCAACAATGACCCAAATCGCATCAATACCTTGAGAAACCCTAGGAAGACCGGTAACGAAATCCATGGTAATGTGCTCCCACTTCCATTCTGGAATTTCAAGTGGTTGCAATGGACCTTTTGGTACTTGATGCTCCGCTTTGACTCGTTGACAAGTTAGACACCTTGAGATAAACAACGCTATCTCTCTCTTCATATTGCTCCACCAAAATGTATGACGAAGATCATGATACATTTTGGTACTTCCAGGATGGATTGCAAACGGTGTGTTGTGCGCCTCCATCATGATTTCATACTTTAAATCAGGGTTGTTAGGAACACAAAGTCTGGAGTTGACTCGAAGTATTCCTTCTTCATCGATTCTTGCTTCCGATATAGCACCTTCTTGCACTTTCTTCTTCATACGCATCAGCTCCAGGTCTGTAGCTTGAGCAGCTTTAACTTTATCGATTAAAGTCGGTTCTACTCGTATATTCGCCATCATCACATGGGTCCCTGGAGTCTTCAACTCTATCTCCATCCTTTGCAAGTCACACAAAATGGGCCTTTGCGTTGTTAATATTGCACTTGTACCCGCATATGATCTTCTACTCAATGCGTCAGCTACCACGTTCGCTTTTCCAGGATGGTATTGAATGGTATGATCATAATCTTTCAACAGTTCAAGCCAACGTCGTTGTCGCATGTTGAGTTCCTTTTGAGTGAAGAAATATTTGAGGCTTTTATGATCCGTAAAGATCTCCACTTTCTCCCCATACAAGTAATGCCTCCAAATTTTAAGTGCAAAGACAACAGCTGCCAACTCTAGATCATGAGTAGGATAATTCCTCTCATATTCCTTGAGTTGTCTTGATGCATAGGCTATGACTTTTCCATGTTGCATGAGAACACATCCCAACCCTTTGCTCGAAGCATCACTGTAGATGACAAATCCCTCCGAGCCAGATGGTATTGTTAGAACAGGTGCTGAAATGAGTCTCCTCTTGAGTTCTTGAAAACTCTGCTCACATTCTTCGCTCCAACCAAACTTTGTATCTTTCCGAGTCAGCTGAGTTAATGGAGTAGCGATTCGAGAAAATCCTTCCACGAATCTCCGATAATAACCAGCTAAACCAAGAAAGCTACGTACCTCGGTCACTGATTTAGGTTGCTCCCAGCTTTGAATAGCTTCAATCTTTGCCGGGTCAACCGATATTCCACGACTTGATACTACGTGCCCAAGGAATGCTACCTCCTCCAGCCAGAACTCGCATTTCTTCAACTTGGCATAAAGCTTGTATTCACGAAGCTTTTGGAGTACCAGCCTCAAGTGTTGCTCATGATCTTCACGGCTTTTGGAATAAATAAGGATGTCATCAATAAAGACGACCACAAAGTGATCCAAATATTCCTTGAATACCCGGTTCATCATATCCATGAAGGCAGCAGGAGCATTAGTCAATCCAAAGGACATGACTAGGAATTCATAATGCCCGTACCGAGTTCTAAAAGCCGTCTTTGGAATATCCTCAGTTCTAACCTTCAGCTGATGATATCCAGAACGAAGATCGATCTTTGAAAAGAATTGTGCTCCTTGCAACTGGTCAAACAGGTCATCAATACGTGGCAATGGGTACCTGTTTTTGATGGTGACATGATTCAACTCCCGATAATCAATACAAAGTCGCATACTTCCATCTTTCTTCTTCACGAATAGAACAGGAGCTCCCCAAGGAGAAGTACTAGGACGAATAAAGCCAATGTCTAACAATTCCTGCAGTTGGATCTTTAACTCCTGAAGTTCAATAGGAGCCATTCGATATGGGGCTTTGGAAATGGGTTTTGTACCGGGTTCAAGATCGATACAAAATTCAATTTCACGCTCTGGGGGTAGGCCAGGAAGTTCTTCAGGGAATACGTCAGGGAATTTATTAACAATAGAAATATCATTCAAAACTGACGTATTTTTGTTTAGATCTGTGACATGAGCTAAGAAAGCTTGACATCCGTTTTTCAATAAACGAATAGTTTTATGGCTTGAGATGACAGCGATTGATTTTAATGGTTTGGTTGCTTGAATTCGCATAATAGGTCGATTAGGAATATGAAAACTAACAACCTTACGAAAACAATCAATTTTTGCATAATGAGTAGTTAACCAATCAATCCCTAGAATCACGTCAAATGCAAGTATTTTTAATGAAATCAGATCGATAGGTAATGTGTGGGTACCAACTTGAACCAAACAAGACTTATAAACAGTGGAGGTAATGAAGGTTTCTCCCAACGGAGTTTCCACAGATAAGTCAAAGTCTAATTTCTCCGGAATCAAATTTAATCGATGAGCGCAAGTAGGAGAAATAAAAGAATGGGTTGAACCGGTATCAAATAAAGTATAAACTTCTTTAGAGTTTATAATAAGCTTACCCGTGATGACCTCATTCGGGTTCCTTGCTCTCTGGGAGTTCACAACAAACGCTCTCCCTTGCACAACCGGTTTTGACTTTTCTGGGACGGCTTTTGGTGCCTCCATCCTAGCTGAATTTGTCTTCGGTAAACGACAAAATCGGGCTAAATGACCTTCTCTTCCACAATTATAACATGCTTTGGACGGCATCGCGCAGTTTGGACTGATGTGCCCCTCCCCTCCGCATTTGAAACATATGATAGGTGGTCGTTCTCCTTCCTTAACGACAGGTGCTGGTGCTGACGTCTTTCCATCATTGTTGAATCTCCTCTTCTTGAAATGTCCATTCTTATTGTTTTGGCCCTGATTACCACCGAAGTGGTTACCATTTCTGGCCTGTTGATTCCCTCCACGCTTGTTGTCACCGCTTCGATGACTGCTCTCACTGGTATTATCATTTTGCCGGCTGCTCTCTTTTGGTTGCGTTGTCTCGTTATCGCGCTCCACCAACTGAGCCCTATTTACAACATCTGAATACAAACACAGTTTATGAGAAACAAGATGTTGACGTATCTCCGGCTTCAAACCTCTTAAAAACATCCGCGTCATTCTTTCTTCATTATCCACCAGGTGGGACGCAAACCGGGATAACTCCGCAAATTTTGCCTCGTACTGCGACACGGTCATATTATTCTGCTCCAATTTGATGAACTCCACCTCCTTCATGTGACGAATACTTTCGGGAAAGTATTTGTCGTTAAACAGCTCTTGGAACTTCTCCCAGGACATCTTCAGTGCGGCAGGTTGAGTACGCTTTATCGATTCCCACCAGTAATCTGCCTCTCCTCGCAACATAAAGGCGGCAAAGGGAACCTTTTGCTCCTCGGAGCAACCCAAGACATCAAATATCTTGGTGATCTGCTTTATCCATGTTTCAGCTACAAGTGGTTTGGGTTCTCCCTTAAACTCCGGTGGTCCCAGCTCCTTAAACTGTTTAGCGGTGACCGCCTGAGAGTTTCCAGTATTTCCACCTACGTTGTGGACAGGAGCCGCTTTCACCTGTTGTTGCATGAATTGCATAAAGCCTCTGAACATTTGATCATTCATCATTTGGTCAGTGTTGTTGTTTGCATGAGGATTGACACCTTCCTGATGCACATTATCCTGATTATTGATATGTGGTGAATCAACAGTCGTCTGTGCTCCATTGCTATTCTCAACATTCTCAGATGCCATTTTCAGATACTGCCACAAAATAAAAATTAATTGATATGTCATATATTATCCTTATATTATGACCGACCAATTAAATACCATGCAAATAAACTTAGGTATGTCATACTAGCGAAGGAATTCCCCGTCTCTCCCCTCCTAGTTCTATTCTCACATCTTAGCCAGGGATCATATCCCTAAGCTCTGATACCAACTGTGACGCCCCCAAAATTAGGTATACATCACCCATCTTGGGTCGTCAGATACATAGTACAGAATACAAATACAACTGATTAATACATCTGTCGTGTACAATACGACAAAACATAAACTGTGAGTTTGAACACAAATATTATCTTCTAGAGAGTATTCATACTCAAAAGGAGTCCTCATTACATTTATTAACACACCATTACATAGAATAGTGAGGACTACTAACTAATACTATCATTCGGACCATCACTCCGTACCCCGACTTGTCCCAGCTACGTTCTCATTTCCTGAAGAGAACAGTGAAAGAAAGGGTGAGCTCAACTAGCCCAGTAAGAAATATTATGACTAAGATAATGCAGAATAAATTATCATTAGCCTTCAACAATGTTAAACTGATAAAATATAATAGACATCAAGTTTAACTGTAGCGGAACAAGCAATCCATTAAAAGAGTCAAGTAGAAAATAAACTCTACTATCTTTTATGATTTAAAAAGTTTTTCAACACTGTAATCGCTGAGACTCAGCTTAATAAAATAATCCACATCATCGAATCACCCCTGCACTACGGCCAAGGATATTCGTGTATTCATTAATGGTCATGATCATGCCAACAACTGTCCATCAATGCACTACGGGCCAATGAGGACTTTTACCACATCATTTGTAACATTACGGTCATGATTATACCGAATAATCCCTGGTCATAATCATACCAAGTCCATCTATGCAATACAGGCCACAGATGACTTTCAACATTTTATAAACATGAGGATGATGACAATGATATAAGAATTCAATAAAACAAGTTCAAGAATTAATTTATCCAGGAATTAACAACGTCCAAATTGTCAACATGATACTGCATTGTGGAGTAAAATTCAAGAATGCTTAGAAGAATATTTTCTTGAAAAGATACTGGATGAAACGCAACTATCAAGGATATTCCACAAATTTCATGGAGTATAAAAGTCAAAACTTAACCAACTGAGTACAATAAAGAATGGAATAACAAAAGAAATCACCATGCATGCGATAGACCGCACAGACAGGTTATTCCAATAGAATAATAAATAATGGAACCAGGTCCGGCGTAAACGCACAGACAGGATATTCCGACAGAATAATAAATAATGGAACCAGGTCCGGTGTAAAACACACAGACAGGATATTCCAACAGAATAATAATAAAACGGAACCAGGTCCGGTGTAAAACACACAGACAGGATGTTCCAACAGAATAATAAACGGAACCAGGTCCGGTGTAAAACACACAGACAGGATGTTCCAACAGAATAATAGAAGAATGTCACCAAGTATAGGGTAGACCGCGTATACTGGTTATTCCAACAGAATAATAACAAATGGAATAACAGAAGTTCTCTTCATGAATATAAAAGAAATAATATTCCCTACCTTAAAAGAACTGGATATTGGAAAAGTGATGTAGCAGAATACTTTTATTCTCTCTCTCTTATTCTCTCTATACTTTCTCTCTCTTTAGCTTGAATGAATTCGTGAAAAATAATGAAGCCCTAGGCCTCTATTTATAGAAAAACTGAGGGTGGCTCTTGGTCTTAACGAAGGGTCAAATGACTCTTGGTCTTAACGAAGGGTCAAATGACTCTTGGTAATATTGAAGGGACAACTACTATTGACGAAAGTAATTACTATTGACCAAGGTAAATACTATTGACGAAGGTAATTACTATTGACTAAGGTAAATACTATTGACGACGGTAATTACTATTGACGACGGTAATTACTATTGACGATGGTAATTACTATTGACGACGGTAATTACTATTGACGACGAGACTCTTAGATGATGACATATGGCCCCCCATAAAATAACCAAACTTACCACAACGTCTCAATAATATAACATATTATACAGATGATACTATGACAATAATTTAAGAGATATGATGCAGCAATTACTGTAGCAATAATTGAGTATAGCTGAGTGACTTCTCACGTAAGCATCAATAATCAATACCGTGTGCTACTATGCAACCACGCGTATTACTGTACTTTTACTACCGAGTAGTTCAACAGTTTTAACGGTTTTAACGGTAACACCTCAGCCGTTATTTTTATAGAAAGATAATTCTGTCGTTTTCTCAATCCGACAATAATTCCGTTGTGGGGTCCACCAATGATTGTGCCGTCGTACGAATATTCCCCGACAAAAAGAATATTCTCCGACCAAACGAATATTTTATAACAACTTACTTACTTTGCAAAATTTATAAATATTACCCACAACTATAACATTATATCAAATTAACTCCATAATATTCAAAAATAATATTTATAGAAAATTCATCTTTATTTATAAAAATTGGGGTCTTACAGAACCGATCGAGGGAATGCGAATTCTTAAAGATGAAAGATCAAACAACCTCCAAAACAGTTCGAAAATTCACCCCTCTAAGCAAATCTAATGAAGAAATGCTACACTTTCTGATAAGCGAAGGAAGGATTACTAAGTTGTAGCCTCCTATAAAGCCCAAGATAAAGAGTTATGACTCCACCAAGATATGTCTCTACCATTCTAACTCACTTGGACATACGACTGAAGAATGTTGGTCTTTGTGACATAAAATTCAGGATCTCATTGAAAATGGAAAGCTGGATATAGAATTTCCCATGACCAAAAAAGGCGAAAAGGAAATAAAAAGCTTAAGATGTCCATTCGAGACAGGCAGTTCAAATGAGGTGAAGGCTATGAGCGACAATTCTGCTACCACATAAGGTGGACTGATCCTAATGCAAGAAATGGCAGAAGAGACAAAGGCATCCCCAAAGGAGATTCCCCCGCCAACATCAAACGTCCTATGGTTCCATGATATCAGCCACGTTCCTGATTTTATCAAGTTGGATGATGCCGAGGAAATACTAATCCTTTCCATGGAAGAAAAAGCCAAAAAGGAAAGTTCTTTGCATGAAATGCAACAACAGCTCGAGGGAGATTTCATGGTTGAATCCTTTGAAACCCATGAAGAAGACGAAGGAATAGATGAAGAAAAAGGTGGTAAGATTGTCGGGGAATCCAACCCATTAATGAATCCAGAGTTCATCCCTTTTTACGATGCGTCCATTTCAAGCGTCCCTAAGGAGTGTACTGAATCAGAAAGCGATCAAGTTATGGCCACAAGCGAAGACATTAAGAATCCAGGGGTAACCTTTATCACGAGCTTTGAAGGTAACTTAATCACTGACAACTGGACTATCAGGCCTCAATTAGCTAAGAAGATGTAGATCTAGGGGATAAAGTTGCGAGTTCCAGAAAATGTTGGAACGGTATCACTTTCTTCGTAGTATGCCTTTTATTTCCATGCATGTGAATAAATAAACAAAACAAAAAATATCTTTACACTCTTCTTATCACTCACCCCTTTGAACCTTTTCAAACCAAAGCCTGAACTATGAAAGACCTGATCTCCTCTTCTATAGGAGTACGTAGGCAGCCATCAATGGTGCGGTCAAACCAACCAAAAACCTAAACAAACACTTCTCAAACAGATACACCCCAGACGATGATTGCCCAGACATAATGGTCATCATTCGGGAGAAGGAGGTTGATGACAGCCCCTCCATCACTGCAGTCCACCAAGACTTTGCCCTCGACAATTGGAGCAGCACTCCTTGCATTTGCCGATGAGGGTAAAAAGGGAAGAAACTCTCTCTGCCTTGTAGATAGCAATAATTGCTTACTTTTTCTGACAGTATTAGCAGTTACTTTTATCATTACATGCTAACACTTTGTGTGACTAAACAGCTTCATATATACTAAGTGAAAGCATATTTTGTTTCAGGACTTTGAAGTTAGATGTGCCTGTACTTGCTGATGAGGTGCCTATTCTCCACAAGGACTGTAACTTTGGTGTAAAGTCGGACTCAAACTTGATGGAAATACAAGAGAACTATGAGATACCTCAGGAGATCAAAGAATGGGTCAAAGACAAACCCAAGCCAAATCTTGATCAAACCACCTCTTTCAAACCTCAGAACCTTAGAAAACCCCAAACAAATCTAGATTGGTACAGACCTCACTCCAAACCAAAGGAATGACATAGGTACTCTATTGACCCTATTCTAGGATGTGTTTGCATGGTCTCACAAAGACATGGTCTATTTATCCACTAACATTGTCATTCATCACATTCCCATCAAAGGAGAATTCAAGCTAGTCAGGCAGAAGCTCAGGCGATTAAAACCTGAGTGGAGGTTACAAGTTAAAGAGGAAATCGTGAAACAATTTCCAACCGGCATCATCATACCCTGAATGGCTATCCGACATAGTCCCCGTGCCGAAACCCGGTGGAGATGTGCGATTTTGCATAGATTACAGTGATCTGAACAAAGCTTGTCTCAAAGATAGCTTTCCCGTCCCATTCATCCACATACTTATTGATAATACGACATGTACTCCTTTGCTGATTGCTTTGCAAGGTACCATCAAATCATAGTTGCTGAGGAAGATCGTGAGAAAATTGTTTTCATCACTCCTTGGAGAATCTTTTGCTAGCAGACGATTGTCATTCGGCCTCATCAATGCCGGAGCCACATATCAGCGAGCCATATGGCTCTTTTCCACGATATAATGCATAAAAAAAGGAAAAAAAAAACCCTTCAACAGATTCTATATTTGCTGCCTTACCATCGGCAGGTTCTACATATGATCTTAGAGTTCGAAGAAATCTCCTTTCTACACATTCGTCGTAATAGGAATGACTTTGCAGGCTCACTAGCAACCTTGGCCTCCTTGATCAACATACATGACAAGGAAGACATGCCAACCCTCACATTTGCGCAACAAAAAGCTCCAGCCTATGGGAATTCCATTGTAAAGTATTTGATGACCTACCTCCCACCCAACATCCTTGGTATCAACACATCAAGAAGTACTTGTGAGATGGATCTACACCCGCTGAGGCGAGCCCGATTGAGAAAAGGCGGATCCATCAACTTGCTATAAAATTCTACCTAAACGGAGATGCACTATACGAAAAGAGATGCAGAACAAGGTCTCCTCAGATGTCTGGACGAGGACCAAGCTCAGAGGCTCATGGATAAAATCCATGGGGGAGTATATGGCCCACACATGAGCGTCCCTCTACTTGTAAAGAAGATCCTACAACAGAAAAGTCTGACTACGGCAGTTCAAACAACACGACTTGGTTTTGAAAAAGATTATTGATAACCAAGCTCAGTCTAAAGGAAAATTCTCCACAAACTGGGAAGGCCCGTTTGTTGTCAAGGAAGTATTGATAGGTGGCATTTTCAGATTACAAGAAATGGACGACGATGAATTTCTACAGCTTATCAAATCAAACACCATGACACGGTACTATGTTTAAGGTTACCATCAAGAGAATATCCTGGCTTTGGATCATCAGATTACCAGTTGTGACATCCCAAATTTTTAAGAATTAATAAATGAGAATTTAATAAATAAAATTCTTATTTTAAGATGCTTAAGTACATGTATGAGATTAAGTAAATATATATTTTGAATATGTATGTTTATGGATTGTGTGGAGTGTAATGAAAGAAACTATATAACCTAATATATTATATATTGGGAATGAAGATTAAATAACCGAAGAGTTATAGCTATTTAAAAAGCATAGTGTTTGATCTATGTGATTTATGTGGCACGTCTGAACATATTAAATTATGTTGAGAAATATATAGAATCAATATGAGAGATAAATGAATAGCAATCTTATGGGATTGTATATATTTGTTGATAAACAAATAATAGAAAGTATTGTAAATTAATCTTTATATATTATGTATGTGGATTAATAATAACGAATGAAGTGTAGTAGCATAATAACGTGAGAAATTTATTTTGGTATATCTCGGTCATTATTTATTTTTAACTTAATCAAAGAAAGTTTAATTTAGTTATATAAATAAATAGTTATTTAAATTCCAAATTTAGTGGGATAGAAATCCTAATTAAATATTAGGATATGATAAATATGTGCGTGAATTATGTTATTTCATAACCCAAAAAGGATTTAATTAAATGAATAATAAGGAATGGAAAAATAATAATAATAATAATAATAATAATATATATGTATTTCATTTTGCTCTCCATCTCTCACTCTCGGATAAACCGAAGAAAGGAGAGAGAGACCGAGGGAGAGCGAGAGAGAGGGAGAGGGAGAGAGGGAGAGGGAAGGCTTGGGCATGGATGGAGGAAGAAGAAAGCATAGGAAGGTAACCATGGAAGAAGTTCCATGGAAGGAAAGAAAGAAAAATGAAGAACAAAGGTATAAAACTCAAACTTTGTCCATTTTTGTTGTATTTTAATTTGGATCTAGTGTTGGGTTATTGATTATTGGACTTGATAATGGGAAATCTTCATAATATATGATGATTCATGGTTAGATCTAGAGATTTTATGGGTTATTAAGCTTGGGTTTTAGAAATAATCTCCAAAAAAAACTCAAAATCTGTCATTTTCCTCTTTGATGCTCAGATCCGTATAATGGGTATGGTTGAAATTTTTTTATTTTCTTATATGTTGTAATATTATGAGTTAGGAGTTCATAGAACTTGATATCATCTTATTTGGATGTGTAAAACTCAAAATATGAAAATCGGTAGGAGATTGGGTCTGAAAGTCGCGACTGGACTGGTGCGGGCGCGCGCGGGCGTGCGCGGGCGCGGGCGGGCGTGCTCGGGCGCGCGCGGGCGCGCGGCGTGGGCACGCGGGCGCGCGGCGTGGGCACGCGGCGGCTGACTTTGGCTGGGCGACGCGATTTTGACATCCAAAACTAAAACGAGCATAACTTTTGCATACGAAGTCCAAATTGAGCAATTCAAGATGTTTTGGAAAGCTTAAAGATAGTACTACAACTTAATTTAATAAAAATTAAAATTTGAGATTTTGGGCAAAGGTTAAAATGGGTAGTTTTTGAAATTGTTGCTCAACCGGATGCGAACGAAAGGTGTCGAGCTTGCGTTGTATGAACCTTAAAGCATTCCGAACCTACTAATCACCGTTTTAAGTATTACAAGGTGTGAATCTTGAATAGTGAAGTAAGGATTACCCATTATGGGTCGTATTTTAAAAAAAAAGGTTTAAATACTTAACTACATGTAAGTATAACTTGAAGAAGTAAAGCGAAAGCTTGATTAAGGTTTATTTAATTTATTTAGATTAATCTAATGTACATCCAAAATGATGTGGAGACATATGAAAAGGACTTAGCTACATGTTAAGTATTAATAGAAAAGATTAGGAGATGTGGAGTAGAGTTTACATTACAATTACTATGTGTTGTTGTGTGACTAATAGTTGATATGCGTGATTATATAATTGTGTAGGGCACGTGAAGTGAAGATAACTGTAAGCTGTTAATCTATTGTTGGTAAACAACGATCAAGGCAAGTCTTTCGGTTCCTATTTTCTACGTGGACTTGATGAACTGTTTTAAATTGCATGATATGTTATACATGTTGAAATCATGAAATGTTAAAGTCAATATATGACTGCATTGTTTTGGCTAAGTAATGATGATTGAGTAAGGAACTCAATCTTTATATTTGCTATGTGAGTTAAAAGCATGTATGCCATGTTACTTTAATGAGTTGTATATCGAGCATGTTATTATGTGCTATGTGATGCATGAAAACTGTTAGATTTTGCTGGGCTGTCGAGCTCACTCTTGTAAATAACCACTTTTGCAGGTACAAACTTTAAGGTAAAGATATGTGCTAAGTGAGTTATAGAGATCTATATTCACGAAGATTACTTATGTTCTATGAGAAATGTATTTTCTATCTTAAATGTAACATGTTGTTGAATTGTAAGTTGAGCTATCCAATGTATATGGATATTTAGTTATGATGTAAGACTTTGTATAGTCAGTTTGTTGTAACGATTCATGATATAAGATTGAATCAAAGAGATATAATGTAAAGGTTGCGAGTCAGGGCATGAAAGAAAGAAATGTATAAACGTTTTAAATATTCCGCAATTTTAGTGTTTTTAATATCGAATAATGATGTAAAATTTGAGATTTAATGTGTGGTTAACGACCGAAGTTGAGATTTAAATTGTATGGATTTTGGGGTCGTTACACCAGTCATTCTAGTTCTTTAACCCTTTACTACATACAACTCTTCCACACTTTGCCCCTCAAGGAAACATCCTTTCAAGCCAGCAGCCTGGCTTCACTACGATCATACCACTTTGGTCATCCCACCGCGAATTGAACCTCTTACGTTTGTAGTTTGGCTACCCATACATGGGATCAAACTTCTCATACCTTCAGTTTATCCTTAACCTAGGATCAAACTTTCTCTTCCCCGCAGTCTGATCTGCTCATGGGATCACGCTTTTTATCTCGCCCTGAGGGGCGAACTACATCGACCTAATCTCCCCAATACACGGGAGTACGTAGGCAACCATCTTTATGGACCGGTCTCACCACAAAAAAAGAAAAACAAACATACTCCTATCCATAACCACATACAGAAACAAGTCCCAAGACACCAAAGATGGTAGGGAATACACACAGATCGACGATCCATTCTGAAAATCCTGAGACATCTCACTGTCCATCCATCAAGAAGGAGTTTAGAATATATCCAGATCACAAAGTCCTGGAGAAACAAGCAAATATCAAACAAGTAACGAGGCACAACTAAAAGGGAAGTGAATCAACATATATTTCCCTGCCATATATAATGTTGTTTGATATATACAATGTGTACTATACATGACAAAAATGGCTAAGCTAGTCTGTGCAGGAAAATCCAAGCCCTTTTACAAATCAATGTATATGAGCACAATCGAATTAAACATGGCATCCCTCTTAGAAGAAGGGTGTAACGCTGTAAACTCCTGCCCTATGGTAACAAAGCGACCTAAAATTTCCACAGCCATCTGCATGGTGACGCGATGCTCATCAATACATGTGCTCATCTCTGCGATGATACCAATGGTATGAGATCTCACTGCAGTGCTATCTGTAATAGCGACATCTCAGGCAGATATAGCCTCATCCCGCTCAACAACAGCGGTATCCCTATGAGTTAGAGCATCATCTCTCTCAACTAGAGCGACATCTCTATCATAAAGAGCTATCAACATTAAAGCCCACATTCACTACCTGTTCAGTGGTACAGAGGTAAAAGCTTCTCGCGATCTTGACATCTTATCAGCCCATCTGTCAAAGCAACTACCCCAGACAACAAGCAAGGCTGGGGCAATTTCAAAAGTGGCAACAACTGAATATTGGATCCCTTACGACAAGATTGGGGGCAATCTCGGAAGCAGTGGCAACTCAACACTGGGGCATTTATCAACCATCCGAAAGTAGAAAATGCACCAATCAGCACCATCAGCATGGTCCATCATCATCTCAATGGTGATTCAGATATTATTCACTCGCGATTTGGTTAACAAAGAGAGTTTCTCATATAAATCTTTGGTAACAACATGCGAAAGGACTGGGGCATTTTTCTGATTCCAAGATTAAACGAAATCATGGCGACATTAGCTTGCCCCTACGAAAGAAGGGGAAAATTCTCAAAAATCAAAACCTCTACAACTAAATTCAAATCTAGGTAGCAAAATAACGAGCTGCACCTTCCAAGGATATTAGCGACATTTAGCTCATCAGTTTAGCCGAGTTGCGAATCAAAAGCTCAAGGAAATGGGGCACCTGCCCCCAAAAGTGAAAGGAACTCCAAATCACCGCAAAAAAGGGTGAGACATCTGGTGGTTGTCATCAATCTAGCGTAACATCAGGCGAAATCTAGTGAAGTAATCCGTGGAATATTACTTCAGCGAAGGTATCGGAAGATCTAATTTTCTAAGACCATTGGCATCAATTCAGCGACATCAAAATAATTCAGCAATGAAAGCTTCGTATACACCATTCGAGTGGGAACCGAAAACATTTGGCGATCAGTAGGGTAGGTACCGTTGCAAACTACCAGCGAATACATCAAGAGGGTCTGGTGATTTCAGAACGTCATCCCCATCAGAGATATGGAAAACATCTCAACTTATCTTCATCAAACAAGCATCAGTGATTTAATGCCAAACCATTGGAGTCAACGCCAGCATAGGCATCAACAATTATTGGTAAAGGTAAAGCGATTTGCAACAACATTTTAAACATTCATCATAACATTGCGATTTGAGAAATGCGATATGCGAAATGTGATATACGAAATACGATGTGCGAGTTGCGATGTGCGATGTGCAATGCGATTTGGCTAAATGCGAAATGCGAAATGCGATGTGCGAAATGCGATGTGCGATTTACGAATTGCGATTTGCGAAAACATTTTCACATTCATCATAAACATTCACTACATTGCGATTTGCATCATTATAAATACTTTTTCATGTTTCAAGTGTCTACTAATCTTTATCATGTCCATTCCATTGCATTGAATGAACATGATAAAGAGGGGCATCTGTAGACACTCGAAATTTTCTTTTCCTGTTACTAACTATGCACTAGGGAAAAAACGTCTTTTCTACACTCCAGAGATAATCCTGGAGATAATCTCGGGAGGTCAAGCCAACCTCAGAGATGACCCTGAGGACATTCAGAGTCAACAACATGATAACCTCAGAGATAACCCTGAGAAAAGATTGCTACAACTATGCAAAAACCGGAGATAACCCCGGGAGGGGCAAAATGGTCATTTTGCTAACTCAACTTCAACTCATATCAAATACACTCATGTTAACTCAAATTACTTCAATAGAAGTCCCACAAGAACCATATCTTAACTTCCGAGCGCAAACTACGCAAAATAACTCAACAGACTGCCTGACAGAAACCCAGAAATGCCATTACAGTCATGGACCAATCTTCCTGGAATCAAAAAATGGCAAATCGTATGTCATTGTGTAGCTCTCGAAAAGAGCTTTTTGAAATGATATGGCACGCTTCGATCGGACTCCCGGATTGAAAGTTATGAGCGACCGAGCGAACAACGCGTTGTCCGAGTGTACGTACTTCGACACGGCGGGACCCACACTGCCCGGGGCACCCCGGGTAGCAGCAGGTACACCTGCGGCCTAGCAGCAGGTAGACCTGCGGCTCCCCCTCTATAAATATGGGGCTTGGGGTGCCCATTTTGCAAGAGAAAACGACGAGGAAGCCCTGCCCAATTTACTCTATACTCACCCCAGACTGAGTGCTTTCTCATTTTAAACACTTGTGAGCTCATATATAGCTTATTTTGTACCTACAAAAGCCAGTGTTTACCCACTTTAAAGATATTGAAGTCTTCTTTGGCAGCCCACTGTAAGCCTTCTTTCACACTTTAAAGTTTTTCTCTTCATCTTTGCACATACACTTCTACACGTTGAGAGTCGTGTTGCATATTTTTCCCAGACTTCGGTCCGTGGTTTATTTTTAGTTTGTATATACATATATATATATATATATATATATATATATATATATATATGGACTAACATTATCGAGTTATGCCTCGATTGAGCCTAGACTTCGGTCTTGAGCGTTTAATTGCTTTTGTATATATATACACTTATATATATGAACTGCATGTCGAACTCTGTTCGATGAGCCTAGACTTATGTCTGGTGCGTTTAATGGCTTTCTTATATATATAATTATATATGAACTGCTATCAAACTTTGTTTGGTGAGCCTGGATTTCACATCGGGTGCATTTACTGCTTTAATATATATATACTTATATATATTAATTATTGTTGGACTTTGTCCGATTAGCCTGGATTTTATATCCGGTGCGTTTACATGCTTTTATATATATATATATATATATATATATATATATATATATATATATATATATATATATATTTACATTTCGTCCCACCTGGAGTTTACTTCGTGGTGGTTGACCATTTTTATAGCTTTCTGTACATTTCGTCCCGCCAGGAGTTTCCTCCGTGGCGGTTGATAGCTTTTACAGCTTTATTTACATTTTTGATCCCCCATGGAGGTACTTCGTGGTTGGTGATCATGTCTGTATATATATATTTACAACTTTTATATATATACCTGCTTACTGCTTTCATATAAATTACGACATCATGTGAGCCTATGAATCGTGTGATCACAGATTCATCCCGTTGGATCTAGATTCGGTTCCCCTGATGGACATTTTCAGTTGTGAGCAGCTTGTAAATTATTCTGCGGTGTCTGGATTTCTTCAGATGGTTTACATACCCACGAGGAATTCAGCATCTCTTTGTACATTATTTTTGTACGAATGCCTCGCATCTGTCAAATAAAATCAATCCAGCCGAATACGGAATAAAATGGGAGTGTAAAAGGTCTCAATTACTATTGAGCATCAGGGTTTAAAAAACCTTTTTTATAAAACATCACTGCAATATCTTGCTTAAAATTGAATATTTACGTAAAATTCAAACCCTATGTATATAGGTGCGAACGAGGCCTCGCACTACTTCCAAATAACAGCACATTGACCTACACACACACACACATTCAAATAATAGTTTTTTGAAAAGAGGCGGTCACCGTGGTAACACGGATGTCGGGGGGTGCCTAACACCTTCCCTCCGCATAACCAAGTCCCCGGACCCTAATGAATCTCGGTTTGACCGACCCGTTTAGCAGTGTCACATCACTGGGTCAATGTGCAAACCTTTTCTCGGTTGTGTTGGTATAACCATTTAAAAAACCAACTGGCGACTCTTATAGTCCAATCGTCGACATTATACATGTCGAACCTTTTTCACTTGTTTTTTTAAACAAATCTCACCTAAAATGAAAATACCAAAGGACAAGTAACGAAAAGGGACAATTAACAATCCCGACGTCGACAAAGGGATATCCGACTAATGACCTGGAGTTAGCAGCAGTAGTTTTTGCCTTAAAGATTTTGAGGCATTATTTGTATGGCGAGAAGTGTGAGATATATACAGATCACAAGAGTCTGAAATATATCTTCACGCAAAGGGAGTTAAACATGAGGCAGCACCAATGGTTAGAATTGATCAAAGATTATGATTGTGAAATTCTGTACCATCTAGGCAAAGCAAATGTAGTGGCAGATGCCTTGAGCAAAAAAGGCAGAGAGAAGTTATTGAAGTTGACCATTCAAGAAGAATTAATGAAAGATTTCGAACGACTAGACTTGGAAATTAGGTATTGATGGAGATCGACGAACAATTAATCATAGTGACAGCGAGCCCGACTTTATTGGATAAGGTTAAAGAGGCACAAGAATAGGACGAAGATTGCAATAACATCAAGAAGCGATTGACTGAAGGTGTTGAATTGAAATTTAAGGTTGATAGCACTGGACTGCTAAGATTTGAAGGAAGAATTTGGGTACTGTTAGTACCAGAACTGAGAAAAGAGATCTTGCAAGAAGCGTACAGTACGAGATACTCGATACACCCAGGAAGCACGAAGATGTATCAAGATTTGCGTCATCATTTCTGGTGGCCAAACATGAAGAGAGAGATTACAGAATGCGTAAGTAGATGTCTAATTTGTCAGAGAGTCAAGGCAGAGGATCAATGACCAAGTGGGTTATTACAACCATTAGAGATTCCATAATGGAAGTGAGAGCACTTTACAATGAACTTTGTGGTGGGACTTCCAGCAACATAGAAAGGGCACGACGCTATATGGGTGATTGTAGATCGTCTTACTAAGTCAGCTCACTTTTTGCCGATTAAGATTAAGTATAGTTCTGACCAGTTAGCCAAATTATATGTTAAGGAAATTATCTCGAGGCATGGGGTACCGGTATCTATTGTATCAGATAGAGATCCACGATTCACCTCAAACTTCTGGAAGAGTCTTCAAGAAAGAATAGGGACACAACTACGAATGAGTACCGCGTATCATCCGCAGACCGATGGGCAAAGCGAGAGAACAATTCAAACACTTGAAGACATGATCCGAGCTTGTGTGATGGACTTTAAGGGTAGTTGGGAGGATCACCTCCCATTAGTAGAGTTCGCGTATAACAATAGTTATCACGCCAGTATTAGAATTCTGCCGTACGAAGCACTGTATGAGAGGAAATGTAGAACGCCCTTATGCTGGGACAAAGTTGGAGAGCGTCGACTGTTGGGACCAAAGTTAGTACAACAGACGGTAGAAATCATCAGGGTGATAAGAGCACGATTAGTAGCAGCTCAAGATAGCCAGAAGAAGTATGCGGATTTACATCGCAAGAAGAGAGATTTTTAATTAGGAAGCTATGCATTTTTGAAAGTATCTCCCTGGAAAGGGAAGATTCGTTTTGGGAAGAAGGGCAAGTTGAGCCCCAGACTTATAGGACCGTTCGAGATTTTGAGGCGAGTCGGTGAAGTGGCATATGAGGTAGCATTACCTCCTGAACTTGAGCACATTCACAATGTGTTTCATGTGTCAGTATTACGATCATATAAACCGGACTACAAGCACGTTATCTCTTATGAACCAATTCAAGTCGAGAAAGATTTATCGTATGAAGAAGTTCCTGTCTAGATATTAGATAGGAAGGAACAGAGGCTAAGGAATAAAATTATCCATTCCCTTAAGATTCTCTGGAGGAATCACGCTGTAGAACAAGCTGCGTGGGAGCTAGAAGAGAAAATGAGAGCGAATTATCCGTTTTTATTTGAGTAACCTTATTTTTGCAATTTCGAGGACAAAATTTTTATAAGAGGGGAGGGATGTAATGACCGTGAATTTTAAACTCCTTATTTAATTAAATATGTGATTTAATTTTAACGAGTTAGCTTGGTGAGTTTATTTAAACCTTATGTGGTTATGTGGATTTATGAAATGATTAAAGGGAGTCACTAATAGTTTGTTTAAATTAGTGGACTAACCCTAAGGTTTAATATCAAAGATTTGATAAGATTATTAATTAAATATTCAAGTTATTTGAATATAGTAGCAAGACCTGAACATATTGATTAATTGCAATTATGGAAAATTAATTGATAATGTGTTAATGGATAATTATTATAAATAAATAATAATTAATGTGTAAAAGATTAATAATTTATAAAATGAGTATGTGTTTACTTGATTAATTTGTGCAAAATAGTAAACCTTTATTAAATGGTAGCTAACTATATATTTTATATAGTACAAGGTGGCATATAAATATGTATATATATTATATATATAGACTATATAGTAAGAGTTATTTGCATTTATGTGAGTTGCATAATAATATTGTTATATGATATGAAGTGTGTGGGTAAACATTCATGTATACCCTATTGACATATAATAATATCAATTGTTAGATTAATAATGATTTCATTAAGTTATTATGATAATAACAGTCATGACAATAGAAAATGTACATGGATTATATGTATGTGCACTACTTGATACCTTATAATTAGGAAATACATTATATGCTCTTTAAATCATTATAACCTATGTTATGTGAAATGAATTGTGCATACATAATTTATAACCAAAGTTTATATTATGGGTATATATGGTATTAGCCAATTGTTGCATTCCATTTTTGTGCAAATGCTGAGAATTGTTCTCTTGTCCCTTAATAAGAGTCCCATTTCATTTCTTCCACGTGAAAACAAAAAGAAGCTAGCAAGCCTACTCTATTCTTCATCTCAAATTCATCAATCTAGAGCAATAGTGGATGGGGAGTGGGATTCATGATTGAGATTACCAACTATCACCAACTCTCTCTTATCCACATTGCATTCTTGAAATCCAATGCTTCGAATTGTGAGATAATGACATTGTCTAGTTAACCTTTCTCATATGAATAAGACCTTCATCTTCCTTGTTGCAATTTCTGAGATTTATTTGCTAAGGAGCTTGTAAAGAGTGAGAGTATTGCAACTCAATTACCTCAAGAGGTATGAAAATCCCAATTTATGTAGTTGAGTTTTGTTAAGATTACTTGAATTAAGAATGTATTGGTTGATAGTGATTTGGGTTATGTTTCTTAGTGTTATACATACTTATAAATGTGTTGGGTTATGTTAGAAACAAATTTTTGCAAGGATTTTGCATGATGGGTTGCTGAACTGCCGAACAGAGCAAGCTACTGTCTATAATGCAGGAATGGCGCAGCAGCGCCCTAATTGTACTAAGGTGCAGCGCAGTTGCGCCAGACCTGCACCAGACCTGGTGTTTTCTATTTAGTTTCTGATGTGCTAACTTATTGGTACACTGTTAAAGCAAGCTTGTAAACTATTTTAGCACGCACATGTAAGCACATGCATATAGGATGAACAAGTATAGCAATGATTAACACAATACTTGTGGTCTTGAAATGAACTTTGTGAGTTCGAAAGTGAACTTGGTCATGAACACATCATGTGAGCATTTTGACTTTATGAACATGATAATATGGTTTATATTGACATGAAATGCAAGACAAAAGTGATTGAACACACTAGCATACATGATTGAAAGATTAGACTATTTCAAAGATAAGAAACTTAAGACTTTTCAAAGAGAACTTGACGAAGTTTTTATCTAGTAAGTTCTAACTATTTGAACATGTATATATGACTTTAATATATGTTTTAAATGCATGAGAGTTATATGTTAAGATGCCTTGTATGTACTAAGTTGGCTTAGTGTTAAATTCAAAGAAAATTAGAATGAGGAAGCTAATGTCATCAAGAAATGAGTAAAGTACGTTATGACCATGCAAGCATGTATATTAGGACTCATTATGCCTATAGAAATATTGGCATGAACATCGTTTGGTTAATGTATGGTTTTCACATATTCACACATAGTCAAAAAAGGGGAAATTTCTAAAATATGAACTATACGAGTAAAGTATACATGTGTTGTATATATATACAAGCATGACTACTGAGTATTGAATGATCAAGTTATAAGGCACAAATGATTTTATGACCTTGTTATGTTTTAATGACATATAAATTGTAAGTAAACGTGTGATAGTGAAGTCAAGTATGGTCATGTGTTATATGTGAAAATCTAGCATGTATGTATGTTAAAATACATGTGTAATTAGTGTGTTAGAGTTAGACTGAAGTCAGGAGAGAAGAAGCTCAACCTTGGTCTGGCCGAGGGACATCACAGCTATACCGTCCCTAAGCCTAGACCAGGCGCAGCTGCGTCGTCCTGCAGTTTTGCCAGATTTTATTTTTGGTTCTGAAATTTAAGGCATGCTTATATGATTTCTTTATCGTGTAATATGTGACCAATGTGACATATAATGTGTTGAGGAGCATGCTCTGTGATGACTTGATTCTTTTAAGTGTAGACTCGTACTAGTTTACACATACTAATTGAAATGATCGATTTGATAATGTTAGGTCGTTTCAACGCAAGTTAGTTAAAACTAATATTATATTGTAGCTGAGCAAACAAGCAAGTATCCTAAACCTTTGCATTACTTTTTCGACGTATATCGTAAGCAAGTTTCCTAAACTTACTCCAATTATTGTTGAGCAAGTTTCCTAACCTTACTTTTATATTGAGCAAGTTTCTTTGAACTTCACTCTTGATTGTGCAAGTTCCTCGAACCCTACTTTTATTGAGCAAGTATCCGAACACTATTTATTGTGTTGCAAGTTCCTAACTTACACAAATTTGTTTTTGTGAAAGTTTCCTATCCTTCTCATGTTGTATAGAGAGGTTATTGTTGTATTGAAAGTTATTCATTTAAGCTTGAATCTTATTTCCAAGCATGCTATTAAGTGGTTTAATCACTTTACAAATTATTCCACATCGATATTATTGATATTCGCACTTGGTGCACTTGAGTTCGTACAGTCTTGGACTTGTACATCATTTAAAGTTCTATAATTCTTGAACTGTGTCAGATAGAGTCTGAACCTTTGTTCGGTCAGACAAGTGTATGAAGTTTAATAAAAGCTATCCAAACCTATTGAGGGTAAGAATTTTTATACTGAAAGAACAACCCTTTCTATGATAGGGGAGTACCAGGTATCTAATATAAGATACACAGAGCAGATTTAAATGTTATGCATATACATGGTGTACGCGAGGCTGATCCCCTCAAGTACTTATTCTGTAGCCAGTAACCAAAGGGTCAATTAGCTATTGATTCCATTGGAGTGTTATAGTTCAAAGTCTATTTGACTAGCAGTTATTCTAAAAGCAATCATTATCTTTGCTTGCGATATTCATATTGTTGAATCCTTCAGATATTCATATTGTTGAATTCATTGTCAATTATTTTTCCATTCATCATGATATATCTTTATTATTGTATTTAAACTTGCTGGGCAAACTTGTTGCTCATCCTTGCTATATCATGAATTATATTGCAGCTAAGCCCGAGACCTCAGGGAAGGACAAGGGTAAAGGAAAGATGTAGAATAGTCGCCAGAAGCAGACTTTACTATATGCCTAGTTTAAATTACTGTTATGTAATAAGAACCCTAATTATTATTTTAGGGTATGTTTGTAAGACGATATTAAGGTTATCGTATCTTAGGACTAGTAACACTTTTTGAATGAACGACGTACGTTTATTATATTTTGTATTTTAGTTATCGTATGTTGTTTAGAGGTAGATGTTTGTATTTTTCTCGTGATGACCGAATAGGGGTCAAAGGACCCGGTTTCGGGGGCGTCACATAAACACTACAAGATCAAGGTTAAAGATTGTCCAGAATATGTATGGATTGAGAATTATAAGCGGTCAAACCATGACCCTTGAGAACTGGCCTGTCAGGCTCAAGAACACCTAAGACGACAGAAAGCGTCGTTATAAGCTATAGCGACGGTTTAATTAATTTCTATTTTATGGTTTTTTAGGAATTAATTAAAAGTAGAAATAAATTCTAAAAAATTACAAAAAATAGTTTTAAAAATTATTTTAAATTCTGAAAAATAATTTTTAATTATTTGGGATATTTTTCATTAATATTTATAATTATTTGAATAATAATGATATTTAATTTATTTAATTCGTGTATTAAATAAATTAGAGAAAAATAATTTTAATATTATAAAAATCGTTTTAAATAAGAATAAAGTGTTTAAAAATATTTTGACTTATAAAATGTAACTTTTAATATTTTTGAGTAATTTTCATTAATAAATTAATATTAATTATATTAGATTTATTTAATTATTAAATTAAATAAATGATCGAAACCTGATTTTTTTTATTTAAAAATTATTTAAAAATATTTTAAGTTATAATTAATAACTTTTAATATTTTGTTGATAAATTCAATAATATTTAAATATTAATGGTGATGGTTTAAAAATAATTTTTAATTATTTTAAAAATCATTTAAGTAGAATATTGATGATTTAAAAATATTTTAAGTTATTACTAATAACTTTAATATTTTGAAAATTATGTCATTAATATTTTTATATTATTAAATATTAATGATGATAAAATTATTTGATATTTAAATCGTTTAAAAATGATTCCAGTGTTTGAAAATTTATTATAAATAATAATAATTATTTATAAATTATTGAAAGCTTCCGAAAAATATTATAAACGATATTTGACTTATCTAAAATAATATTGAAGCTTAGAAACCAAGTTTAATTGACAATAAATATGTAAATTGTCAGATAGGGTGACCAGTACACTGAGAAGAGACCGAAGTCCAACCAGACCGAATTAGTTAAACTTGATAAGCGTTTACATAGGTTATAAACACTGATGTGGCTATGTAATAATGTGCCTAGGAGAAAGATTGACTGTAAATTATAGTAATACGTGTTATACATGATTGTGTTAATTGTGAGACTGATACTGTGATTATAGGTCTTTCAAATGCAGATAAGTATATTGTGTAACAGTAATCAACGGAGAATGCAAGTTTCATTAACTCGGCCTTGAGTTATACTCTTTAAATATTATGGTGGTTAATTATTGTTGATTAGACCATGTCTGAGAATTATTGTTGATTATTCGCAGTTAGTACATGTTTATTAATTCAAATTGAATTAGTGATTCTGAGAATATACTTGGAGAATATATGTTGTTGAATACTTACATCCATAGAAGCTGTTATTGATAGTACAGATAATTCCTGTCTATTATCGAATTGTGTAGAGAAATATCTTATCTAATTATTCTGGCTAGACGAATATTTATTAGAACTTGATAGGTTCGAGAAGATAATTCAATTATTATTGACAGATTAATGCCAATTATTTCGGCTAGATCGAGAAGTGATTAGATATTGAAATCATAGTATTTCGTTGTTAAATTAAACTTAGATTATAAGACTGAGAAGAACAACCTTTTATACAAAGGGAACATTTCTGGTGGTATATTCGGCCTTTGCGCGCGTGTAAGTATTATGCATAATATAGGGTACAAGGAGTTGGCTGCTTTAAGTACTTGCAGAGGGGTATGATTTAATCTTTATGGTTATCTGATACACCTGAGTAAATCAAAGTCAAATCTTTGATACTTACTCGAGAAGAGAAGTTCAAGATCCAATGGATCGCTCAACATAAATCTGGAAAACATTCCACTTTGGTATTGCATAGATTGAATCTTGATTATTCATTGAATATCGTAGAAACTTTGAAAGCGTTGTACTCTTTCATTATCAGATTATTATGTTGCATAGAATGCGAGAAGATTTGTTAGTTATTAAAGATTTGTTCAGTTATTTCAAAGTTCCCCGAACTTTGGTGTTATTCTATCAAATTAGATAGTCTGTTATTATTGATTCTTATATATTCATTATATGTTTTAACTTGCGGGACAAATTTGTTGCTCACCCTTGCTAAATAAAAATATTTCAGCTAGGAACGAAGAGACCAGCAGGTTTAAGAAGAACAAAGGCAAAGGTAAAGTGCTGGAGTAGTTTTATGATAAGCATATGTATTATGTTGTTTGTAAACCCTTTTTGTATATCTAAACGGTAAGCTTGTAATGTTAAGGTTAGATGACCTGGGATGATGTTGTTAACTTATTAATTAATATTATGTATGTTTATTATTCATAAATGAATGGGTAGTTAAACAGTATTATATTGTTGATCGTGAGCACCAAACTCGGGGGTCAGGTAACCCGAATTTGGGGGCGTCACATCGTCACAGGTGTGTATCAAAGCATTAGGTTATAAAATTTAAGAGGGAAAGAACCTTAGGCTAATAACCTCGTTAGTAGATGAGAAGTAGAAGCGAATGAACTCTAGTAGAACAAGTTAATGAAGTATTGAGGAAACTCGGTACTGAAAGATTTAAAAGATAAAAATTAACCCTAAATAAATTAAATGTGATTTATGCATATACTATTGTGTATTATGTACTAATTAACGTGTTATGTGTTATTGTAGATGTCCATCAATAGGTACATTTATAGGGATATACCCGTAGTAAGTGAAGAGTCAGTGAACAGAATAGAGCCAATACCAGTGCCCGTAGCGGCGGTACCAGTGGTGATTATAGAAGAGTCCGAACTTGAGGAGGAATTTTCAGAGGAGGACTATTCAGAGTGAGAGATGGGATTGGCATCATACCTTGATATGATGATCGATGTAGAGGAGGATATGGAGGTAACATCGGTTGATACGGTGGTACCTGCACTAGAGCCAACACATTCAGATATAATGAGGGCATTGTATCTAGCGGTGCTTGACCGTAACGTGCAACTGCACAATATTGTGCAGAACCAGAATGAGGAGATTAGTGATCTCCATGAGGCTAAGGAATCTGCAGAAGCAGATTTTGAGATTGAGCATGATGAGAAAGTGCTCATAAAGGATAAGGTCACGGAGTATAAGAAAGAGGCCGTAGAGCTTCGTAGAGAACAGGAGATGAGGGACCAGAAAATAGCACGGGTGTCATACATCCATGACAATGCTTGTGACGAACGAGAATTTTGTAAATTAATTTTTAATATTTATTGAATTAAATAAATATTTTCGATGATTTAATTATTAGATTAAATAATTAATTGATGCAATTGTAGTAGATTAATTTAATTATATGTGTTACATTTATTAAATTAATGTAGAAAAATGTTATTATCAAAGTATGTAATTATGTGAACTTATTGAATTAAATGAAGTATTTAATTAAGCATGATGTTATTAGATTAATTTAATTATTAGTTAGAGAATTAATAATTTGACATTTATTATTAATGAGAAAATTAATTATGTGACTATGTGAATTTATGAGGAATTATTATATTTTATTTAAAATAAATTAAATAAGATATTAAATTTATTTATGAAGGAGTGTGACATTTATTAAAGTATATTGTAAAGGTTTTATTAAATTAAATAAGTTTAAACTTTTTAAGGATAACCAAACATGGCTTTAGTAGTGGTTTCTAGCAGTTGCCCATCATTGGGTTAACTGGCCATTTTTGTGCGTCCGTTTTCTCTTCCTTTATTATACGTATTCTTTCCTTTATTTTTACTAAGTCCAATAAAACTAATCAGAGAGAAAGTCAGAGAGAAATTAGAGAAATTTCATAGAATTGTGAATGCTGTGATTGAAATATAGAGATATTGCCATCCTTAATCATCTACGCTTTGGGTAATTTTATCCAACCCAATTTTTATTCTACGTCTTTTAAAGTTTTCCATATCTATGGCTTAAGTCCTCTGTAAAGTTTATGTAGTTGAATAGGGTAACAATTATGAGTATATATGTAATAATTCGAGTGGCATAACATGTTATATATATATATATATATATATATATATATATATATATATATATATTGCATGATTCCATATCCTAAGTGGTGTTAATCTGATGACTTGCTATTTCAAAATATACAGAGTTTGGGTTTTTGGCCTTATGGCCTTATACGTGATTTTAGTATGTTAAACATAAATATTTTCGCAGATTTTACACTCGTATATTATTGTGCATGTTAATACGAAGAGACCAAGCTTTAAATGAACGGATTTGGCTTTATAACGAATCCGTGACGTTGAATTTTAGGAATTTATGTTAAAAACTTCAAGAACATCAAGAACAGAGGAAAATTTTATGTTTTAATTCTGTGATTATGTGTTTTAATGGGTTAAAATTACTTTACAGATGTTGGGTAATGATTATATGTGAATATTAACGTGTGGGTATGTTAAATTAGTGAAATTAATGATTATTTAGTGTCCTTTTCGCTGAACTCTATATTTTTCGCGAAGTGGGAATCGAATTCTGGAGTCTCGCGCTGCGGCGCCAACTCCAGAACTGAAGTCCCGCGCCGCAGTGCCACCGCGCCACAGCGCCAGAGCGCCAGGTCTCAGACCGCAGCGCCATCGCGCCGCAGCGCGAAGGTCATGCATAACAGTGGCGCCGCAGCGCCACTCTCTAGAAAGTTCAAGAATGAGATTTTTAAAATGTTTAAGCCTAACAATGTTTTAGTGAATTAATGTAATGGACATGTAAACATGTTAGAAGTATAATGTGATGATAAAATAGTTGTTTAACATGTAAATAACATAATTACATGTGAATTGAATTATTAAATATATAATTAGATTATTATTTATGAAGTATAAATTATGTGATAATGAGATAAATTGACTAAGTATCGTTGATAATTAAAGTAGACAACGAGAATGAGTTTATGTTGATTAGTTAAATTATAATTAACTGATATTGTGTATATGAATGGTATGTAGGATTTAATTCAAAGAACGTGCTTAGTTAAAGTGTAATCTACGTGCGAGGCAAGTTTCCTAAACTTAAACTCTTAAATTTGAGCAAGTTTCATATCCCTACTTGTTATCATTGTTCAAGTTTATTATTTACCTTGAGTAAATTCTCATTACTATTATTCAAATTCGAATTGTTATATTAAAGATTTATTATCCTTTCAAAGTATGAATTTGTTATACAATAATTGTCCTATTGTATACTTTTGAGATTATTATTCAAATCGAATATCAATTATTGTTGAACATTATTAGACTAGTGAAACCTTAATGATTTAACTAGTCCTTAGTTGATGAGCGTTCTAAAATTTAGAACCCTTGATGAATTATCCAAACTAAACTTCCTTTGGTGCGGACTCGAACGTCAAACTGAGATGAACAACCATGTATAGGGGATTATTTACGCTTTAGCGTTAAGATATTGTGCACAGTATGGTACTAAGGGCTGATCACCCTAAGTACGAGAAGAAGGTCCATAGTCTTATAACTCTTAAAGGTTTCAAGTATAACCCTTGTTAACCTAGGACATAGTTCAAGGTCTTATGACCCTCAGAATTCTTTTGATTCTTGTTATTCACTCTTGATTCAAAAGTTGAGCTTTTATTCAGATGTCTTTGATTTATTCGCATGTTATTATACTGTTATTTCTTTTTTTATACTTGTGGGCATTTGTGCTCACTCTTGCTTAATAATAACATTGCAGTTAAGAATGAAAGAAGTGATGAACCTTCCACTAGTAAAGGCAAGGGCTAAGTTAGCAAGTGATGAAGACTTGTTATTTTTATTAGATGATGTATTCATGTTTAAGACTTGAGTGTGATGTTATTAAGACTTATTTCTTTATTATTCCGCACAGATGTTTTAAGGTTAGTTAACCTGGGATTGTATTATTATTATTCAGATGTTGTAACCCTTAAGGGAAGATTTTATTTCTATCTATTGTATGATTTGCATTTTTATGGGTAGATAGATAGATGATATTTGTTTCGTGAACACCAAATCCTATGGAAATGGAAGTACCGGATTTGGGGATGTCACAGGTTGGTATCAAAGCCGTAGGTTATGAACCTTAGGTGGGGGAACAACCTTAGGTAGTATCCTTATAGAAAGAAGATAGTAAAGGAAAACTCTTATTGAGTTTTAAGAAATGAATTTTTGGTAATTCATTGAAGATAATAAAATACATTATGTGTTTATGTGTTAATTTATGTGCTCGTTAGTACAACTTAGTAACTAAAACTTAAAATTTTGTTGTCAGGATGACGAATGTTGGAGAAGCTAGTCAAGCTAGGGAGGAAGAACCCCGATTACCTATAGTACCTATAGAGGAGGAGCCCCGAGACATACATGTTATTAGGGAACAGTTAGTTCAAAGGGAGTCATCTCCATTGATCACCGTTGTTGGTAAAGAGCATGAGCCTGAGACTGATCCTGAGGAGGATCCTGAGGAGGAGTTTGATGAGGAAGAGGAAGAAGAGGAGTTACCACGGTACACCGTTGATGCGGAGATGTATGATACGTTATACGACCGTAACGTTGAGTTACAAGACGAGGTTCAGGAATTGACTGAGCGAGCGACTGTTCAGCAGTCTACTTTAGAGGAGAAGGAGAGGGAGATTTCAACTCTTCACACACGATTAGTAAATGTAGAATGGGATTTGGTCCATGAGAAGGGTCAAACCGAAGATAAGACTGAGGAGATTGAGAAGCTGAAAAAGGAACTAAAAGAAACCTCCGGAAGACTGAAAATAGCAGAGGAAGGATGGGTAAGAGAATCACGTCAAGCTGATAGTGCAGAAGATGATAGTTGTGCAAAGAAGGTAAAGCTTGAAGAGACATACTCCACACTTAATCATGCAATGGATGAGGCTCAGGAACGAGTTTTGAGATACCCCATCCAGTTCGAAGGACTTCCGTCGTATATGCTGGATTGCAGGACGATGTCTCGTATCATGGATGAGGAGCGTGAAAAGGCTATTCAGCACATTGATAGACAGGATTAGAATCCGTTTAGTTATGTGAAAGACTTAATTAGTTTCTATATATAAATTCCGATGTGTTTATGAACAAAGGAATATGTTAATATTTTAAATCCTGTGGATTCTTTATTCTAGGATAGTTGATGTAAATAACAATTATGCTATAGTTTGATGTTAAAACTTTGAGTTGAATTAAATATATTAAGTTGTTTGAGATGATGTGTTAAATTGTTGAGTAATGCCTTAACTATTTATAGAAATAAATAAAGTTCTAATAAGCGTTTATTTTATCAGAAATATGCCGCCAAGGAGAAGACAACAACGTCAACCGGTTCAGGAAGAGTCAACAAATAATAACAATAACGGCAACGCTAATCCTGTTCAGCAGTTGGTGAACTTACTGATGGGAGCAATGAACAATCAACCTCAAGCTCCACCAAACACAACGTTTAAAGACTTCAAGGCGGTGGGACCGCCAAAGTTCAAAGGTTCCAGGAACCCAATCGAGGCTCAAACGTGGGTCATGGAAATGGAGAAAGTATTCGACGTTGCTAGAGTTAGAGAAGAACGCTTTCGCAATGTTTATGCTGAAGTCTGAGGCCAGCTACTAGTGGCAAGCAAACAAAGTGCGAGGAGGTGAAGGAGTAATTACGTGGGAGAGATTTAAAGAAATGTTTTTCGAAATGTACTTCCCAACTAGTTCGCAGAATCAGATGGAAATTCAATTTCTGGAACTAAAGCAAGGAAACATGAGTGTACCTGAATACGCAGCTAAATTCGATGAGTTGGCAAGGTTTGCCCCATACCAAGTACACACTGACGAAAGAAAGGCCAGAAGATTTGAATAAGGACTAAAGCCTTGGGTTTATAGTAAGGTGTCAATGTTTCAGATAAACACATTTGCCAGAGTACTAGAAAAGGCCATCCTCGCTGAAGGTGGGAGCGATGCGGTGACCAAGTACAATCAAGAGTAGAAGAAGAAGAAGAGTGAAGGTGAAGGAAATAACAAGACTGGTGGAAGTAACACTGGGAGTAGTCATAATCAGAAGAGGAAGTGGACGGATAACTCGTCAGCTGGAAGTCAACAAGGAGGACAGAAGAAGAAAATTGAAGCGTGCTCAAACTATGGAAAAGCTCATCTGGGAGTTTGCATGAAAGGGAAGCGAGTGTGCTACAAATGTGGTCTGGAAGGCCACATAGCACCAAACTATCCAAACCCAAAGAAGGGTGCTTGTTTTAACTGTGGTTCTAAGGATCATCTAGCAAGAGATTGCCCCAAGAAGGGGTCAGGAGGAGCAGTGCAAGGAGGTAACCGTGAAAATAGCAGTGGAAATACCTTAACCCATTACTGGACCACCTGCAACAAACCGACCGACCGCCAGAACTTTCAATATGACAGTACAGGACGCAATCCAGTCACGTGAGGTGGTGTCAGGTATCATTCCGATCAATGAAATTAATGCTTATATTTTATTTGATTCGGGTGCTACTTGTTCCTTTATATCCGAAGACTTTGCTAATAGTTTAGATTTGCTTATGGATGAGTTAGAATATCCCATGAATATAGAAATTGCGAATAGAGAGATAATTCCTGTTAAGTACGTGTTTAAGAACTGTAGGGTAGATATTAAGGGTAATATCATGAACGTAGATCTTATTCCTATTCGGCTTGGGGAATTTGACGTTATTTTGGGTATGTATTGGTTATCCAATTGTGGGGTGGTAATTGACTGCCAGAAGAAACGTATTAACCTTATAACTCCGTCAAAGGTTATGTTTTATGGTAGCAAGTCGCCTAGACAAGCGAGTTATCTGACGATGATGCAGGCCATGAGGTTGTTAAGATAAGGCTGTGTAGGATACTTAGCTTACATAGTTAACAGTCGAAAAGAGAATCCGAAGGTAGAAGAAATACCGATTGTGAAGGACTTCGTCGACGTATTTCCAGACAATTTGTCAGGACTTCCACCAGATAGAGAGGTAGATTTCGTGATCGATTTGGCGCCCGGAACTGCTCCAATATCAAAGGCACCATATCGAATGGCACCAGTAGAGATGAAAGAACTGATGGTCCAACTACAAGAATTGCTGGACAAAAAGTATATTCAATCGAGCGTATCGCCGTGGGGAGCGCCGGTGTTGTTTGTGAAAAAGAAGGACAGATCGATGCGACTCTGCATTGACTACAGAGAACTGAACAAGGTCACGATAAAGAATAGATATCCATTACCAAGAATCGACGATCTGTTTGATCAATTAAAGAGAGCAAGATACTTTTCCAAGATAGATTTGAGGAGTGGTTATCACCAACTGAAGGTGAGGCCAGAGGATGTACCGAAGACAGCGTTTAGAACGCGATATGGTCACTACGAATTTTTAGTAATGTCGTTTGGTCTAACGAATGCTCCTGCAGCATTTATGGGACTAATGAATTGTGTGTTCAAGCCGTTTTTGGACAAATTCGTGGTTGTATTTATATACGACATTCTGGTATATTCCAAAACTAAAGAAGAACACGAAGAACATTTGAGGTTAACGTTGGAAGTATTGAGAAGGGAGAAGTTGTACGCTAAATTTTCGAAATACGAATTCTGGATCGAGCGAGTACAATTTCTTGGTCACGTGATCGATAAAAACTGAATTTCGGTAGATCCATCCAAAGTAGAAGCCGTGATTAACTGGGAACAGCCGAGAACGCCGTCAGAAGTAAGAAGTTTTCTTAGATTGGCGGGATATTATAGAAGATTCATTCAAGATTTTTCCAAGATCGCAACTCCGTTAACGAATTTAACTCGAAAAGCTGTGAAATTTGTTTGGACGGAGAAGTGTGAGGAGAGCTTTCAAGAATTAAAGAAGAGGTTGAGTACGACACCTGTGTTATCTCTTCCGGATGATATATGCAAATTTGTTGTTTTTAGTGATGCGTCGCATAAAGGACTTGGTTGTGTGTTGATGCAAAACGGCAAGGTCATTGCGTATGCATCACGGCAATTGAAGGATTACGAGAAGGGGTATCTGACCCATGATTTGGAGTTAGCTGCAGTTGTATTTGCTTTGAAAATTTGGAGGCACTATCTCTACGGGGAGAAGTGTGAAATATATACGGACCACAAGAGTTTGAAATATATTTTCACACAGAAGGACTTAAATATGCGTCAAAGAAGATGGTTGGAATTAATCAAGGATTACGACTGTGAGATTTTATATCATCCGGGTAAGGCGAATGTAGTTGCTGACACCTTAAGTAGAAAGGGTCGTGAGAAATTGATGATGTTAACTGCTCAGGAGGAGCTAATTGTGGAAATTGAGAAACTAGAATTGGAAGTGAAGTATCCAATGGAGATTGATGAGAAGTTATTTCAGATGCAATCTGGTATAACTCTATTAGATAAAGTGAAGGAGGCTCAGCTTCAGGATGATGAATACAAAAAGGTGACAAAGAAGATATCTGAAGGAACCGAACCGAGATTTAAGATGGATAACGAAGGAATACTGAGATTTGAAAGTAGAATTTGGGTTTCGCCAGTACAAGAAATTAAGGAAGAAAATTTGAGCGAGGCTCATAGTTCAAGATATTCGATTCACCCTGGTAGTACAAAGATATATCAAAATCTTCGACAATATTTTTGGTGGCTGAATTTGAAACGCGATGTTGCAGAATGTATTGCCAAGTGTTTGACCTGTCAGAAAGTAAAAGCAGAACATCAGAGACCAAGTGGTTTACTTCAACCGTTAGAGATCCCAGAATGGAAATGTGAACATATCACAATGGACTTCGTGGTTGGCCTTCCGACGACTCAGAAAGGTTACGACGCAGTATGGGTTATCGTTGACTGACTGACGAAATCTGCACACTTCCTTCCGATCAAAATAAGATTCAACTTAGATCAGTTGGCCAGGCTATACGTAAAAGAGATTGTTTCGAGGCACGGAGTTCCGGTATCAATTGTTTCAGATAGAGATCCGCGCTTCACATCAAATTTTTGGAAACGTCTTCAGGAATGCATGGGTACGCAATTGAGAATGAGTACAGCTTACCACCCTCAAACAGACGGACAGAGTGAAAGAACGATTCAGACATTAGAAGATATGCTAAGAGCCTGTGTGATGGACTTTAAAGGAAATTGGGATGATCACCTACCATTAGTAGAGTTTGGCTACAACAACAGTTACCACGCTAGTATTTACATGCCGCCTTATGAAGCTTTATACGGTAAAAAGTGCAAAACTCCGCTTTACTGGGATGAAGTTGGTGAAAGACAATTGCTAGGGCCAGAATTGGTACAGCAGACAGCAGAAATAGTCAAAGTAATCTGAGCTCGACTGGTGGCGGCTCAAGATCGACAGAAGAAATACGCTGATCCACATCGTAAAACTATCGAGTTTGAATCAGGTAGTTATGTTTTCTTGAAGGTCTCTCCTTGGAAAGGGAAGATCAGGTTCGGAAAGAAAGGAAAATTGAGCCCAAGATTCATTGGACCCTTTGAAGTACTAAGAAGAATCGGAGAAGTTGCGTACGAGGTAGCCTTACCTCCAGCACTCAAAAATATCTACAACGTCTTTCATGTTTCTGTGTTATGATTCTACAAGCCTGATTACAAGCATGTAATTGAATTTGAACCCCTACATTTTGAGAAAGACTTATCTTACGAAGAAATTTCGGTCCAAATTGTCGACCGAAAAGAACAAGTTCTCAGAAATAAAGTTATACATTCTATTAAGGTAATTTGGAGGAAACACAATGCTGAAGAAGCTACGTGAGAACTCGAAGAGAATATGATGAAAAATTACCCTAATTTATTTACTTAATTATTTGTAAGCGATTCTGGGGACAGAATCTTTGTAAGGGAGGGGAGAATGTAACGGGTCGAAATTTATTGAGTCGTGATTCTGGGGACAGAATCCTTTTAAGGGGGGAAAGATGTGACGAACGAGAATTTTGTAAATTAATTTTTAATATTTATTGAATTAAATAAATATTTTCGATGATTTAATTATTAGATTAAATAATTAATTGATGCAATTGTAGTAGATTAATTTAATTATATGTGTTACATTTATTAAATTAATGTAAAAAAATGTTATTATCAAAGTATGTAATTATGTGAACTTATTGAATTAAATGAAATATTTAATTAAGCATGATGTTATTAGATTAATTTAATTATTAGTTAGAGAATTAATAATTTGACATTTATTATTAATGAGAAAATTAATTATGTGACCATGTGAATTTATGAGGAATTATTATATTTTATTTAAAATAAATTAAATAAGATATTAAATTTATTTATGAAGGAGTGTGACATTTATTAAAGTATATTGTAAAGGTTTTATTAAATTAAATAAGTTTAAACTTTTTAAGGATAACCAAACATGGCTTTAGTAGTGGTTTCTAGCAGTTGCCCATCATTGGGTTAACTGGCCATTTTTGTGCGTCCGTTTTCTCTTCCTTTATTATACGTATTCTTTCCTTTATTTTTACTAAGTCCAATAAAACTAATCAGAGAGAAAGTCAGAGAGAAATTAGAGAAATTTCATAGAATTGTGAATGTTGTGATTGAAGTAGAAAGATATTGTCATCCTTAATCATCTACGCTTTGGGTAATTTTATCCAACCCAATTTTTATTCTACGTCTTTTAAAGTTTTCCATATCTATGGCTTAAGTCCTCTGTAAAGTTTCTGTAGTTGAATAGGGTAACAATTATGAGTATATATGTAATAATTTGAGTGACATAACATGTATATATATATATATATATATATTGCATGATTCCATATCCTAAGTGTTGTTAATATGATGACTTGCTATTTCAAAATATACAGAGTTTGGGTTTTTGGCCTTATGGCCTTATACGTGATTTTAGTATGTCAAACATAAATGTTTTCGTAGATTTTACACTCGTATATTATTGTGCATGTTAATACGAAGAGACCAAACTTTAAATGAACGGATTTGGTTTTATAACGAATCCGTGGCGTTAAATTTTAGAAATTTATGTTAAAAACTTCAAGAACATCAAGAACAGAGGAAAATTTTATGTTTCAATTCTGTGATTATGTGTTTTAATGGGTTAAAATTACTTTACCGATGTTGGGTAATGATTATATGTGAATATTAACATGTGGGTATGTTAAATTAGTGAAATTAATGATTATTTAGTGTCATTTTCGCTGAACTCTGTGTTCTTCGCGAACTGAGAATCGAATTCTGGAGTCTCGCGCCGCGGCGCCAACCCCAGAATTGAAGTCCCGCGCCGCAGCGCCACCGCGCCACAGCACCAAGTCTCAGACCGCAGCGCCGTCGCGAATTAATTGAGTTTATGTGATAACGAGATAAATTGACTAAGTATCGTCGATAATTAAAGTAGACAACGAGAATGAGTTTATGTTGATTAGTTAAATTATAATTAACTGGTATTGTGTATATGAATGGTATGTAGGATTTAATTCAAAGAACGTGCTTAGTTAAAGTGTAATCTACGCACGAGGCAAGTTTCCTAAACTTAAACTCTTAAATTTGAGCAAGTTTCCTATCCCTGCTTGTTATCATTGTTCAAGTTTATTATTTACCTTTAGTAAATTCTCATTACTATTATTCAAATTCGAATTGTTATATTAAAGATTTATTATCCTTTCAAAGTATGAATTTGTTATACAATAATTGTCCTATTGTATACTTTTGAGATTATTATTCAAATCGAATATCAATTATTGTTGAACCTTATTATACCAGTGAAACCTTAATGATTCAACTAGTCCTTAGTTGATGAGCGTTCTAAAATTCAAAACCCTTGATGAATTATCCAAACCAAACTTCCTTTGGTGCGGACTCGAACGTCAAACTGAGATGAACAACCCTGTATAGGGGATTATTTACGCTGTAGCGTTAAGATATTGTGCACAATATGGTACTAAGGGCTGATCCCCCTAAGTACGAGAAGAAGGTCCATAGTCTTATGACTGTTAAAGATTTCAAGTATAAACCTTGTTAACCTAGGACATAGTTCAAGGTCTTATGACCCTCAGAATTCTATTGATTCTTGTTATTCACTCTTGATTCAAAAGTTGAGCTTTTATTCAGATGTCTTTGATTTATTCGCATGTTATTATACTGTTATTTCTTTTTTTTATACTTGTGGGCATTTGTGCTCACTCTTGCTTAATAATAACATTGCAGTTAAGAATGAAAGAAGTGATGAACCTTCCACTAGTAAAGGTAAGGGCAAAGTTAGCAAGTGATGAAGACTTGTTATTTTTATTAGATTATGTATTCATGTTTAAGACTTGAGTGTGATGTTATTAAGACTTATTTATTTATGATTCCGCACAGATGTTTTAAGGTTAGTTAACCTGGGATTGTATTATTATTATTCAGATGTTGTAACCCTTAAGGGAAGATTTTATTTCTATCTATTGCATTATTTACATTTTTATGGGTAGATAGATAGGTGATATTTGTTTCGTGAACACCAAATCCTGTGAAAATGGAAGTACCGAATTTGGGGGTGTCACAATGCTCATGTGGATTTCAAGCTGGAAGTTGCTTGTTATTCCATTGACTAAGGACAGACTCGACATACTATAAGTCAGGATATTATGTCGATTCTGGCGAATGAAAAATAGAAGAATGCTGTTATGCAGTATTAGGAGTTTGGAAAGGTAAATACTTTTGTGTAGTGACGTAAAACCCTCTTTTGTATAGTTAAAGGGTAGTATTTTTGTAAATCCCAACTTTTGTGAAGTTCAATTGCGGGATAGAAATGTAACAGCTTTTGGCTATAGAAGCAAATTGTAAATAGTTTCAAACTATAAAGAAACATATAAATATAATGAAGTTTTAATTAAATGTGCTTTGTTGTGTATGAGTTATTGATTGGCGAATAATAACTAAGTAAGCAAATAAATAATAATGACAATTTATTTATTAAATTAGAAAATGACGCCAAGAAGGAGACAACATAATCAGGAGGCTGAGTCTCATAATGATAACTTAGGGGGTCAGAATAACCCTATGCAGGAGTTCATTAATTTATTAACGGCGACATTTAACCAAACTAGGGGTAGAGCACCCGCGGTACCTATGGTAGCTAGGATGACTACCTTTAAAGAATTTAAAAACGTAGGTCCGTCGGAGTTCAAGAGAACTACGGACCCAATAGAGGCCCAGACATGCGTAAAGGAAATTGAGAAGGCGTTTGTAATTACAAACGTAGGGGAGACGTAAAAGACTTCTTTTGTGACCTATATGATGAAGGAAGAAGCCAGCTTTTGGTGGGAGGCTCACCAAGTTGAGGCTAGGACAGATGCGGTAACATGGGAACAGTTCAAGAAGGTTTTCTTCGAGAACTATTTCCCTACAAGCATGCAAAGGAGAATGGAGATTAAGTTCTTAGAACTTAAGCAAGGGGATATGACCGTTCCCCAGTATGCTACCAAGTTTAATGAATTGACAAGGTTCGCTCCACATCAAGTGGACACTGAGGAGAGGAAGGCTCATAGGTTTATGCAGGGATTGAAACCCTGGCTCTATAGTAAGATTTTGGTGTTCCAGAGTGCTTCTTATGGGACCATTCTAGAGAAGGCAATCATTGCGGAGGGTGGTAGTGAGGCTTTGACCCAATACCACAAAGAGAGAAAGAATAAGGGTAAGGGAGAAGGAGGATCCAAGGTGGAGGGAGCTAGTGGTAGTGGAAACCTGCCCAAGAGAAAGAGTTTAAACTCTGGGAATAATGGAGTGAAATAAGGGGATCCTAAGCGTAGGATCGAGGCATGCAAGACATGCGAAAAGACTCATCTAGGAGTCTGTCTGAAGGAAACGTCAGTTTGTTACAACTGTGGGTAGGAGTGGCATATATCACCCAATTGTCCTAATCCTAAGAAAAATGAGGGATGTTTTGTTTGTGGGTCGATGGACCACGTGGCAAGAAATTGCCCAAATAAGGGAAAGTAGTGTAGCAAGGGTGCTAGTAATGGTAAGTTAGCAATTACTGGACCAACACTATTGGGTAGACCTACTGCCCATACCTTTAATATGACTGTCTAAGATGCGGTTGCAATGGCGGATGTAGTAGCAGGTATCATTCCATTCAACAAAATAAATGCTTATGTGTTGTTTGATTCGGGTGCTAGTTATTCTTTTACATCCTATGGATTTGCTAAGCGATTAGGTTTACTCCCGAAAAGATTAAAAATACCTTTAGCGTTAAGGTTGTGAACAAAGAGATAATTCCTATCGAATACATTCATAGGAATTGTTTCATAGATATTAGAGGTAATAGATTATCGGTAGATCTTTTACCTATAAGATTGAGAGAATTTGATATAATTCTCGGTATGGATTGGTTAATTAACCATAAATCAATAATAGATTGTCATAGAAAGAGTGTGAACCTTTGGCTTTCTAAGAAACCCAAGGTGGTGTTTTATGGTAATAAATCACTAGGACGTTTTTGTTGTCTAACCATGATACAAGCTAGGAAAATGTTGAGGAAGATGTGTATAGGTTACCTGTGCCATATTGTTGATACCCAGAGAGTGGGAGCATCATTGGAACATATAACTATAGTTCAAGAGTTCGCAGATATATTTTTGGAGGAGTTACATGGTATTACGTCGGATAGGGAAGTCGAATTTGTGGGTGATTTGTTGTCGGGTACGACACTAGTTTCTAAGGCACCATATAGAATGGCGCCGGTAGAGATGAAGGAGTTAACGGTTCAATTACAAGAACTATTAGACAGAAAGTATATTCAACCTAGTGTGTCTCCATGGGGAGCACCAGTGTTGTTTGTAAAGAAGAAAGATGGGTCGTTACGACTTTGTATCGACTATCGAGAGTTAAATAAAGTAACGATTAAGAATAAATGCCCATTGCCCAAGATCGATGATCTATTTGATTAGTTAAAAGGGGCAAAATATTTTTCTAAAATAGATTTGCGTATAGGTTACCATCAGTTGAAAGTAGGGAAGGAGGATGTACCTAAGACGGCGTTTAGAACTCGTTATGGTCATTACGAGTTTTTGGTTATGTAGTTTGGGTTGACTAATGCGACAGCCGCATTCATGGATATGATGAACAGAGTGTTCAAACAATATTTGAACAAGTTCATCGTAGTGTTCATTAATGATATTGTACTCTATTCTAAGACGCCAGAAGATCATGCTGAACATTTAAGGATAGTGTTGGAGACACTACGGAATGAGAAGTTGTATGCAAAATTCACTAAGTGTGAATTTTAGCTTGAGAGAGTGCAGTTTCTAGGACATTTTATTGATAAAGATGGCATTTCTGTGGATCCAGCGAAAGTGGAAGAAGTTAATAATTGGGAACAATCGAAAATGCCAACCGAGGTTTGGAGTTTTCTGGGGTTAGTGGGATACTATAGAATGTTCATCCAGGACTTTTCTAAAATAGCTACTCCGTTGACGAATTTGACTAGGAAGTCAGTGAAGTATGTATGGACTAAGAAGTGTGAGAATAGTTTTCAAGAACTAAAAAAGAGGTTAAGTTAGGCACATGTATTATCTTTACCAGATGATATGGGAAATTTTGTAGTTTATAGCGATATATCGCATAGAGGACTGGGTTACGTGCTCATGCAGCATGGCAAGGTCAATGCGTATGTGTCACGCCCGTTAAAGGATAATGAGAAGGTCTATCCTACTCGTGACCTAGATTTGGCAGCGGTAGTTTTTGCTTTAAATATATGGAGACATTAACTATACGGGGAGAAGTGTGAGATATACACGGACCATAAAAGTCTGAAATATATCTTTACATAGAAGGAGTTGAATATGAGACATAGAGGGTGGTTAGTGTAAGACCCCGAATTCTATGAAATAAAAATATTCAATTTTTCTTATAATTACAATTCAGTAAATGGTTAAATTGATAAAAAGTTAAAGTTAAGGGTGATATATGAATTTTTTCAAAATACACAAGTGGTTCTAAAATATTCATTGTTGTCATGGAATAAAAGTTTGGTCGTGGAATATTCTTTCTGTCGGGGAATATTCGTACGACGGCGCAGCCATTTATGGGCCACATACCAGAATAACTGTCGGATGAAAAAAACGACAAATTTAAGTTTTATAAATAACGGCATAGTTGTTACCGTTAACAATGTTGGAATACCTGGTGGTTAAAATACAGTAATACGCGTAGTTGCACAGTAGCACACGGTATTGCACAGTATTTTTTTTCAATTATTGATTCTTACGTGAGAAGGCACTACTTAATAATTGTTATAGTAATTACTGTTCAATATTTTATTTTATTGATTCAATAATTGCTGCGTTGATATTTTATATTATTGTTGTTTTAATAATTGTTGCTGCACAGTATTTCCCATTATCAGATCAATAATTCATATTATTTGAATAATATTACTAGATAACATTTTTGGTAATGTCTAGAAAGTTCTGTCTAAGGAGAGGTTTGGTCACCTAATTGCGCGCCAGTAAAGAGAAATTCTTATTGGAAAGCCCCCTCTTTCCTGGGAACGGCCTGGTTTTCATAAATGTAATTCTGTAATATTATTTGTGAATAATTAATTATTGATTTATATGATAAGAAAATATTTATTTTATGTGGATATAAATGAGGGATATATTTTTGTGGTTAAAAATGAAGGAGTTAATGTTGAGGTGTTTTATCTGTATTTTTGTCGGAACGGAGGTATTGAAAATCAAATTAGGGTTTTTGAGATATTTTGCGAGGGTTATAATTTTTAATCCGACCGTTGGATCATGGTAATATTTGGATATTTTATACATATATAAGTTGAGTATATGTCCACAAATTTTGAACCGTTAAAAATGAACGTATGATTTGTTATGAATTTTACGAGATGACTGGTTCAGAAATTGTTAAATTTTCGGAGTTAATCATTTTGGTGAAAAATTTTAGAATTGGTGAGCCCCACTTGTGGTTGGTGAAGAAATGTGCTGAATTTTATTTCAAATGTGGTGGGTGGGAATAGTAGCATGTAAAGCCATCAGGTTGCAGGTTAAGTCTGCTTCGGCGTGCTAACATTTTCCTATAAATAGAGGGATAAGTTAGAATTGAAAATCACACTAGAAACATAAGCTTTCTCTCTTTCTCTCTCTATATTATGACGCATATTTTATGAGTATTTAGATACTTTGAGAGTTGCTATTCAGTGCAAGTTTCCTTCGGCTTTGCATTCCAGTCAGAAATACTGCACTTTTGAGGTAAGGGATTGTAAGGGATAGTAAGGGATTTTAAGGGTTGTTATATTTTCCAGTTTCGTAATTTTTCTGACCTTCAAAAATTCTGGAAAAATTTGAAATGATATTTTGATGAGTTTTCTTGATTGTGTCCAAAAATGGTTATTTTTAGATGTATAGATTGAGAGTTATGAATTTTATGAGAAAAAAACTATTTTAAAAGTAACCGCTTATAATTCCTTGTGGTTAACTCCAAAATTGATGAAATTTTTATTGGGAGTACATGTATATGATAGAAGTATACTCTGTAAATTTTAGAATTTTTGAACAAAAGTACAATTTTTGATAAATGTCTAAATATTCGGTTGTTTTGGCCATATGAAAAATAATAAATGACTTTTAAAAATTCTGAGAAAAATATATGTTCACTATGGGACTATATTATGTTAAATCTCAGAAAAGAAATATTTTTGGAACTGATTTGGTATTTTTTATGAAAATGATCTAGTTATGAGTAAATGAATTAAATATGTTTTGTGAAGCAAGAAAATTAGAAAATAGGATTTTATGACTTGAGAATCCTATATGAGGTATATGCAGATTATTGATGAGGGTTTTGATTATTGGTGATAAAATCTTATGTGTTTGGCATTTTAGAATGATTAAATGCATTATTTAGTAAAGTGTAAACAATTAAAATAAATTGTTTATAAGCTTAATAAATATTATTCTTTCAATATCATTATATCGAAATATTGGTATGTATTTTATTGTGAAATTTCTACCTTTTTGTGTCAGATTTACTATTCACGAGTTACTATTCACGATAAAATTGGTTTCTTTTTCTAACTAAATTATAGTTGATTTATGAATATTACTCTTGAGATTAAATCTACATGTTGATAATATTGTTTTTATTATCATATATAACATTTTTATAACCCTGATGTTGAAATTCTCTTTCACTTGAGTGTAAAGATGGGTAAATTTTTGGTATGATCATTACTATGGGTTCTCTTTGGCCAGTAGTGCAAAGTTGACTGGTATGATCATGACCATTGAATTTATAATTGAATATCTTTAGCTTAAGTGCAAAGGTGAATTGATCAACATGGTTATAATTATTGCTTATATAAATTCTGAAATGATTATATATTTCTTTGAGATATTAATATATTTGGCATGTAGTGCAAATATGAATTGTTGATGAATATCTTTGGCCTGTAGTGCAAAGATGAATTGTTGATGAATATCTTTGGCCCGTAGTACAAAGATGACATGTTGTTGAATATCTTTGGCCAGTAGTGCAAAGATGAACAGATGTTGAGATGAACATGACCAACTGGTGATACAAATGAATATCTTTGGCCGTAGTGCAAAGATGAAGTTATTAGTATGATTATGAACAGGAAATGTGATTTGGTGTAACCATGATCTTTAATGTTTCAGGTAAAGATAGGTGATAAAAATTATCTTCGTCCTAGATGAGAAGAGGAATTTAGAACTACAGTTATGATTAGGAGTTATTCATATGATTGTGGACCAGAATTATTGATTGATGTTATAGGGATAAAACATTATTGGTGGATTTTTAACATGGAGAAGATAATAGACTTTATAGTCTATTCGACTCTTCTAATGGATTGCTCGTTCAGCTACAACTATGGTTGAAATTTTTATCATATGTTCTAAATCTCTGATTTATTATTGATGAAGGCTATTGATAATTTAATTATCTTTAGTCATGATATTCTTTACTGAGCTAGTTGTGCTCACCCTTTTGCTTCACAATTACTTTCAGGTAATATGAGTGTAGCTGGGTCGAGCGAGGGTAACGGGGAAATTGAACGGTGGTCTCTAGCTGTGGATGTTCTCCCGAAGCAGTATAGAAAAGTTCATTTAGTAGTTTTATTTGGTGAATCAAATAGGGTAAGGTGTACCCAACGTTGGAAGGGTGTTGTGTCACTATCATACATGATGTCTAATGACATACAACCTCGTGTCATCATAAGACAGGGTTGTGCTCATCCACTTGCTGAGTATCTTTATGAGCACTACCTATATAATCTTGGTGTTTGTTTGAAGTATAATTCTCAATTAGAGACAGTGGAGATAATGATAAGTCAAGAAAAGACTCACCATTGGGAAGAATATGATAGTAAACTTCTCGTTTTTCTTTGGGGTCTATTGGGTCAACCAAGGATAATTCTGTGGCCGTATGATATCTATCATAACCTAGATGCATGGCCTCCCATGTACGAAGGTTTCCTTGAGCACTTCCCAAAAATTCTAATTTCTAAAACAGTTTTTGACTATACCTTTATGTAAGGTATCATTGTAAGGTGCTGTCCACGATTGGGACATGAATCACATTTGGTATATATTTGTATCCAAACTCACAGCATATGTGTTGTTGTATTTTGCACGATAATTGTTGTAATAAAGTTGTAGTTATTTTCTGTACCATGTATTTGGCGACTCAGAATAGGTTGGATGGAATGGACCTGTTTTGGGGTTGTCACAGTTGGTATCAGAGCTTAGGGATATGGTCTCTGGCGGAGATTGGGAAATATAACTAGGAGGGGAGAGATGAGTAAATCCTTCGCTAGTGTGTCCTACCTAATCTTATTTGTTGGTCAGTCATAATATCGAGATATTATGTGATATGTTAATTTGTTCAATTAACCTTTGTTTTGAATCTATATTCTAGAATGATATCTAAAATACAGGAGATGAGCAATGGAGAAATCATGATGACAAGGAAGATGGAATCTGAAATAAAAGCAAGGTATTCTCAACTCTTTGAAATACCAGGTACGTAAATTTCGGGGACGAAATTTCATAAGGAGGGGAGATTGTAAGTCCCCGAATTTTATGAAATAAAAATATTCAATTTTTCTTATAATTACAATTCAGTAAATGGTTAAATTGATAAAAAGTTAAAGTTAAGGGTGATATATAAATTTTTTCAAAATACACAAGTGGTTCTAAAATATTCATTGTTGTCATGGAATATTCGTTTGGTCGTAGAATATTCTTTCTGTCGGGGAATATTCGTACGACGGCGCAGCCATTTGTGGGCCTCATAGCAGAATAACGGTCGGATGAATAAAACGATAAATTTAAGTTTTATAAATAACGGCATAGTTGTTACCGTTAACAATGTTAGAATACCTGGTGGTTAAAATACAGTAATACGCGTAGTTACACAGTAGCACACGGTATTGTACAGTAATTTTTTTTCAATTATTGATTCTTACGTGAGAAGGCACTACTTAATAATTGTTACAGTAATTACTGCTCAATATTTTATTTTATTGATTCAATAATTGCTGCGTTGATATTTTATATTATTGTTGTTTTAATAATTGTTGCTGCACAGTATTTCCCATTATCAGATCAATAATTCATATTATTTGAATAATATTATTAGATAACATTATTGGTAATGTCTAGAAAGTTCTGTCTAAGGAGAGGTTTGGTCACCTAATTACGCGCCAATAAAGAGAAATTCTTATTGGAAAGCTCCATCTTTCCTGGGAACGGCCTGGTTGTCATAAATGTGATTCTGTAATATTATTTGTGAATAATTAATTATTGATTTATATGATAAGGAAATATTTATTTTATGTGGATATAAATGAGGGATATATTTTTGTGGTTAAAAATGAAGGAGTTAATGTTGAGGTGTTTTATCTGTATTTTTGTCGGAACGGAGGTATTGAAAATCAAATTAGAGTTTTTGAGATATTTTACGAGGGTTATAATTTTTAATCCGACCGTTGGATCGTGGTAATATTTGGATATGTTATACATATATAAGTTGAGTATATGTCCACAAATTTTGAACCGTTAAAAATGAACGTATGTTTTGTTATGAATTTTACGAGATGACTGGTTTAGAAATTGTTAAATTGTCGGAGTTAATCATTTTGGTAAAAAATTCTAGAATTGGTGGGCCCCACTTGTGGTTGGTGAAGAAATGTGCTGAATTTTATTTCAAATGTGGTGGGTGGGAATAGTAGCAGGTAAAGCCATCAGGTTGCAGGTTAAGTCTGCTTCGGCGTGCTAACATTTTCCTATAAATAGAGAGCTAAGTTAGAATTGAAAATCACACTAGAAACATAAGCTTTCTCTCTTTCTCTCTCTATATTATGACGCATATTTTATGAGTATTTAGATACTTTGAGAGTTGCTATTCAGTGCAAGTTTCCTTCGGCTTTGCATTCCAGTCAGAAATACTGCACTTTTGAGGTAAGGGATTGTAAGGGATAGTAAGGGATTTTAAGGGTTGTTATATTTTCCAGTTTCGTAATTTTTCTGACCTTCAAAAATTCTGAAAAATTTGAAATGATATTTTGATGAGTTTTATTGATTGTGTCCAAAAATGGTGATTTTTGGATGTATCGATTGAGAGTTATGAATTTTATGAGAAAAAACTATTTTAAAAGTAACCGCTTATAATTCCTTGTGGTTAACTCCAAAATTGATGAAATTTTTATTGGGAGTACATGTATATGATAGAAGTATACTCTGTAAATTTTAGAATTTTTGGATAAAAGTACAATTTTTGATAAATGTCTAAATATTCAGCTGTTTTGGCCATATGAAAAATAATAAATGACTTTTAAAAATTTTGAGAAAAATATATGTTCACTATGGGACTATATTATGTTAAATCTCAGAAAAGAAATATTTTTGGAACTGATTTGGTATTTTTTATGAAAATGGTCTAGTTATGAGTAAATGAATTAAATATGTTTTGTGAAGTAAGAAAATTGGAAAATAGGATTTTATGACTTGAGAATCCTATATGAGGTATATGCAGATTTTTGATGAGGGTTTTGGTTATTGGTGGTAAAATCTTATGAGTTTGGCATTTTAGAATGATTAAATGCATTATTTAGTAAGGTGTAAATAATTAAAATAAATTGTTTATAAGCTTAAGAAATATTATTCTTTCAATATCATTATACCGAAATATTGGTATGTATTTTATTGTGGAATTTCTACCTTTTTGTGTCGGGGTTACTATTCATGAGTTACTATTCACGAGTTACTATTCATGAGTTACTATTCACGAGTTACTATTCACGATAAAATTGGTTTCTTTTTCTAACCAAATTATAGTTGATTTATGAATATTACTCTTGAGATTAAATCTATATGTTGATCATATTATTTTTATTATTATATATAACATTTTTATAACCCTGATGTTGAAATTCTCTTTCACTTGAGTGTAAAGATGGGTAGATTTTGGGTATGATCATGACTATGGATTCTCTTTGGCCAGTAGTGTAAAGTTGAATTGTTGACTAGTATGATCATGACCATTGAATTTATAATTGAATATCTTTAGCTTAAGTGCAAAGGTGAATTGATCAACATGGTTATAATTATTGTTTATATAAATTCTGAAATGATTATATATTTCTTTGAGATATTAATATATTTGGCCTGTAGTGCAAATATGAATTGTTGATGAATATCTTTGGCCTGTAGTGCAAAGATGAATTGTTGATGAATATCTTTGGACCGTAGTACAAAGATGACATGTTGTTGAATATCTTTGGCCAGTAGTGCAAAGATGAACAGATGTTGAGATGAACATGACCAACTGGTGATACAAATGAATATCTTTGGCCGTAGTGCAAAGATGAAGTTATTAGTATGATTATGAACAAGAAATGTGATTTGGTGTAACCATGATCTTTAATGTTTCAGGTAAAGATAGGTGATAAAAATTATCTTCGCCCTAGATGAGAAGAGGAATTTAGAACTACAGTTATGATTAGGAGTTATTCATATGATGGTGGACCAGAATTGTTGATTGATGTTACAGGGATAAAACATTATTGGTGGATTTTTAACATGGAGAAGATAATAGACTTTATAGTCTATTCGACTCTTCTAATGGATTGCTCGTTCAGCTACAACTATGGTTGAAATTTTTATCATATGTTCTAAATCTCTGATTTATTATTGATGAAGACTATTGATAATTTAATTATCTTTAGTCATGATATTCTTTACTGAGCTAGTTGTGCTCACCCTTTTGCTTCACAATTACTTTCAGGTAATATGAGTGTAGCTGGGTCGAGCGAGGGTAACGGGGAAATTGAACGGTGGTCTCTAGCTGTGGATGTTCTCCCGAAGCAGTATAGAAAAGTTCATTTAGTAGTTTTATTTGGTGAATCAAATAGGGTAAGGTGTACCCAACGTTGGAAAGGTGTTTTGTCACTATCATACAAGATGTCTAATGACATACAACCTCGTGTCATCATAAGACAGGGTTGTGCTCATCCACTTGCTGAGTATCTTTACGAGGACTACCTATATAATCTTGGTGTTTGTTTGAAGTATAATTCTCAATTAGAGACAGTGGAGATAATGATAAGTCAAGAAAAGACTCACCATTGGGAAGAATATGATAGTAAACTTCTCGTTTTTCTTTGGGGTCTATTGGGTCAACCAAGGATAATTCTGTGGCCATATGATATCTATCATAACCTAGATGCATGGCCTCCCATGTACGAAGGTTTCCTTGAGCACTTCTCAAAGATTCTAATTTCTAAAACAGTTTTTGACTATACCTTTATGTAAGGTATCATTGTAAGGTGATGTCCACGATTAGGACATGAGTCACATTTGGTATATATTTGTATCCAAACACACAACATATGTGTTGTTGTATTTTGCATGACAATTGTTGTAATAAAGTTGTAGTTATTTTCTGTACCATGTATTTGGCGACTCAGAATAGGTTGGATGGAATGGACCTATTTTGGGGTTGTCACAGTTAGAATTGATAAAAGATTATGAATGTGATATCTTATATCATCCGGGGAAGGCAAATGTAGTAGCAGATGCGCTAAGTAGGAAGGGTAGGGAAAAGCTATCAATGTTAACGACTCAGAATGAGTCAATAACGAAGATGGCAAGAATGGAGTTAGAAGTTAAATTACTGAGTGAAGCGATGGAAATGTTATTCTCAATGGAGACTCGACCAACGATAGTGAAACGGGTTAAAGAAGTACAACTGGGTAATGAGGAGTGCGAACGAATGAAAAAGATAATGAAAGATGAAGTGAAGACTAAGTACAACCTTGATAAAGAAGGTTTACTTCGTTTTGAAGGAAGAATTTGGGTTCCAAATAATTCCGAGTCAAAAGAAGAGATTATGTGTGGGGCCCATAGCTCGAGGTACTCGATCCATCCCGGTAGTACTAAGATGTATCAAAACCTTCGTCAGAACTTTTGGTCGCCAAACATAAAGAGGGAAATAGCATAATATATTAGTAAATGCTTAACTTGTTAGAAAGTTAAGGCTGAACACCAACGACCGAGTGAATTATTACAATCACTAGAGATTCCAGAGTGGAAGTGGGAGCATATCACTATGGACTTTGTGGTGGGACTTCCAACAATGAGGAAGAGTTACGACGCTATTTAGGTAATAGTGGATCGGTTGACGAAATCGGCTCACTTTCTACCAATAGGAGTTAGGTATAACCTAGAGCAATTAGCTAAGCTTTATGTCAAGGAAATTATTTCGAGACATGGAGTACTGGTTTTGATTGTGTCTGATCGTGATCCACGATTGACGTCAAACTTTTAGAGGAGTTTGCAAGAGCGACTAGGAACGCAGTTGAGGTTGAGTACGGCGTATCATCCACAGATGGATGGACAAAGTGAACGGACAATTCAAACGCTAGAAGATATGTTAAGATCTTGCGTTATGGATTTCAAGGGGAGTCGGGACGAGCATCTGCCTTTGGAGGAATTTGCTTACAACAATAGTTATCACGCTAGTATAGGCATGCCACCTTACGAAGCGTTATATTGGTGAAAGTGCAGAACACCACTTTGTTGGGATGAAGTAGGTGAACATCGAATGTTGGGACCTAAGATGGTACAACAAACGGCATACAAGGTTTACTTAATAAGAACTCGATGGGTAGAAGCTCAAGATAGACAAAAGAAGTATGCAGATCCTCATCGTGAGAAGAGGGAGTTTGAAGTAGGTTTGTATGTCTTTCTAAAAGTGTCGCCTTGGAAAGGGAAGATACCTTTTGGAAAGAAAGGGAAATTAAGTCCAAGGTTTAAAGGACCTATTAAAATTTTAAGAAGGGTAGGAGAGGTATCTCATGAAGTAGCTTTACCTCCAGAGATGGAAAAAAATACACAATGTGTTTCACGTGTCTATATTGCGTCCTAATAAACCGGACTACAAACACGTAATAGAGTATGAATCTATTCAAGTAGAAAAACACTTAACATATGAAGAACTTCCTATTCAGATTGTTGATGGGAAGGAACAAGTCTTGAGAAATAAAATAATACCTTCGATAAAGGTAATTTGGAGTAACCACAATGTCGAAGAAGCAACGTGGGAACTCGAGAGAAAAATGAAGAAAATTTTTTCTCATTTGTTTATGTAATTGTAGCGATATTCTGGGGACAAAATCCTTATAAGAGGGGGAAAATGTAACGCCCGAGAAAATCGGATCTTTATGTGAATTAAATATTATTTGATTATTTAAATTAAATGAATGTAATTGATTATTTATGTGAGTATGATGTTTGAAGGTCGTTCTATGACCTAGAATGTGCGGATGTGTTTAGTATTCTGGCTTTATGCTAGGATTAATTGTTTTGAATTTCCATGACGAAAATAACGGCTTTCTGAGAAATTTCTGTAAAAACACTAATCATCCATTTCTGCTCGGAGATTAGGTTTGAATTTCTGAGAAACACGTAATAATAGAATACGAAGACGTAATGGAATATTGAATAATATTTCAGTTATGGCAAATGAAGTTTTTGCCTGCGGACTTAAAAACTAAGGGTTGGGAAATGTGAGTTCCGAGAATTTAATGGCTACGTATAATGATTAGGGTTATTATATGTGAGGAATACGAGTATGATACTAGTTATTATACGAGTATAGTAAGAAGGTTATTACGACGTACAATATGAATATCATACGAACTATATACGAAGAGAATACGAGAATTGTACGCGTAGAATACGATTAGTCTAAATGGACTTTGAGTTTATAAACATTGTAGAACTCAATTGGACTTGGATTATGTCAACCCCAATGTGTATGAAAATCAAGCCCAAGTTAGGCCCAATAAGAATTAATGTTAAGGCCCAAACCAAGAAAATAAACCGCAGATCGAACCGATAGGTTACCAGATGGATTAAACCCATAGGGCAACCCATGGAGCATGTGGGCCGGCCACTTGGCCACCAAGTAAAGTGGTTACTTGGGGGCTAGGCCATGAATAGTAAGGAGATTGGACACAATGACCATTTTGCCCTCAGTTGGTTTTGTCTATAAAAGGAAAGCTAGAGTTGGTCATTTGGTATTTTACAAACATTGACCAATATATATTGAGAGAGAGAAAAGTGTGATAACAAGTAATCAAGTGAGTTCAAAGCATAACATCAAGTGTTAGTCAAGAACGCGAAGAACATTAAGGTAATATTTCGTAAACGTTAGTCTTCGATCATTTTTGATTTCTTTTTCATAGAGAAGTATGATTTGGTGGAGCATACCTCTTTCGGAGTCATAAGGATGGCTAGTAGTGGATTAAACCATAATAAGTCATGTATGATTAGTAATCATAAGCGTTTAAGTAAGTTTTAAAATCAAAGAAAACCGTTAAGCATTTATTTTGTTGTTGATGGACAAATTGAAAACCATCATAAGGTATGTGCATCCTGTTTTGTTAGGATGTAGGTGATGAATCAATGGAGTTGTTCCATTTGATTTGGCGTAGAAAACTCGGGTAACGAAGTTATGGTGAAATTTACGGGATTAGGCGTTAAACGTAGAAAACGTAGAATTTTCGGATTAGTAGTCAAAAGTTGTCGTGTAACGTGAAAACCTTGGTTTTCAATGGCATAACATAAGATAAGGTATTCAATAGTCGTGGACTCAAGAATCGTAGAATTCTGTCTGAAAAAAAAGAAACGAGCTATGAACGCTCACGAATGTTAAACGAACGCTTAATAATGAACTAATCAGTGAATTCCATGTTAAAAGATTCAAAAATGAAATATTTTCTAATGAAATCATAGTGAATGTGATTTGAGAGCTAATGGCTTTTGAACGAGCCAATTCGAACGTAAAACGAATAAGTTATGAGCCCGGGAATTTCACAAAATAAGAAAACTGTCAAAACTATATGAGGCTCAGGTCGGCGCCGCAGCGCCACCCAAATCTTTAATCACTTGCGCCGCAGCGCCGGATTGAGAGCATGGACACTGCAGAGTCACTCCGCAGTGCCACTCTTGCTTAGGAGTCTCGCGCCGCATCGTCGAGACATGAGGTTAGCTACTGTTAGTTGGCGCCGTAGCGCCAATGGTAGGTATGAGGACGACACAGCAGTGCTGAGACAGGGAAATTGTCTGACTTAGTTATTTTTGAACCCAAATGTTACAAGACCATTATGGGGCAAGTGTATATACTTAATGTACATGTTAAGATCGTTCCTATATCATATATAGTGATGACCGTACGAATTGAACGTAGATTGTGAGTAATGAAACGATGAACGATAATAAGCCGTAAGGGCGGATAAATACTTGGAACGAGTTTTATTAATGAAATAAATTCGGGTAAGTTATAAAAGAGATAGAAGTTGGTAATAACAATGTGATTAAATTATTGAGTAGCTAATTACAGTGTGCTATGTGAATATATCATGTAGATATTGCAAAGACTGAGAACTGTTGAATATTTATTTGAAGACGCTTGAAGGCAAGTTTTCTTAACATTTGTCTAACCTTCGAGTTAGCCAAGTTTTCTGTGATTCATGTTATGAGATGCATGAATGGTTTTACGAAAGGTCGATGCCAGATTTAACTCCGTTAGACTAATCTTAAGAGTTGATTGATTTATTTACAAGTCTTTTAATATAAAATTGATAATGCTATCCTACGCTAATTGTTTGGTACAGATTCAAGGAAAGCCTAAGTATGAATAAACAAATGAATTTTACATCGATTATTTGATGGGCAAGCAAGGTTTCCAAAACTTAAACGTAAATACGTTTAACGGATGAATGTTGATCAACATAGAGTACTATAGGCTAATCACCTAGAAGTGCTCGTAAGATATATCGAACTTACGGTCTTAGTGTCGGGTTGTTCTTTTTCATGAATGAAAACTAAAGAGAATGTTCATGGTCTATGACCTACTCAGAATTCCTAAGTTCCTATAAGTACTTCAGAATTGTTTTATGAGGAAGAAAAGTGCTATACAATGTTTCATTGTACTTCATAACTATGTGTTTAGTTATTGAAGAATAATCATATGATTCTCGACGTGGTATTTATATTATACATTGCAAGACTTGCTGAGCTAGTATTGTTCACTTCTTGCTTGAATTATATGATTGCAGCTAAGGCCGAACGAAATGAGAGTTCTAAGAAAGATAAAGGCAAGGCTAAGATGGATAATTAGTTATCCTGAAATAGACTAGTATGTTTGTATGTATTATACTTATGAACAACAAAGAATGTATTCGGTTAAAGATCCTGGGCAAGGATTTATTATTATTGTAATAAGAATGTAGTTAATACACTCATTGTGTTGTTGTTTCAACGGAATGAATGTGTGGTTATGAGTACTGTGTAGCACCATCTGTCGGGTTGAAAGATACCCAGATTTGGGGGCATCACAGGTTGGTATCAAAACATTAGGTTATAAAACTTAAGGGGGGAAGAACCTTAGGCTAATAACCTCGTTAGTAGATGAGAAGTAGAAGCGAATGAACTCTAGTAGAATAAGTTAATGAAGTATTGAGGAAACTCGGTACTGAAAGATTTAAAAGATGAAAATTAACCCTAAATAAATTAAATGTGATTTGTGCCTATACTATTGTGTATTATGTACTAATCAACGTGTTATGTGTTATTGTAGATGTCCATCAATAGCGACATGCATAGGGATATACACGTAGTAAGTGAAGAGTCAGTGAACAGAGTAGAGCCAATACCAGTGCCCGTAGCGACGGTACCAGTGGTGATGATAGAAGAGTCCGAGCCTAAGGAGGAATTTTCAGGGGAGGACTATTTAGAGTGAGAGATGGGATTGGGATCATACCTTGATATGATGATCAATGTAGAGGAGGACATGGAGGTAACATCGGTTAATACGGTGGTACCTGCACTAGAGCCAACACCTCCAGATATAATTAGGGCATTATATCTAGCGGTGCTTGACCATAACGTGCAACTGCACAATATTATGCAGAACCAGAAGGAGGATATTAGTGATCTCCATGAGGCTAAGGAGTCTGCAGAAGCAGATTTCGAGATTGAGTATGATGAGAAAGTGCTCATGAAGGATATGGCCACGGAGTATAAGAAGGAGGCCGTAGAGCTTCATACAGAACTGGAGATTAAGGACAAGAAAATAGCACGGATGTCATACATCCATGACAATGCTCATGAGGATTTCAAGCTGAAAGTTACTTGTTATTCCATTGAGTCGGAACAGACTCGACATATTATATGTCGGGATATTGTGTTAATTCTGGCGAATGAGAAACATGAGAATGTTGTTATGCAGTATTAGGAGTTTAGAACGGTAAATACTTTTGTGTAGTGACATAAAACCCTCTTTTATATAGTTAAAGGGTAGTTTTTTTTGTAAATTCCAACTTTTGTGAAGTTCAATTATGGGATAGAAAGGTAACAACTTTTAGCTATGGAAGCAAATTGTAAATAGTTTCAAACTATGAAGAAGCATATGAATATAATGAAGTTTTATTAAATGTGCTTTGTTTTGTATGAGTTATTGATTGGCGAATAATAACTAAGTAATCAAATAAGTAATAATGAAACTTTATTTATTTAATCAGAAAATACCGCCAAGAAGGAGACAACGTAATCAGGAGGCTGAGTCTCATAATGATAACCAAGGGGGTCAGAATAACCCTATGCAGGAGTTCGTTAATTAATTAACGGCTACATTTAACCAAACTGGGGTTAGAGCACCCGCAGTACCTAGGGTAGCCAGGATGACTACCTTTAAAGAATTTAAAAGCGTAGGTCTGCCGGAGTTCAAGGGAACTACGGACCCAATAGTGGCCCAGATATGGGTAAAGGAAATTGAGAAGGAGTTTGTAATTACAAACGTAGGGGAGACGCAAAAGACTTCTTTTGCGAACAATATGATGAAGGAAGAAGCAAACTTCTGGTGGGAGGCTCACCAGGGTGGGGCTAGGACAGATGCGGTAACGTGGGAGCAGTTCAAGAAGGTTTTCTTCGAGAACTATTTCCCTACAAGCATGCAAGGGAAAATGTAGATTAAGTTCTTAGAACTTAAGCAAGGGGACATGACGGTTCCCCAGTATGCGGCCATATTCAATGAATTGGCAAGGTTCGCTCGACATCAAGTGGACACTGAGGAGAGGAAGGCTCGTAGGTTTGAGCAGGGATTGAAACCCTAGCTCTATAGTAAGATTTTGGTGTTCTAGAGTGCTTCCTATGGGACCACTCTGGAGAAGGAAATCATTACTGAGGGTGGTAGTGAGGCATTGACCCAATACCACAAAGAGAGAAAGAATAAGGGTAAGAGAGAATGAGGATCCAAGGTGGAGGGAGCTAGTGGCAGTGGAAACCTGCCCAAGAGAAAGAGTTCAAACTCTGGGAATACTGAAGTGAAACAAGGGGATCCTAAGCGTAGGATCGAGGCATGCAAGACATGCGAAAAGACTCATCTAGGAGTCTGTCTGAAGGGGAAGTCAGTTTGTTACAACTATGGGCAGGAGGGGCATATATCACCTAATTATCCTAATCCTGAGAAGAATCATGGATGTTTTGTTTGTGGGTCGATGGACCACATGGCAAGAAATTACCCAAATAAGGGAAATGAGTATAGCAAGGGTGGTAGTAGTGGTAAGTTAGCCATTACTGGACCAACACTATCGGGTAGACCTACTGCCCATACCTTTAATATGACTGTCCAAGATGCGGTTGTAACGGCGGATGTAGTAGCAGGTATCATTCCAGTCAACAAAATAAATGCTTATGTGTTGTTTGATTCGGGTGCTAGTTGTTCTTTTATAGACTATGGATTTGCTAAGCGATTAGGTTTATTCCCGAAAAGATTAAAAATACCTTTAGCGTTAAGATTGTGAACAAAGAGATAATTCCCATCGAATACATTCATAGGAATTGTTTCATGGATATTAGAGGTAATAGATTATCGGTAGATCTTTTACCGATAAGATTGAGAGAATTTGATGTAATTCTCGGTATGGATTGGTTAATTAACCATAAATCAATAATAGATTGTCATAGAAAGAGTGTGAACCTTTGGCTTTCTAAGAAACCCAAGGTGGTGTTTTATGGTAATAAATCACTAAGACGTTTTTGTTGTCTAACCATGATACAAGCTAGGAAAATGTTGAGGAAGGGGTGTATAGGTTACCTGTGCCATGTTGTTGATACCCAGAGAGTGGGAGAATCATTGGAACAGATAACTATAGTTCAAGAGTTCACAGATATATTTTCGGAGGAGTTACCTGGTATTCCGCCGGATAGGGAAGTCGAATTTGTGATTGATTTGTTGTCGGGTACGGCACTAGTTTCTAAGGCACCATATAGAATGGCGCCGGTAGAGATGAATGAGTTAAAGGATCAATTACAAGAACTATTAGACATAAAGTACATTCAACCGAGTGTGTCTCCATGGGGAGCCCGAGTGTTGTTTGTAAAGAAGAAGGATGGGTCGTTACGACTTTGTATCGACTATCGAGAGTTAAATAAGGTAACGATTAAGAATAAATGCCCATTGCCCAAGATCGATGATCTATTTGATCAGTTAAAAGGGGAAAAGTATTTTTCTAAAATAGATTTGCGTTTAGAACTCGTTATGGTCATTACGAGTTTCTGGTTATGTCGTTTGGGTTGACTAATGCGACTGCCGCATTCATGAATATGATGAGTAGAGTGTTCAAACAATATTTGGTCAAGTTCATCATAGTGTTCATTGATGATATTCTAGTCTATTCTAAGATTCCAGAAGATCATACTGAACATTTAAGGATAGTGTTGGAGACACTACGAAAGGAGAAGTTGTATGCAAAATTCACTAAGTATGAATTTTGGCTTGAGAGAGTGCAGTTTCTAGGACATGTTATGTATAAAGATGGCATTTCTATGGATCCAGCGAAAGTGGAAGCAGTTAATAATTGGGAATAACCAAAAATGCCTACCGAGGTTCAGAGTTTTCTAGGGCTAGCGGGATACTATAGAAGGTTCATCCAGGACTTTTCTAAAATAGCTACTCCGTTGACGAATTTGACTAGGAAGTCAATGAAGTATGTATGGGCAGAGAAGTGTGAGAATAGTTTTTAGGAACTAAAAAAGGAGGTTAAGTGAGGCACATGTATTATCTTTACCAGATGATACGAGATTTTTTTTAGTTTATAGCGATGCATCGCATAGAGGACTAGGTTACGTGCTCATGCAACATGTCAAGGTCATTGCGTATGTATCACGCCAGTTAAAGGATTATGAGAAGGTCTATCCTACTCATGACCTAGAATTGGCAGCAGTAGTTTTTTCTTTAATGATATGGAGACATTATTTATACGAGGAAAAGTGTGAGATGTACACGGACCATAAAAGTCTGAACTATTTCTTTACACAGAAGGAGTTGAATATGAGATAGAGAAGGTGGTTAGAATTGATAAAAGATTATAACTGTGATATCTTAAATCATTCGGGTAAGGCAAATATAGTAGCAGATGCGCTAAGTAGGAAGGGTAGGGAAAAGCTATCAATGTTAACGACTCAGAATGAGTCAATAACGAAGATGGCAAGAATGGAGTTAGAAGTTAAATTACCGAGTGAAGCGGTGGAAATGTTATTCTCAATGGAGACTCGACCAACGATAGTGGAACGGGTTAAAGAAGTACAAATGGGTAATGAGGAGTGTGAACGAATGAAAAAGAAAATGAAAGATGAAGTGAAGACTAAGTACAACCTTGATAAAGAAGGTTTACTTCGTTTTGAAGGAAGAATTTGGGTTCCAAATAATTCTGAGTCAAAAGAAGATATTATGTGTGAGGCCCATAGTTTGAGGTACTTGATACATCCTGGTAGTACTAAGATGTATCAAGACCTTCATCAGAACTTTTGGTTGCCAAACATGAAGAGGGAAATAGCAGAATATATTAATAAGTGCTTAACTTGTCAGAAAGTTAAGGCTGAACACCAACGACCGAGTGGATTGTTACAATCACTAGAGTTTCTAGAGTGGATGTGGGAGCATATCCCTATGGACTTTGTGGTGAGACTTCCAATGACGAGGAAGAGTTACGACGCTATTTAGGTAATAGTGGATCGGTTGACGAAATCGGCTCACTTTCTACCAATAGGAGTTAGGTATAACCTAGAGCAACTAGTTAAGACTTATGTCAAGAAAATAATTTTGAGACATGGAGTACTGGTTTCGATTGTGTCAGATCGTGATCCACGATTCACATCAAACTTTTAGAGGAGTTTGCAAGAGCAACTAGGAACGCAGTTGAGGTTGAGTACGGCGTATCATCCACATACGAATGGACAAAGTGAACAGATAATTCAAACGATAGAAGATATGTTAAGATCTTGCGTTATGGATTTCAAGGGGAGTTGGGACGAGCATCTGCCTTTGGTGGAATTTGCCTACAATAATAGTTATCACACTAGTATAGGCATGCGACCTTACGAAGTGTTATATAGGAGAAAGTGCAGATCACCACTTTGTTTGGATGAAGTAGGTGAACGTCGAATGTTGGGACCTGAGATGGTACAACAAACAGCAGACGTGTTTAAGTTAATACGAACTCAATTGGTAGAAGCTCAAGATAGACAAAAGAAGTATGCAGATCCTCTTCGTGAGAAGAGGGAGTTTGAAGTAGGTTCGTATGTCTTTCTGAAAGTATTGCCTTGGAAAGGGAAGATACATTTTGGAAAGAAAGGGAAGTTAAGTCCAAGGTTTAAAGGACCTTTTAAAACTTTAAGAAGGGTAGGAGAGGTATATTATGAAGTAGCTTTACCTCCAGAGATGGGAAAGAATACACAATGTGTTTCACGTGTCTGTATTGCGTCCTAATAAACCAGACTACAAGCACGTAATAGAGTATAAATCTATTCAAGTAGAAAAAGACTTAACGTATGAAGAACTTCATATTCAGATTATTGATAGGAAGGAACAAGTCTTGAGAAATAAGATAATACCTTCGGTAAAGGTAATTTGGAGTAACCACAATGCCGAAGAAGCAACGTGGAAACTCGAGAGTAAAATGAAGAAATTTTTTTCTCATTTGTTTATGTAATTGTAGCGAGATTCTGGGGACAGAATCCTTATAAGGGGGGAGAATGTAACGCCCGAGAAAATCGGATCTTTATGTGAATTTAATTTTATTTGATTATTTGAATTAAATGAATTTAATTGATTATTTTTGTGAGTATGATGTTTGAAGGTCGTTTTATGACCTAGAATGTGCGGATGTGGCTAGTATTTTGGCTATGTGCTATGATTAATTGTTTTGAATTTTCAAGACAAAAATAAAGATTTTTCGAGAAATTTCTGTAAAAATAATATTCATCCATTTCTGCTCAGAGATTAGGTTTGAATTTCTGAGAAACACGTAATGATAGAATACGAAGACGTAATTGAATATCGAATAATATTTCAGTTATGGCAAACGAAGTTTTCGCCTACGGACTTAAAACCTAAGGGTTGGAAAATGTGAGTTCTGAGAATTTAATGGCTACGTATAATGATTAGGGCTATTATACGTGAGGAATACGAGTATGATACTAGTTATTATACGGATATAGTATGAAGGTTATTACGACGTATAATGCGAATATCGTACGAACTATATACGAATAGAATACAAGAATTGTACGTGTAGAATATGGTTAGTCTAAATGGACTTTGAGTTTATTAACTTTGTAGAATACAATTGGACTTGGATTATGTCAAGCCCAATGTGTATGAAAATATAGCCCAAGTTAGGCCCAATAAGAATTAATGTTAAGGCACAAACCAAGAAAATAAACTGCGGATCGAACCGATGGGTCATCGGATGGGTTAAACCCATGGGGCAACCCATTAGGGACCCATGGAGTATGTGGGCTGGCCACTTGGCCACCAAGTAAAGTGGTTACTTGGTGGCTAGGCCATGAATAGTAAGGAGGTTGGAGACAATGACCATTTTGCACTCAATTGGTTTTGTCTATAAAAGGAAAGCTAGAGTTGGTCATTTGGTGTTTTACAAACATTGACCAACATATATTGAGAGAGATAAAAGTGTGATAACAAGTAATTAAGTAAGTTCAAAGAAAAACATCAAGTGTTAGTCAAGAACGCGAAGAATATTAAGTTAATATTTCGTAAACGTTAGTCTTCGATTTCTTTTTCGTACAAAAGTATGATTTGGTGGAGCATGTCTCTTCCGAAGTCATAAGGATGGCTAGTAGTGGATTAAACCATTATAAGGTATGTATGATTAGTAATCATAAGTGTTTAAGTAAGTTTTAAAATCAAAGAAAATCGTTAAGCATTTATTTTGTTGTTGATGGACAAATTGAAAACCATCATAGGGTATGTGCATCTTATTTGGTTAGGATGTAGATGATGAATCAATGGAGTTGTTCCATTTGATTTGGCATAGAAAACTCGGATAACGAAGTTATGGCGAAATTTACGAGATTAGGCGCTAAACGTTGAAAACGTAGAATTTTTGGATTAGTAGTCGAAAGTTACCGTGTAACGTGAAAACCTTGGTTTTCAATGGCATAAAGTAAGACAATGTATTCAAGAGTCGTGGACTAAAGAATCGTCGAATTCCTACTTAGAATGATGAAACGAGCTATAACGGCTCACGAACGTTAAACGAACGCTTAATAATGAACTAATCAGTGAATTCCGTGTTAAAAGATTCAAAAATGAAATATTTTCTAATGAAATTATAGTGCATGTGATTTGAGAGCTAATGGCTTGTGAACGAGTCAATTCGGACGTAAAACGAATAAGTTATAAGCCTGGGAATTTCACATAATAGGAAAACTCTCAAAACTATCTGAGGCTCAGGGTCGGCGCCGCAGCGCCACCCCAAGATTTAATCACTCTCACCGTAGCGTCGGGTCGAGAGCATGGACACTACAGAGTCGCGCCGCAGCTCCACTCTTGCATAGAAGTCTCGCGCCGCAACGCCGAGACATGAGGTTAGCTACTGTTAGTTGGCGTCGCAGTGCCAGTGGTAGGTATGAGGATGGCGCCGCAACGTTGAGACAGGGAAATTGTCTAACTTAGTTATTTTTGAACCCAAATGTTGCAAGACCATTATGCGGCAAGTGTATATACTTAATGTACATGTTAAGATCGTTCCTATATCATATATAGTGATGACTATAAGAATTGAACGTAGATTGTGAGTAATGAAACGATGAATGATAATGAGCCGTAAGGGCGGATAAATACTTGAAACGAGTTTTATTAATGAAATAAATTTGGTTAAGTTATACAAGAGATAGAAGTTAGTAATAACAATGTGATTAGATTGTTGAGTAGCTAATTACAGTGTGCTATGTGAATATATCATGTAGATACTGTAAAGACTGAGAACTATTGAATATTTATTTGAAGACGCTTGAAAGCAAGTTTTCTTAATGCTTGTCTAACCTTCGAGTTAGCCCAGTTTTCTGTGATTCATGCTATGAGATGCATGAATGGTTTTACGAAAGGGTCGATGTCAGATTTAACTCAGCTAGACTAATCTTAATAGTTGATTGATTTATTTACAAGTTTTTCAATGTAGAATTGATAACATTATCCTACGCCAATTATTTGGTATTGATTCAAGGTAAACCTGAGTATGAATAAACAAGTGTATTTTACAACGATTATTCGATGGGCACGCGAGATTGCCAAAACTTAAACGTAAATACGTTTAACAGATGAATGTTGATCAACATAGAGTACTATAGGCTGATCACCTAGAATTGCTCATAAGATATATCGGACTTACGGTCTTAGTGTCGGGTTGTCGTTTTTCATGAATGAAAACTAAAGAGAATGTTCATGGTCTATGACCTACTCAGAATTCCTAAGTTCCTATAAGTACTTCGGAATTATTTTATGAGGAATAAAAGTGTTATACAATGTTTCATAGTACTACATAACTATGCGTTCAGTTATTGAAGAATAATCATATGATTCTCGACGTGGTATTTATATTATACATTGCTAGACTTGTTGAGCTAGTATTTCTCACTTATTGCTTGAATTATATGATTGCAGCTAAGGCCGAACGAACTGAGAGTTTTTAGAAAGATAAAGGCAAGGCTAAGATGGATAATTAGTTATCTTGTAATAAACTAGTATTGTAAAAGCCCCAAATCCGGGTCCTAATCACCATGGATCTAGTATACTATTTCTATAATTATTTGCGGAAGATATAAACATAAATTATTTATACATTAAACTTTACACATTAATCCCCAAGGTCGAGCAACCTTAACTTATACATAAATCATAATCTAATTGACATAGAATGTCATTATCATATAATTCTATTATAATTTTTATCTGTACAATGAACAAATGATGAAACTGTCTTTAACTTTTCCTGTATCTGACGTATTCATCTTAATCTGTAATGTTAATCATGATATAGCAAGGGTGTGCAACAAGTTTGCCCAGCAAGTAAAAGTTTATTTGAGGATATATCATGATTGAAAGAATTTGAATAATAGTTGGCTAAAGTTCTACAATATGATTGTGAACTAGAATGACCAAATTTTCATAGCTGAACGAACATTTAACATAAACAAATATATCGAGATCGAATGGTAATGAAGGTGATCAACCTTTCATACCTGATGAATACATGCAATGTGCACAGAGTGCAAATCAATAATTCATAAACATGGTAATCAATGATGATTAACCATAAGCATATTCGAATGAAACAACTCGAGGTCGAGTTTAAGAAAAATTGCACAATAATTAGAATTTCAATGTTAGGAACTTGCTCAATAAAAGAGTATAGTTCAAGGAACTTGCCTGTTTCACCGACTACTGCTACACAGTTTATATTGCTTTATCCGAAGACCTAATATTAGTAATATAGATCCCCACATTAGAATAATATCATCACAGTATAATACTGTTATATATATATTTATAAAATAATCCTAAACACATAACACATACCCTATCAATCCACAAACTACTTCAGACTCGGTATCAAGTCAAACTACTTCAGTCTGAGTTGAATCCGACACAATTCCAACATCCCGACAGTCTAGTCGGATAAATTTTGAGCCTAAAATTATTAAAACTCGGTCTAAACACTTAACAATTAACTTATATAATTTTATTATCAGTCAAATCAATTTTTCAAAGACTCGTAATAATTTTTTAAGTAATTATTACCATTTATCATGATTTTTCAATCATTAATATCATATTTATATGATTTAAATACCAAATAATTCTTTTATCGTTAATATTTATTTAATATCAAATATTAATGAAATACATGTCATAATATTATAACATATTTATAATATTTCAAAGTATTTTTAATACCTTAATTTCTCATTTAAATGATTTTTAAACATTTAAATCCATTATCCAGAAATTGACATTAAAATTAAAATATTAATATTTTCATGACAAAATATCAAAAGTTATATTTTATAACTTAAAATATTTTTATAACTCTTAAATCGTTTTTATATGATTTTTAAATCATTAATTCTAATTTTCCATAATTTATTTAATATATTCATTAAATAAATTAATTACTATTAATATTAATTTATTAATAAAATTCATCACAAAATATCAAAAGTTATTAAAAATATCTTAAAATATTTCCTAACACCATAATATAATTTTTCATGATTTTTCAAGTATTAAAATTATTTTTAAGTAATTTATTTAATATTATGAATAAATAAATTAATTACCATTGATATTCTCAAAATATTAAATATTTATGAAATATACTCAAAATTATTAAAAACCCATTTTTAGGCTTTAAAATAAATTTTAGGAATTTATTTTGTATTTTTCATAATTAAAAACTATTTTTTTCTATTTATTTAATAAAAATAATAATTTTCAGAAATTAAGTGTCACTAAAGGGCCCTATAGCGACAGAACCGTCGCTATAGGTGTTCTTGAGCTGTTCTTGGCCAAACCCAGAAACTCATGGGCAGTTAACATGGTAGGAGGTTTGACCGTAGGTAGATCCTTGGTTTTAATGATTTATGGGCAGATAAAGTGTTAGACATGTAGTATGCATGTAACGCTACATATCCCAACTTAGTTCATGGCCAACACACAATAAATCAGTGAGATCTAAGCCTTCAAATTCCTTGTCAAAGGTTGTTCTTCATTTCTAGGTTTTCCAGAAATAAAGAACAGATCAAGTGACTACTTTTCAATCATTATAACATGCATTCTGGGTATACTTAGTGTAATATAGTGGTTCATACTTGTAGTAGAGATGTCAAAGAACATCTCTATAACATCAGATCAGTCTAACAACAACACCAAATGACAATTTGAGCCAGTCAAAGTATCTGTCAGAAATGTGTTCTTGGTGAATTCTGGGTTTTCCAGAAATTCATCCGGACAGTTGGTCAACGCTTGTTTGACCACTCCTATCTTTGATTATGTTATGGATCTGGGTAATCTAAAGGCTTGGATACGTAGTCCTTATACCAGTCTACAAGATCAAAACAATAACTTGATCAAACGGTAAAACAACAACAAGTTCTAAAGCTTCAAAAGTGGTTGTCAGAAATTCTGGGTTTCTGGGTTGCCCAGAAACTCAGAATTTCTGATCGGTCAACTCACTTTGACTACTCATAACTTGAGTTCTAGACATGATCTGACCTTGATTCCAGTTCCAGATCAAAGCCCTTACAACATATTACAAGTCTATAACTTAAAACAAAACAAATCATTAACATACAAAGATCTATGGGCCCTGACATATGATTGTCAGGCCTTAAAATTAGGATTCTTGGTCAATTTGAAAACTTGATTTTCTGCCTTCTAGATGTTATGGATCCTTGATATTACATCTTGGATCAATAAGTAATATCATTATACACAACTTTTAACAACAACTAACAACATCTAACATGAAACACATATATTTCTAAGTTTAGGGTTTATACCTTTTTCTAGCTTTGATCTTTGAATCTGATCCTTGAATCTGTTATTGGAAAGCTAAGAGATGATATGAGCTTAACTTCTCACTCCCTTTCACTCTCATTTTCGGAATTTTAAGAGAGAGAAAGTCTTGGTTAGCTTATTAAGTAATGTAAGGATTTTTCTTTCTTTTAAATCTTATAACTTTTTATTCAATAAACCAAGTGTTGCTAGGTGGCACAAATATCCGATTTGTGATAGATTTTGAGCACATGGGATAAGTTTGGAGTGATGACTCACAAAGATTTGGCAAATCTTTTACTTAAGTTTTAAGTAAAAGGGCATTTTCGTCATTTCGCACTCACTAAGGGTAGTTTGGTCTTTTTCCCTATAATTTGAAGGTCAATTTGGACATTTCAAATATATCCCATAACTTTTAACACTTAGCAATTTAATCTTAACTTTTGAGTTCCCAAATTAGGGTTTTGGATTCCCGAAACTAAAATTATGGTTTCCGAACGTATCGCTAGGGTTTCAAACAGTTCGTTAGAGTTTTCTTACTGAACAACAATGCTATTAACATAACTTTTGGTTTTACTAAAGTTATACTTATCCTGTTCAATAATTGATCCTTAATCCACAACTGAGCACATAAAATCACTTCTGTGACTTATCTGATCAATGTTTGATGTAAGATTCCGAATTTTAAGAAATAAAAATATTTAATTTTTCTTATAATTACTCTTCATGAGTTACTATTCATGAGTTAGTATTTACGAGTTACTATTTATGAGTTACTATTCACGAGTTACTATTCATGAGTTACTATTCATGAGTTACTATTCACGAGTTACTATTCACGAGTACTATTCACGAAGCATGATATTTTTTTTTACGTAAGAAGGCACTACTCGATAATTGTTACAGTAATTACTGTTCAATATTTTATTTTATTGATTCAATAATTGCTACATTGATATTTTATATTATTGTTGTTTCAATAATTGTCACTACACAGTATTTTCCATTATCAGATCAATAGTTCATATTATTTTAATAATATTACTAGATAACATTATTAGTAATGTCTAAAAAGTTCTGTCTAAGGAGAGGTTTGGTCACCTAATTGCGCACCAGTAAGGAGAAATTCTTATTGGAAAGCCCCCTCTTTCTTGGGAACGGCCTGGTTGCCAGTATTGTAATTCTGTAATATTATTTGTGAATAATTAATTATTAATTTATATGATGAGGAAAATATTCATTTTATGTGGATATAGATGGAGAAAATTTTTTAAAGTGACAATTGTTGAAAATCGATATTTTATCTTTTCTGATAAAATAATATTTTATTATATTATTATAATATAATAATGATGATATTTTTATAATGAATGTGGGATATATGAGTATATGAGGAGGAAGAGTATTTTTGTTGCATTAAATGATTAACACATGTTTTGTGTGCCGGCGGACCCCATTTCTTGACTGAAATTTGATTATAGCTTGTCAAATCGTCCGTATGTGGATTTCGGTCAATTTATGTTTGGAATTTAAAAAAACTTTCTTCTACAAAGTTGTAGAGAATTGAATTTCCTATAAAGAGTTGCGCGATTCGAATTTTCTGATAAAAGGGCTATTTATTATGAATTATTGAAGTTCCGTAGTTCCAAAATAATTAATTTTTGGAAGTTTTATTTATGTTTTAAAAGAAAAATGTTTTTTAAATGTTTGTGGACATCTTTAACATGTGTTAGATGGCTAAAATCAGATTTCTAAGTGGGCGTATGAATTTGTTTTATATATAATATTATTATATTAAATTTTCTGCTTTGGTGTTCTAAGCAATTTTTTATAAATAGGGTGCTTAGGTTAGAATTGAAAATCACACCAGAAACTGAAGTTTTCTCTCTCTATATTATCGAGCGTATTTTCTGAGTATTTAGATATCTTGAGTGTTGCTATACGGTGCAAGCTCGTTCAGCGTTATATCCGACATTCCAGTACTGTTCTTTTGAGGTAAGGGATAGTAAGGGATTTTAAGGGTTATTATGTTTTTCAGTTTTGAAATTTTTGCGAACCTTCAAAAATTATAGAAAAATTTGAAATGATAATTTGATGAGTTTCGTTAATTGTTTCCAAAAATGGCGATTTTTGGATATATAGATTAAGAGTTATGGATTTTATGAGAAAAGACTATTTTAAAAGTAAACGCTTATAACTCCTTGTGGTTAACTCCCAAATTGATGAAAATTTTATTAGGAGTACACGTATATAACAGAAGTATATCGTGTAAATTTCAGAATTTTTGGACAAAAGTACAATTTATGATAAATGTCTAAATATTCAGCAGTTTTGGCCATATAAAAAATGGTAAATAAATTTTAAAAATTCTGAGAAAAATATATGTTCAATATGGGACTATATTATGCTAAATCCCAGAAAAGAAATATTTTTGGAACTGATTTGGTATTTTTCATGGAAATGGTCTAGTTATGAGTAAATGAATTAAATATGTTATGTGAAGTAAAAAATTTGGAAAATAGGATTTTATGGCTTAAGAACCCTATATAAGGTATATGCAGATTTTTTGTGAGAGTTTTGGTTATTGGTGATTAAATCTTATGAGTTTGGCATTTTAGAATGATTAAATGCATTAATTAGTAAAGTATAAACAATTAAAATAATTTGTTTATAAGTTTAAGAAATGATTAAGATATTATGGTAATATTAATAATATTAGATTATGAGATTATTAACTGATTTATAAAATTTAGATTAAGGTGTTATGAAATCATTGATTTATGAATCTTATTCTTGAAATTAAATGTAGTTGTTGATCATATTATTTTTATTATCATATATAACATTATTATAATCCTGATGATGAAATTTCTCTTTGACTTGAGTGTAAAGATGGATAGATTATTGGTATGATCGTGACTATGTGTTCTCTTTGGCCAGTAGTGTAAAGTTGAATTGTTGACTAGTATGATCATGACCATTGAATTTACAATTGAATATTTTTAGCTTAAGTGCAAGGTGAATTGATCAACATGGTTATAATTATGGTTTATATAAAGTTTGAAATGATTATGTATTTTTTTTAGATATGAATATCTTTGGCCTGTAGTGCAAAGATGACCTGTTGTTGAATATCTTTGGCCTGTAGTGCAAAGATGAACTGTTGATGAATATCTTTGGCCCGTGGTGTAAAGATGAATTTGTTAGTATGATTATGAACAGGAACTGTGATTTGGTATAACCATGATCTTTGATGTTTCAGGTAATGACAGATAATGAAAATTATCTTCGTCCTGAATGCGAAAAGGAATTTAGAACTACAATTATGATTATGAGTTATTTACATGATTGTGAGCCGGAACTGTTGATTAATGTTACAGGGTTAAAACATTGTTGGTAAACTTTTAACATGGAGAAGATAATAGACTTTATCATCTATTTGACTCTTCTAATGGATTGCTCATTCCGCTGCAACTATGGTTGAAAAGTTTTATCATTTACCATATGTTCTAAATCTCTAATTTATTATTGATGAAGGCTATTGAAAATTTAAATATCATTAGTCATAATATTCTTTACTGAGCTAGTTGTGCTCACCCTTTTGCTTCACAATTCCTTTCAGGTAATAATAGTATAGCTGGGTCAAGCTGGGGTAACAAGGGAATAGAACGGTGGTCTCTAGCTGTGGAGTTCTCCCTAAACAGTATAGAAAAGAGTGTTATATTTTATACATCATTTAGTAGTTATATTTGGTGAATCAAATAAGGTGAGGCAAACCCAACGTTGGAAGGGTATTTTGCCACTATCATATAAGATGTCTAATGATATACAACCTCGTGTTATCATAAGACAAGGTTGTGCACATTCACTTGCTGAGTATATATATACGAGCACTACCTATATAATCTTGGAGTTTTGTTGAAATATAATTCTCAATTAGAGACGGTAGAGCTAATGATATGTCAAGAGAAGACTCACCATTGGAAATAATATGATAGTAATATTCTCATTTTTCTTTGGGGTCTATTGGGTCAACCGAGGATAATTCTGTGGGCATATGATATCTATCATAACCTAGATGCATGGTCTCCCATGTACGAAGGTTTTCTTGAGCACTTCCCAAATATTATAAATTCTAAACCAGTTATTGACTATACCTTTATGTAAGGTGCCATTGTGACGTACTATCCAAGGTTCGGACATGAGTCGCAGTTGGTAGATATTTGCATCAAAACTCACAATATATGTGTTGTTGTATTTTGCACGATAATTGTAGTTATAAAGTTGTAGTTATTTTCTGTATCATGTTTTTGGCGACTCAGAATAGGTTGGTTGGATTGGACCTATTTTGGGGTTGTCAGATTTGGTATCAGAGCTTAGGGATATGATCTCTGGTGGAGATCAGAGAATAGAACTAGGAGGAGAGAGATGAGTAAATATTTTGCTAGTGTGTCCTACCTAAGCTTATTTGTTGGTCAGCCATAATATCGGGATATTATGTGATATGTTAATTTGTTAATTAACCTTTGTTTTGAAGCTGTATTCTAGAATGATATCTGAAATACTGGAGATAAGCAATGGAGAAATCATGATGACAGGAAAGATGGAATCTGAAATGAAAGTAAGGTATTCTCAACACTGTGAAATACCAGGTACGTAAATTTCGAGGATGAAATTTCATAAGGAGGGGATATTGTAAGACCCCAAATTTTATGAAATAAAAATATTTAATTTTTCTTATAATTACTATTCATGAGTTACTATTCAGGAGTTACTATTCACGAGTTACTATTTATGAGTTACTATTCACGAGTTACTATTCACGAGTACTATTCACGAGTACTATTCACGAAGCATGATATTTTTTTTACGTAAGAAGACACTACTCGATAATTGTTACAGTAATTACTGTTCAATATTTTATTTTATTGATTCAATAATTGCTACATTGATATTTTATATTATTATTGTTTCAATAATTACCACTACACAGTATTTTCTATTATCAGATCAATAGTTCATATTATGTTAATAATATTACTAGATAACATTATTGGTAATGTCTATAAAGTTCTGTCTAAGGAGAGGTTTGGTCACCTAATTGCGCGCCAGTAAGGAGAAATTCTTATTGGAAAGCCCCCTCTTTCCTGCGAACGGCCTGGTTGCCAGTATTGTGATTCTGTAATATTATTTGTGAATAATTAATTATTAATTTATATGATGAGGAAAATATTCATTTTATGTGGATATAGATGGAGAAAATTTTTTAAAGTGACAATTGTTGAAAATCGATATTTTATCTTTTCTGTTAAAATAATATTTTATTATATTATTATAATATAATAATGATGATATTTTTACAATGAATGTGGGATATATGAGTATATGAGGAGGAAGAGTATTTTTGTTGCATTAAATGATTAACACAAGTTTTATGTGTCGATGGACCCCATTTCTTGACTGAAATTTGATTATAGCTTGTAAAATCGTCCGTATGTAGATTTCAGTCAATTTATGTTTGGAATTTGGAAAAACTTTCTTCTGCAAAGTTGTAGAGAATTGAATTTTCTATAAAAAAATGCGAGATTCGAATTTTCTGATAAAAGGACTATTTATTATTGTGACAACCCCAAAATAGGTCCATTCCATCCAACCTATTCTGAGTCGCCAAATACATGGTACAGAAAATAACTATAACTTTATTACAACAATTATCATGAAAAATACAACAACACGTATGCTGTAAGCTTGAATACAAATATATACCAAATGTGACTCATATCCCAACCGTGGACAGCACCTCACAATGACACCTTACATAAAGGTATAGTCAAAAACTGTTTTAGAAATTAGAATCTTTGAAAAGTGCTCAAGGAAACCTTTGTACATGGGAGGCCATGCTTCTAGGTTATGATAGATATCATATGGCCACAGAATTATCCTTGGTTGACCCAATATACCCCAAAGAAAAACGAGAAGATTACTATCATATTCTTCCCAATGGTGAGTCTTCTCTTGACTTATCATTATCTCCACTGTCTTTAATCGTGAATTATACTTCAAACAAACACCAAGATTATATAGGTAGTGCTCGTAAATATACTCAGCAAGTGGATGAGCACATCCCTGTCTTATGATGACACGATGTTGTATATCATTAGACATCTTGTATGATAGTGGCAAAACACCCTTCTAACGTTGGGTTCGCCTCACCCTATTTGATTCACCAAATATAACTACTAAATGATGAACACTGTTCTATTCCCTTGTTACCCTCGCTCGACCCAGCTACACTCTTATTACCTGAAAGGAATTGTGAAACAAAAGGGTGAGCACAACTAGCCCAGTAAAGAATATCATGACTAAAGATAAATAAATTATCAATAGTTTTCATCAGTAATAAATCAGAGATTTAGAACATATGGTAGAAGATAAAAATTCCAACCATAGTTGCAGCGGAACGAGCAATCCATTAGAAGAGTCAAATAGACCATAAAGTCTATTATCTTCTCCATGTTAAAAGTCCACCAACAATGTTTTATCCCTGTAACATCAATCAATAATTCCTGTCCACAATTACGTGTATAACTCATAATCTTAATTGTAGTTCTAAATTTCTTTTCTCATCCAGGACAAAGATAATTTTCATCACCTGAAACATCAAATATCATAGTTATACCAAATCACAGTTCATGTTCATAATCATACTAATAAATTCATCTTTGCTCAACGGCCCAAAGATATTCATCAACAAGTCATCTTTGCACTACAGGCCAAAGATATTCAACAACAGGTCATCTTTGCATTACGAGCCAAAGATATTCATCAACAACTCATCTTTGCAGTACAGGCCAAAGATATTCAACAACAAGTCATCTTTGCATTACGAGCCAAAGATATTCATCAATAATTCATCTTTGCACTACGAGCCAAAGATATCCCAAAGAAATATATAATCATTTCAGAATTAGTATAAACAATAATTATAACCATGTTAATCAATTCATCTTTACACTTAAGTTAAAGATATTCAATTATAAATTCAATGGTCATGATCATACCAGTTAACAATTCATCTTTGCACTACAGGCCAAAGATATTCCTCAGTCACGATCATACCAATAATTTACCCATCTTTACACTCAAGTGAAAGAGAAATTCAACATTAGGGTTATAAAAATATTATATACGATAATAAAAACAATATTATCAACAACTACATTTATTTTTAAGAGCAACAATCATAAACCAACGATAATTTGGTCAGAAAAAGAAACAAATTTTTTTTTCGTGAATAGTAACTCGTGAATAGTAACTCATGAATAGTAACCCCGACACAAAAAGATAGAAATTTCACAATAAAATTCATACCAATATTTCAGTATAATGATATTGAAAGAATAACATTTCTTTAAACTTATAAACAATTTATTTTAATTGTTTACACTTTACTAATTAATGCATTTAATCATCATAAAATGCCAAACTCATAAGATTTCATCACCAATCACCAAAACCTTCATCAAAAATCTGCCTATACCACATATATGATTCTCTAGCCATAAAATCATATTTTCCAATTTTCTTCCTTCACATAACATATTTAATTCAATTATTCATAACTAGTCTATTTTTATTAAAAATACCAAATCAGTTCCAAAAATATTTCTTTTCTGGAATTTATCAGAATATAGTCCCATATTGAACATATATTTTGCTCAGAATTTTTAAAATTCATTTACTATTTTTTATATGGCCAAAACCGCCGAATATTTAGACATTCATCATAAATTGTCCTTTTATCCAAAAATTCCAAAATTCACAGAGTACACTGATATTATATAGATATAGTTCCAATAAAAATTTTATCAATTTTGGAGTTAACCACAAGGAGTTATGAGCGGTTACTTTTAAAATAGTCTTTTCTCATAAAATTCATAACTCATAATCTATACATCCAAAAATCGCCATTTTTGGACACAATCAAAAAACTTATCAATTAATCATTTTAAATTTTTCCAGAATTTTTGAAGTTCAGAAAAATTATGAACTGAAAAACATAATAACCCTTACAATCCCTTACCTCAAAAGAGCAGCACTTCTGACTGGAATGCAAAGCCGAAGGAAACTTGCACTGAATAGCAACTCTCAAAGTATCTAAATACTCACAAAATATGCTTCATAATATAGAGAGAGAAAGAGAGAAAGCTTATGTTTCTAGTGTGATTTTTAATTCTAACTTAGCCCTCTATTTATAGGAAAATGTTAGCACGCCGAAACAGACTTAACCTGCAACCTGATGGCTTTACCTGTTACTATTCCCACCCACCACATTTGAATAAAAATCTCAGTATATTTCTTCACCAACCAAGAGTGGGGCCCACCAATTCTAGAATTTTCCACCAAAATGATTAACTATGAAAATTCAACAATTTCTGAACCAGTCATCTCGTAAAATTCATAACAAATCATACGTTCAATTTTAACGGTTCAAAATTTGTGGACATATACTCAACTTATATATGTATAACATATCCAAAATTTACCACGATCCAACGGTCGGATTAAAAATTATAACCCCCGCAAAATATCTCAAAAACCCTAATTGATTTTTAATACATCTATTCCGACAAAAATACTGATAAAAACCTCAACATTAACTCCTTCGTTTTTAACCACAAAAATATATCCCTTATTTATATCCACATAAAATAAATATTTCCTTATCATATGAATCAATAATTAATTATTCACAAATAATATTACGGAGTCACAATTATGACAACCAGGCTGTTCCCAGGAAAGAGGGGGCTTTCCAATAAGAATTTCTCCTTATTGGCGCGCAATTAGATGACCAAACCTCTCCTTAGACAGAACTTTCTAGACATTACCAATAATGTTATCTAATAATATTATTCAAATAATATGAATTATTGATCTGATAATGGAAAATACTGTGCAGCAATAATTATTGAAACAACAATAATATAAAATATCAACGCAGCAATTATTGAATCAATAAAATAAAATATTGAACAGTAATTACTGTAACAATTATTAAGTAGTGCCTTCTCACGTAAGAATTAATAATTTTAAAATACTGTGCAATACCGTGTGCTACTGTGCAATAACGCGTATTACTGTATTTTAACCACCGGGTATTCCAACAGTGTTAACGGTAACAACTACGCCGTTAATTATAAAAATTCAATTTTTGTCGTTATCTTCATCCAACAATTATTCTGTTATGGGGCCCACAAATGGCTGCGCCGTCGTACGAATATTTCCCGACAGAAAGAATATTTCACGACCAAACGAATATTCCCCGACAACAATGAATATTTTATAACCACTTGTTTATTTTGAAAAAAATTTCATATCTCACCCTTAACTTTAAACTTTTATCAATTTAACCATTTACTGAATAGTAATTATAAGAAAAATTGAATAATTTTAATTCATAAAATTCGGGGTCTTACAATTATGAATTATTGAAGTTCCGTAGTTTCGAAATAATTAATTTTTGGAAGTTTTATTTATGTTTTAAAAGAAAAACATTTTTTAAATGTTTGTGGACATCTTTAACATGTGTTAAATGGCTGAAATCAGATTTCTAAGTGGGCGTAGGAATTTGTTTTATATATAATATTATTATATTAAATTTTCTGCTTTGGTGTTCTAAACAATTTTCTATAAATAGGGTGCTTAGGTTAGAATTGAAAATCACACCAGAAATTGAAATTTTCTCTCTCTATATTATCGAGCGTATTTTGTGAGTATTTAGATATCTTGACTGTTGCTATACGATGCAAGTTCATTCAGCGTTATATCCGACATTCCAGTACTGTTCTTTTGAGGTAAGGGATAGTAAGGGATTTTAAGGGTTATTATGTTTTTCAGTTTTGAAATTTTTGCGAACCTTCAAAAATTATAGAAAAATTTGAAATGATAATTTGATGAGTTTCGTTAATTGTTTCCAAAAATGGCGATTTTTGGATATATAGATTAAGAGTTATGGATTTTATGAGAAAAGACTATTTTAAAAGTAAACGCTTATAACTCCTTGTGGTTAACTCCCAAATTGATGAAATTTTTATTGAGAGTACATGTATATAACAGAAGTATACCGTGTAAATTTTAGAATTTTTGGATAAAAGTACAATTTATGATAAATGTCTGAATATTCGACAGTTTTGGCCGTATGAAAAATAGTAAATGAATTTTAAAAACTTTGAGAAAAATATATGTTCAATATGGGACTATATTATGCTAAATCCCAGACAAGAAATATTTTTGGAACTGATTTGGTATTTTTCATAGAAATGGTCTAATTATGAGTAAATGAATTAAATATGTTATGTGAAGTAAGAAATTTGGAAAATAGGATTTTATGGCTTAAGAATCCTATATAAGGTATATGCAGATTTTTTATGAGAGTTTTGGTTATTGGTAATGAAATCTTATGAGTTTGACATTTTAGAATGATTAAATGCATTAATTAGTAAAGTATAAACAATTAAAATAAATTATTTATAAGTTTAAGAAATGATTAAGATATTATGGTAATATTAATAATATTATATTATGAGATTATTAAGTGATTTATAACATTTAGATTAAGGTGTTGTGAAATCATTGATTTATGAATCTTATTCTTGAAATTAAATGAAGTTGTTGATCATATTGTTTTTGTTATCATATATAATATTTTTATAATCCTAGTGATGAAATTTCTCTTTGACTTGAGTGTAAAGATGGGTAGATTATTGGTATGATCGTGACTATGGGTTCTCTTTGGCCAGTAGTGCAAAGTTGAATTGTTGACTAGTATGATCATGACCATTGAATTTACAATGGAATATTTTTAGCTTAAGTGCAATGTGAATTGATCAACATGGTTATAATTATGGTTTATATAAATTTTAAAATGATTATGTATTTCTTTGAGATATGAATATCTTTGGCCTGTAGTGCAAAGATGACCTGTTATTGAATATCTTTGGCTTGTAGTGCAAAGATGAACTGTTGATGAATATCTTTGGCCCGTAGTGCAAAGATGAATTTATTAGTATGATTATGAACATGAACTGTGATTTGGAATAGCCATGATCTTTGATATTTCAGGTAAAGATAGGTGATAAAAATTATCTTCGTCCTGAATACGAAAAGGAATTTAGAACTACAATTATGATTATGAGTTATTTACATGATTATGGATAGGAACTGTTGATTAATGTTACAGGGTTAAAACATTGTTGGTGGACTTTTAACATGGAGAAGATAATAGACTTTATGGTTTATTTGACTCTTCTAATGGATTGCTCATTCCGCTGCAACTATGGTTGAAAAGTTTTATCATTTACCATATGTTCTGAATCTATGATTTATTATTGATGAAGGCTATTTAAAATTTAATTATCTTTAGTCATAATATTTTTTACTGAGCTAGTTGTGCTCACCCTTTTGCTTCACAATTCCTTTCAGGTAATAAGAGTGTAGCTGGGTCGAGCTGGGGTAACAAGGGAATAGAACGGTGGTCTCTAGCTGTGGAGTTCTCCCTAAAAAGTATAGAAACGTATGTTATATTTTATACATCATTTAGTTGTTATATTTGGTGAATCAAATAAGGTGAGGCAAACCCAACGTTGGAAGGGTGTTTTGCCACTATCATACAAGATGTCTAATGATATACAACCTCGTGTTATCATAAGACAGGGTTGTGCACATTCACTTGCTGAGTATATATACGAGCACTACCTATATAATCTTGGAGTTTGGTTGAAATATAATTCTCAATTAGAGACGGTGGAGATAATGATATGTCAAGAGAAGACTCACCATTGGAAAGAATATGATAGTAATCTTCTCGTTTTTTCTTTGGGGTCTATTGGGTCAACAAAGGATAATTCTGTGGGCATATGATATCTATCATAACCTAGATGCATGGCCTCCCATGTACGAAGGTTTCCTTGAGCACTTCCCAAAGATTTTAAATTCTAAAACAGTTATTGATTATACCTTTATGTAAGGTGTCATTGTGACGTACTATCCAAGGTTGGGACATGAGTCGCAGTTGGTAGATATTTGTATCAAAACTCACAACATATGTGTTGTTATATTTTGCACAACAATTATTGTAATAAAGTTGTAGTTGTTTTCTGTACAATGTTTCTGGCGACTCAGAATAGGTTGGTTGGATTGGACCTATTTTGGGGTTGTCACATTTAATCTTTATCTATAATTCTATACACATAGAACCCCATACACATATTCTTATGAACTCATACACTAAACGTATACCTAATTACCAGATTATCACTTACAGACTACAAAATCATTCAAGTCTTGTCCAAAGATTTTAAAATCCTTAAAATTTCTTCACGGAAACTTCAAATCCATACACTTATTTTCTGTCTAGGTCTATTATATAACCTTTAATCCATCATTTAAGATTTAAATAAATTATCTAAATTCTCGGGTTGTCACATTCACCCCTTCTTCTAAGAATTTCGTCCCCGAAATTCAACTTACACCTTTTACCATACAGCTTACACCATTTATACACATCATCACATGCTACCCAATACATTCCTCACAAGAGTAAAATTTTCAAATCATACAGAGGAGTCATATAGACTATAAACTTTCATTTTCGAAAAGGTTTATACATAAATTCATCCGCAAACCATCTTATCTTACAGACATAGTGGGTAATTAGTCCATTATGCCCTGAACTTATTAAGTACGGCTGGTCTGATCTATTTCTCGTCGATGCCGTAGGCACACAAATTTTACCTCAGTCTTATCGGAATCCATACCAAAACAATTTGGTTCGAGAAAATTTTCAAAGAATACTAAGAATTTTCATAAACGTTGGTCTAGCCGAATCAAATAGCTTAGACCCATATCAATAATCAATTTTAATCGATATACGAATGTGTCTAGCCAAATGTTGTTGGCAAATTAAATATTTTGAAAATATTTAGTTTGAAAATGACGTCATGATACCGTATTGTATTAACAACCCGTTTGAGGATGTCGTCATTGTATGACTTTGTCATTACACATCATACAATAATGGAACAACGATTTTTAGATCAAATTCAACACTAAGTATTCCTGTATTTACAACTCCATTAATTTTTTTTATCATCTCTGCACCAGGTTACATGGTACATAAGTGATCAATAAAAATATATTTTGATATTTCAAATCATTATCGTCTAGCTGAAACAAGTAGCATAGATTATACTTTAAATCATTCAAAAATCTTTGCAAATCTGTTTTATCATCTCAACAGGTAATGAGGTGTCGGTGGCCGAAGTCCACGCATACACAATAGTCACCATGAGTTGAGAATAAAAATTCATTTTCAAAAGCACATATTGCGTATTTATCTTGATGTCAAAAATTTTGAGTCTAGCATAGCTAGAAGATTTGAAAAACTTATGTCTCCACTAATAATCCATTACTTAATTAGTCTATCTATTCCTATTATCCTCAATTCTCTATTCACACATATCTATACCCAGTTCGTCAAACCACACTCATGAGTTCAGGAACTTTCCACAATCATATGAGTTTAAGAACATGTTCTAGTCAGACCTTTGGCGTCCATTCGCTTAGGGGTTCATAAACATTTCATATAACTATAAGTCATGAACGTACCATAAATATGAGTTTTAAGAACTCATACTTAACCTTATATTCTCTAACTATACCCTACCTATCTGTTATACATATGCAAAAAGAATTACCTTCTCAACACGTATATAGCAAACAGCGTGACACAATTTATAGTACAACTGAAATCCCACTTATTCCTAACTCCATTCTCAATACGAATTTCATTTCCGTATTCATAATCCTTTCCTGAATCTGTACCAATTCATAGTACAACTAACACACAACAATCTTTGCTGTAAACTTTTCAATCATTCGCTTGATCCTTCTCCATACTATAACCTTATCCGATCATGGGGTGATCTCATCATATATATTACGATTCATTTCTTTACTATGATCATTTTATTTTACGATCTACTCAGACTTTTAGTCTTTTAGACTCTATTTATTCACTATTCATGTTCACCTTTATTATCAGAGTTAGGAAACTCCGTATCTTTATAACTCGCCGAGATTCGTCTTTGAATCTTACTGACACACTAACTCTATTTGAGATAGTACTTATCCTCATCACTGCGGTTATTAGTCTTAGGTAACCCTACCTAAGGTTCATAACCTACAGCTTTGATACAAGTGTAAAAGCCCCAGATCCGGGTCCTAATCATCATGGATCTGGTATACTATTTCTATAATTATTTGCGGAAGATATAAACATAAATTGTTTATACATTAAACTTTACACATTAACCCCCAAGGTCGAGTAACCTTAACTTATACACAAATCATAACCTAATTGACATACAATGTCATTATCATACAATTCTATTATAAATTTTATCTGTACAATGAACAAATGCTTGAACTGTCTTTGACTTTTCTTGTATCTGACGTATTCGTCATAATCTGCAATGTTAATCATGATATAGCAAGGGTGAGCAACAAGCTTGCCCAGCAAGTAAAAGTTTATTTGAGGATATATCATGATTAAACGAACATTTAACATAAGCAAATATATCTTGACCGAATGGTAATGAAGGTGATCAGCCTTTCATACCTGATGAATATATGCAATGTGCACAAATTGCAAATCAATAATTCATAAACATGGTAATCAGCGATGATTAACCATAAGCATATTCGAATGAAACAACTCGAGGTTGAGTTTAAGAAAACTTGCACAATAATTAGAAGTTCAAGGTTATGAACTTGCTCGATAAAAGAGTATATGTAACGCCCCCAAAATAGGTCCATTCCACCCAACCTATTCTGAGTCGCCAAATACATGGTACAGATAACAACTATAACTTTATTACAATAATTGTCGTGTGAAATACAACAACACATATGCTATGAGTTTGGGTACAAATATATACCAACTGTGACTCATGTCCCAACCTTGGATAGCACGCCACAATGACACATTACATAAAGGTATAGTCAAAAACTGTTTTAGAAATTAGAATCTTTGGGAAGTGCTCAAGGAAACCCTCGTACATGGGAGGCCATGCTTCTAGGTTATGATAGATATCATATGGCCACAGAATTATCCTTGGTTGACCCAATAAACCCCAAAATATCTATAGACCACCGTTCTATTCCCTTGTTATCCCTCGCTCGACCCAGCAACACTTTTATTACCTGAAAGGAATTGTGAAGCAAAAGGGTGAGCACAACTATCTCAGTAAAGAATATCATGACTAATGATAAATTATCAATAGTCTTCAACAGTAATAAATCAGAGATTTAGAACATATGGTAGATGATAAAACTTTTCAACCATAGTTGCAGCGGAACGAGCAATCCATTAGAAGAGTCAAATAGACTATAAAGTCTATTATCTTCTCCACGTTAAAAGTCCACCAACAATGTTTTATCCCTGTAACATCAATCAATAGTTCCTTTCCACAATCATATGAATAATTCATAATCATAATTGTGATTCTAAATTTCGCATCCAAGACGAAGATAATTTTTATCACCTGTCTTTACCTGAAACATCAAAGATCATGGTTATACCAAATCACAGTTCCTGTTCATAATCATACTAATAAATTCATCTTTGCATCACGGGCCAAAGATATTCATCAACAGTTCATCTTTACACTACATGCCAAAGATATTCAACAACAAGTAATCTTTGCACTACGGGCCAAAGATATTCATCAACAACTCATCTTTGCACTACAGGCCAAAGATATTTCTCAATAGTTCATATTTGCACTACAGGCCAAATATATTATTATCTCAAAGAAATATATAATCATTTCAGAATTTATATAACCAATAATTATAATCATGTTGATCATTTCACCTTCGCACTTAAGCTAAAGATATTTAATTATAAATTCAATGGTCATGATCATACCAGTCACAATTCAACTTTTCACTACTGGACAAAGAGAACCCTAGTCATGATCATACCAATAATCTACCCATCTTTACAGTCCAGTGAAAGAGAATTTCAACATCAGGGTTATAAAAATGTTATATATGATAATAAAATCAATATAATCAATACATAGTTTTAATCTCCAGAATAATATTCACAAATCAACTATAATTTGGTTAGAAACAAAAACCAATTTTGCAGTGAATAGTACCCGTAAATAGTAACTCGTGAATAGTAACTCGTGAATAGTAACTCATGAATAATAACTCGTGAATAGTAACTCATGAATAGTAACTCATGAATAGTAACTCATGAATAGTAACTCATGAATAGTAACTCATGAATAGTAACCCCGACATGAAAAGTTTCAAATTTGATAAAAATTCAGATCAATACTTCGGTATAATGATATTGAAGAAAATAATATCATTTAAGAAGAAATAACATCCCTTATAACAATATCCCTTACTATCCCTTACATAGTAACGACAATATCCCTTACCATCCCTTACTATCCCTTACAATCCCTTACCTCAAAAGACCAGTACTTCTGACTGGAATAACGCTGAACGAACTTGCACCGTATATCAACACTCAAGATATCAAAAAAACTCACAAGAATACACTCGATAATATAGAGAGATAAATAGAGAGAAAACTTCAGTTTCTGGTGTGATTTTCAATTCTAACCTAAGCACCATATTTATAGGAAAATGCTTAGAACACCAAAGCAGAAATTTTAATATAATAATAATATATTTAACAAATTTTCCTTAGCCCACCTTGACCATCTGAATTCAGCCATAACACATGTTAATGATGTCCACAAAATACAAAAAAAAAACGTTTTTCTAAACAAAAATAATTAAAACATCCAAAAATCAATTATTTCGGAACTTCAGAACTTTAATAATTCATAATAAATAGCCCTTTTATCAGAAAATTCAAATCTCGCGAGTTTTTATAGGAAATTCAATTCTCTACAACTTTGTAGAAGAAAGTTTTTCCAAATTCCAAACAGAAATTGACCGAAATTCACAAACGGGCGATTTTACAGTCAATAATAAATTTTCGGTCAAGAATTATGTCCACCAACACACAAAACATGTGTTAATTATTTAATGCCACAAAAATACTCTTCCTCCTCATATACTCATATATCCCACATTCATTGTAAAAATATCACCGTTAATATATTATTAAAATAATATATTTAAATGAATTATTTTATCAGAAAAAGATAAAATATTAATTTTCAACAATTGTCACATTTAAAAATTTTCTCCATCTATATCCACATAAAATCAATATTTTCCTCATCATATAAATCAATAATTAATTATTCACAAATAATATTATAGAATCACAGTACTGGCAACCAGACCGTTCCCAGGAAAGAGGGGGCTTTCCAATAAGGATCTCTTCCTTACTGGCGCACAATTAGATGACCAAACCTCTCCTTAGACAGAACTTTGTAGATATTGCCAATAATGTTATCTAATAATATTATTAAGATAATATGAATTATTGTTCCGATAATAAAAAATACTGTGTAGTGACAATTATTAAAACAACAGTAATATAAAATATCAACACAACAATTATTGAATCAATAAAATATAATATTGAACAGTAATTACTGTAACAATTATTGAGTAGTGCATTCTTACGTAAAAATCAATAATTGGTGCAATACCGTGTGCTACTGTGCAACAACGCGTATTACTTTATTTTAACCACCGGGTATTCTAACAGTGTTAACGGTAACAACTACGCCGTTATTTATAAACAACTTACTCTTGTCGTTTTCTTCATCCAATCGCTTTCCGTTATAGGGCTCACAAAAGGCTGCGCCGTCGTATGAATATTCCCCGACAGTAAGAATATTCCACGATCAAACGAATAATCACCGATAACAATGAATATTTTATAACCACTTGTGTATTTCGAAAAAAATTCATATATCACCCTTAACTTTAACATTTATCAATTTAACCATTTACTAAATAGTAATTATAAGAAAAATTGAATACTTTTATTTCATAAAATTCGGGGTCTTACAGTATAGTTCAAGGAACTTGCCTTTTTCACCGACTATTGCTACATAGTTTATATTGCTTTATCCGAAGACCTAATATTAGTCATATAGATTCCCACATTAGAATACTATTATCACAATATAATATTGTTATATATATATATATTTATAAAATAATCCTAAACAAATAACACATACCCTATCAATCCATAAAGTATTTAAGATTTGGTATCAAGTCAAACTATTTCAGTCTGAGTTGAATCCGACACAATTCCAACATCCCGACAGTCTAGTCGGCTAAATCTCGAGCCTAAAATCATTAAGACTCGGTCTAAACACTTAACAATTAACTTATATAATTTTATTATCAGTCAAATCAATTTTTGAAAGACTCGTAATAATTTTTTGAAGTAATTATTACCATTTATCATGATTTTTCAATCATTAATATCATATTTATATGATTTAAATACCACATAATTCCTTTATCATTAATATTTATTTAATATCAAATATTAATGAAATACATGTCATAATATTATAACATATTTATAATATTTCAAAGCATTTTTAATACCTTAATTTCTCATTTAAATGATTTTTAAACCCTTAAATCCATTATCCAGAAATTGACATTAATATTAAAATATTAATATTTTCATGACAAAATATCAAAAGTTATATTTTATAACTTAAAATATTTTTATAACCCTTAAATCATGTTTATATGATTTTTAAATCATTAATTCTAATATTTCATAATTTATTTAATATATTCATTAAATAAATCAATTACCATTAATATTAATTTATTAACAAAATTCATCACAAAATATCACAAGTTATTAAAAATAACTTAAAATATTTTCTAACACCATAATATAATTTTTCATGATTTTTGAAGTATTAAAATCATTTTTAAGTAATTTAGTTAATATTATGATTAAATAAATTAATTACCATTGATATTCCAAAAATATTAATTATTTTTGAAATATACTCAAAATTAATAAAAACCCATTTTTAGGCTTTAAAATAATTTTTAGGAATTTATTTTGTATTTTTCACAATTAAAAACTATTTTTTCTATTTATTTAATAAAAATAATAATTTTTAGAAATTAAGTGTCACTAAAGGGCCCTATAGCGACAGAACCGTCGCTATAGGTGTTCTTGAGCTATTCTTGGCCAAACCCAGAAACTCATGGGCAATTAACATGGTAGGAGGTTTGACCGTAGCTAGATCCTTGGTTTTAATGATTTATGGGCAGATAACGTGTTAGACATGTAGTATGCATGTAACACTACATATCCCAACTTAGTTCATGGCCAACACACAATAAATCAGTGATATCTAAGCCTTCAAATTTCTTGTTAGAGGCTGTTCTTCATTTCTGGGTTTTCCAGAAATAAAGAACAGACCAAGTGACTACTTTTCAATCATTATAACATGCATTCTGAGTATAGTTAGTGTAATATAATGGTTCATACTTGCAGTAAAGATGTCAAAGAACATCTCTATAACATCATATCAGTCTAACAACAACACCAAATGACAATTTGAGTTGGTCAAAGTACCTGTCAAAAACGTGTTCTTGGTGAATTCTGGGTTTTCCAGAAATTCATCCAGACAGTTGGTCAACGCTTGTTTGACCACTCCTATCTTTGATTATGTTATGGATCTGGGTAATCTAGAGGCTTGGATACATAGTCCTTATACCAGTCTACAAGATCAAAACAATAATTTGATCAAACGGTAAAACAACAACAAGTTCTAAAGCTTCAAAAGTGGTTGTCAGAAATTCTGGGTTTCTGGGTTGCCCAAAAACTCAGAATTTCTGATCGGTCAACTCACTTTGACTACTCATAACTTGAGTTCTAGACAGGATCTGACCTTGATTCCAGTTCCAGATCAAAGCCCTTACAACATACTACAAGTCTATAACTTAAAACAGAACAAATCATTAACATACAAAGATCTATGGACCCTGACATATGACTGTCAGGCCTTAAAATTAGGATTCTTGGTCAGTTTAAAAACTTGATTTTTTTCCTTCTAGATGTTATGGATCCTTGATATTACATCTTGGATCACTAAATAACATCCTTATACACAACTTTTAACAACAACTAACAACATCTAACATGAAACACATATATTTCTAAGTTTAGGGTTTATACTTTTTTCTAGCTTTGATCTTTGAATCTGATCCTTGATTCTGTTATTGGAAAGCTAAGAGATGATATGAGCTTAACTTCTTACTCCCTTTCACTCTCATTTTCAAAATTTTAAGAGAGAGAAAGTCTTGGTTAGCTTGTTAAGTAAAGTAAGGATTTTTCTTACTTTTAAATCTTATAACTTTTTATTCAATGAACCAAGTGTTGCTAGGTGGCACAAATATCAGATTTGTGATAGATTTTGAGCACATGGGATAAGTTTGGAGTGATGACTCACAAAGATTTGCCAAATCTTTTACTTAAGTTTTAAGTAAAAGGGTATTTTCGTCATTTCGCACTCACTATGGGTAATTTGGTCTTTTTCCCTATAATTTGAAGGGTAATTTGGACATTTCAAATATATCCCATAACTTTTAACACTTAGCCATTTAATCTTAACTTTTGAGTTCCCAAATTAGGGTTTTGGATTCCCGGAACTAAAATTAGGGTTTTCAAACGTATCGCTAGGGTTTCTAACAGCTTGTTATAGTTTTCTTACTGAACAACAATGTTATTAACATATATTTAGGGTTTACTAAAGTTATACTTATCCTGATCAATAATTGATCCTTAATCCACAACTGAGCACAGAAAATCACTTATGTGACTTATCTGATCAATGCTTGATCTTTATCTACCATTTTACACACATAGAACCACATACACAAATTCTTATGAACTCATACACTAAACATATACCTCATTACCAGATTATCACTTACTGTCTACCAAATCATTCAAGTCTTGTCCAAAGATTTTTAAATCCTTAAAAATTTTTCACAGAAACTTCAAATTCATACACTTATTTTCTGTCTAGGTCTATCATATAACCTTTAATCCATCATTTAAGATTTAAATAAATTATCTAAATTCTCGGGTTATCACAAGTATGTTTGTATGTATTATACTTATGAACAGCGAAGAATGTATTCGGTTAAAGAACCTGGGCAAGGATTTATTATTATTGTAATAAGAATGTAGTTAATACACTCATTGTGTTGTTGTTTCAATGGAATGAATGTGGTTATGAGTATCGTGTAGCACCATCTGTCGGGTTGGAAGATACCCAGATTTGGGGGCGTCACAGAAACCTTGGGAAGACCAGTAACGAAATCCATGGTAATGTGCTCCCACTTCTATTCTGGAATTTCAAGTGGTTGCAATGGACCTTTTGGCATTTGATGCTCCGCCTTGACACGTTGACAAGTTAAACACCTAGAGATAAACTCCGCTATCTCTCTCTTCATATTGCTCCACCAAAATGTATGTCGAAGTTCATGATACATTTTGGTACTCCCAGGATGGATTGCAAACGGTGTGTTGTGTGCCTCCATCATGATTTTATACTTCAATCCAGAGTCGTTAGGAACACAAAGTCTAGAGTTGACTCGAAGTATTCCTTCTTCATCGAGTCTTGCTTTCGAAATAGCACATTCTTGTACTTTCTTCCTTATGCGCATCAGCTCCAGGTCTGTAGCTTGAGCAGCTTTAACTTTATCTATTAAATTCGATTCTACTCATATATTTTTCATCATCACGTGGGTCCCTGGAGTCTTTAACTCTATTTCCATCCTTTGTAAGGCATACAAAATTAGCATTTGCGTTGACAATATTGCACCCGTACCCGCATATGGTCTTCTATTCAATGCGTCAGCTACTACGTTCGTTTTTTCCAGGATGGTATTAAATGGTATGATCGTAATCTTTCAACAGTTCAAGCCAAAGTCATTGCCGCATGTTGAGCTCCTTTTGAGTGATGAAATATTTGAGGCCTTTATGATCCATATAGATCTCCACTTCTCCCCAAATAGGTAATGACTCCAGATTTTAAGCACGAAAACGACAACTGCCAACTCCAGATCATGAGTAGGATAATTTCTCTCATATTCTTTGAGTTGTCGTGAGGCATAGGCTATGAATTTCCCATGTTGCATGATAACAAATACTAAACCTATGTCTGAAGTATCGCTGTATATGACAAATCCCTCCGAACCAGATGGTATTATCAGAACATGTGCTAAAATGAGTCTCCTCTTGAGTTCTTGTAAACTCTTCTCACATTCCTCACTCTAACCGAATTTTGTATCTTTTCGAGTCAGCTGAGTTAATGGAGTAGCGATTCGATAAAATCCTTCCATGAATCTCCGATAATAACCAGCTAAGCCCATAATGCTACGTACTTCGATTACTGACTTAGGTTGCTCCCAGCTTTGAATTGCTTCAATCTTCGTTGGGTCAATATATATTCTATGATTTGATATCACGTGCCCAATGAATGCTACTTCCTCAAGACAGAACTCACATTTCTTCAACTTGGCGTATAGCTTATTTTCACGAAGCTTTTGGAGTATCAGCCTCAAGTGTTGCTCATGATCTTCATGGCTTTTGGAGTATATAAGGATGTCATCAATAAAGACAACCACAAAATGATCCAAATATTCCTTGAATACTCGGTTCATCATATCCATGAAGGCAGTAGGAGCATTAGTCAATCCAAAAGACATAACTAGGAATTCGTAATTCCCGTACTGAGTTCTGAAAGCAGTCTTTGGAATGTCATCAGTTTTAATCTTTAATTGGTGATATCCAGAACGAAGATCGATCTTTGAAAAGAATTTAGATCCTTGTAACTGGTCAAATAGGTCATCAATGCGAGACAACTGGTACCTATTTTTGATGGTGACATGATTCTACTCCCGATAATCAATATAAAGTCGCATACTTCCATCTTTCTTCTTTACGAATATAATAGGAGTACCTCAAGGAGACGTACTAGGATGAATGAAACCGATGTCTAACAATTCCCGGAGTTGGATTTTTAACTCCTGAAGTTTAATAGGAGCCATTCGATATAGGGCTTTAGAAATGGGTTTTGTACCGGGTTCAAGGTCGATACAAAATTTGATTTCACGCTCTGGGGGTACGCCAGGAAGTTCTTCAGGGAATACGTTAGAAAATTTATTAACAATAGAAATATCATTCAAATTTGACATATGTTTGTTTAAATCCGTGACATGGGCTAAGAAAGCTTGACATCTGTTTTTTAATAAACGAATGACTTTATGGCTTGATATGACAGTGATTGACTTTAGTGGTTTGGTTACTTGAATTCGCATAATAGGTTGGTTAGGAATATGAAAGCTAACAACCTTACGAAAACAATCAATTTTAGCATGATAAGTAGTTAACCAATCAATCCCTAAAATCACATCAAATGCAAGTATTTTCAAAGAAATAAGATCGACAGGTAACGTGAGGTTGCCGATTTGAATCAAACAAGATTTATAAACAGTGGATGTAATAAAGGTTTCTCCCAGCGGAGTTTCAATAGATAAGTCAAAGTCTAATTTCTCCAGAGTTAAATTTAAACGTTGAGTACAAGTAGGAGAAATAAAAGAATGGGTAGAACCGGTATCAAATAAGGTATAGACTTCACAAGAGTTTATGATTAGCTTACCCATGATGATCTCGTTCGGGTTCCTCGCTTTTTGGGAGGTTACGACAAACGCTCTCCCTTGAACTACCGGCTTTGACTTGTCTGGGATGGCCTTTGGTGTCTCCATCCAAGCTGGACTTGACTTTACTGCACGTCAAAATCGGGCTAGGTGACCTTCTCTTCTGTAATTATAACATGCTTTGGACTGCATCGTGCAGTGTGGACTGATGTGTCCTTCCCCTCCGCATTTGAAGCATACGATCAGTGGTCGTTCTCCTTCCTTGAAAATGGGTGCCGGTGTTGCTGTCTTTCCATCATTGTTGAACCATCTCTTCTTGAAATTTCCACTTCTATTGTCTTGGCCATGATTACCACCGAAGTGGTTACCATTTCTGGCATGTTGATTCCCTCCACGTTTGTTTTCACCGCTTCGATGACTGCTACCACTTGTATTATCGATTTGTCGGCTACTCTCTCTTGGTTAGGTTGACTCATTATTGTGCTCCAATAACTGAGCCCTATTCACAACATCTGAATATAAGTAAAGTTTGTGAGAAATGAGGTATTGACGTATTTCGAGTTTCAAACCTGGCAGAAACATTAGCGTCATTATCTACCAAATGGAATGCAAACCGGGATAACTCCGTAAACTTAGCCTCACATTGCGACACGGTCATATTATTTTGCTTCAGCTTTATAAACTCTACCTCCTTCAGGTGACGAATACTTTCGGGAAAGTACTTGTCGTTGAACAATTCTTGGAACCTTTCCCAAGACATTTTGAGTGCAGTAGGCTGAGTACGTTTTACTGATTCCCACCTGTAATCTGCCTCTCCTCTTAACATGAAGGTGGCAAAAGGAACCTTTTCCTCCTCGGAGCATCCCAAGACATCAAATATCTTGGTGATCTGTTTTATCCACGTCTCTGCCCCAAGTGGTTCTGGCTTTCCCAAAAACTCTGGTGGTCCCAACTCCTTGAACTACTTAGCAGTGACCATCCGAGAGTTGCTAGTGTTTCCACCTGTATTTTGAACATGAGTCTCTATCGCCTGATGTTGCATGAATTGCATAAAGCCTCTAAACATCCCATCGTTCATCATTTGGTCGGTGTTATTGTTTACATAAGGATTGTTTCCTTTCTGATGCACATTATCCTGGTTATTAATCTGTGGTGACTCAACGGTCTCCTGTGCTCCATTGCTTATCTCAACATTTTCAAATGTCATTTTCAAACACTGTCACAAAATAAGGGTTAATTGACCTGCCACATATTATACATATACTCTAACCGACCAATTAAAGAATAAATAAGCTTAGGTAGGTCATACTAGCAAAGGATTTACCCGTCTCTCCCCTCCTAGTTCTAGTCTCACATCTCAGCCAGTGATCATATCCCTAAGCTTTGATACCAACTGTGATGCCCCCAAAATAGGCATACATCACCCATTCTGAGTCGCCAAATACATGGTACAGAACTTAAATACAAACTTTATTTATACAATACGACAAAAACATAGCTGAGAGTTTTAACACGAATATTGTCTCAAAGACAGTATCCAAACTCAAATGGAGTCCTCATTACAATTATTATCACACTATTTTATAAAATAGTGAGGACTATTACAACCACCATCTCGGACCGTCACTCCATTCCCCGACTAGTCCCGGCTACGTTCTCATTTCCTGAAGAGAACAATGAAAGCAAAAGGGTGAGCTCAACTAGCCCAATAAGAAATATTATGACTAAGATAATGCAGAATAAATTATCATTAGCCTTCAACAGTGTTAAACTGATAGAATATAATAAACAACAAGTTTACTACAGCAGAACAAGCAATTCATTAGAAGAGTCAAGTAGAGCATAATATCTACTATCTTTTATGATTTAAAAAGTTTATCATCAATCTTATCGCTGAGACTCAGCTCAATAAATAATCCACATCACTGAATTATCCATGCACTACGGGACAAGGATATTCATTAGTATCACGTCCACGAATTATCCATACACTACGGGCTAAGGATATTCGTGTTATCACCAATGGTCATGATCATGCCAACAACTGTCCATCAATGCACTATGGGCCAATGAGGACTTTTATCACATCGTTTGTAACATTACAGGTCATGATTATACCGAATAATCTTTGGTCATAATCATACCAATCAACATTTCATTTATGCACTATGGGCCAAAGATGACTTTCATCATAATATAAGCATGAGGATGATGACAATGATATAAAAACTCAATTAAATGAGAGCAATGATAAATTTTAAAGATTTATAATTTAATTTATCTAGAATTCAATAATGCCAAAATTGTCAACTTGATACTACTTTGTGGAGTAAAATTCAAGAATAATATTGTATCAAAAATAATTTGGACCGAAAGAAATCAATTTTTGTGTCATGAATAGTACCCCGCGTGAATAGTACCTTATGAATAGTACTTCGTGAATAGTATCCCGTAAATAGTACTTCGAGAATAGTATCATATGAATAGTACTTTGGAAATAGTACCCTATGAATAGTACTTCAGGAATAGTACCCTATGAATAGTACTTCGTGAATAGTACCATATTTATTAATAGGGCCCATGAATAATACTCCGTGAATAGTACCGCACATATGAATAGTGCCGTATAAATGAATAGTACCCATGAATAGTACTCCTGTATGAAAAGCTTAAAATTTAACAAGAATATTTAGAAAAATATCCTTGTGAAATGATACTAGATGAAGCACAAATTTTAAGGATATTCTACTAATTTCACGGATTATAGAAGTAATACTTTAACAAAATGAGTGTAGAATTCAGAATACGAAACGAAATAATATTACTTACATACTACAGAGTATGGAAGATAATATTATTTATTACGAATATTGAACAAAAATAATATCCCTTACCTTAGTAGAAGACTGGATACTGCAATAGTGAAGTAGCAAAATACTCTTCTTCTTCCTCTCTATAGTTTCTCTCTCTATAGATGCTCTTGTGAGTCTTGGTGAATTGGTGAGAATGAAAGAAGAAATGAGCACCTATTTATAGGAAAACATAGTTTTGATAATTGCACGTTTAGGGGCTCGAATTATTACAGTTTAGTACCTTCATCTTTGCCTCCATTTTTTATTTAGTCCTTCAAGTATTATCAATCTTGCACAACCTCCCCTAATAGTACATGCATGTGAATCAATAGTTCCATGCATGTGAAGAAATAGTTATTTGCATGTAAACTAATAGTAATTAATTGCTCATTTATCCGATTAATTACACGTTTGGTCAATAATAACAAAACCAGCCAATCACCGAATTACCTCCTTTGAGGGTAATTGGGTCACGGAAGAATTAAAGAAAACTAAATGAACAAACATCTTTCACTCATCAATTATTATTCTTATATTTAATTAACACGAACTTATTCATCATTAATATTATAAATCACAATATTAATAACCAGACCATTCCTAGGAAAGAGAGGGCTTTTCGGTAAGGATTTCTCCCTATTGGCGCGCAATTAGGTGATCAAACCCCCTTTCCTCGACAGAACTTTCTAGACATCGTCAATAATGTAAATAATAATATGAATAACTTTGTCGTCTCAATTATTGATTTAATAATATAAAATATTGTGCAGATGATACTGTGACAATAATTGAATCAATAATATAAGAGATACTATGCAACAATTACTGTGATAATAGTTAAATAAAATTGAGTGACTTCTCACATAAGCATCAATAATCAAAGAAACTGTACAATATCGTGTGCTTCTATGCAACCACGCGTATTACTGTGCTTTTACCATCGGGTATTTCAATATTTTAACGGTAAAACTTTATTTTTATAAAAAGTTATTTCTGTCATTTTCTAACTCCAAAAGTAATTCTGTTGTGGGGTCTACCCATGATTGTGCTGTCAAACGAATATTCCATGATAAAACGAATATTCCCCGACCAAACGAATATTTTTTGACAACTTGTTTACTTTGTAAAATTTATAAATATTACCCACAACTATTATATCAAATCCACACCATAATATTCAAAAATATATTTCGAAAAAAATTAATCTTTATTCATAAAAGTTGGGGTCTTACATGTATCCTGCAGACTTTTGTAATAATTTAAGGTTAGATTACCTAGGATTTATTTTGAGATGATGTAACCCTTTTATGGGGAGGATTATTATTTAAGTTGATTAAATTATGAATTTATCCTTGATTAGAGGTAGTTAGATGTATTTGTTTTGGATTGAGCACCAAATACTGTGGGAATGAAGAACCCAAATTTGGGGGTGTCACAAGTTGGTGTTAAATCCTTAGGTTATGAACCTTAAGTGGGGGAAACCTTAGGAAGTAACCTTTAAGAAGATAGAAAATATGGTGGTGATAAACTCTTATCAAGTTCTAAGGAATGAATTAAGGAATTCATTGAAGATAAAACAAAATGATAATACACTTTATGTGCTTATGTGTTAATAAGTTTTGTGCTCACGAGTATCGAAGAGTGTCACGTAATAAATAAAACTTAAAAGTATTTTGTTGTCAAGATGTGTAACGTTAAAGGATCCAGTCAAGCTAGGGAAGAGATACCTTAGGTACCTAGAGATGAGGAGCCCCGAGATGTCCATGTTGTTCGGGAGTAGTTGATCCTGAGGGAGCCTTCTCTGTTGGTCGTTGATGAAGGACAGGGGAATGAGCCTGTGTCTGATCCTGAGGAGGAGGAAGAGGACTCTAAGGGGATTGAGGTGGAGGATGAGGAAGAGGATCCTATGGAGTTTCCACCAAACTCCATATCAGCTGAGATGTATGATGAATTGTATGACCGTAATATAGAGTTATAGGCTAAGGTTGAGGAGATGAAGGAGTTGGCTGATATGTGTCAGGCAACTATAGAGCAGAATGATGTGGAGATTCAGGAACTCGATGCACGTCTTGGGAACACGGAATGGAACCTAGTTTACACAGAAGGTCATGAAGAGGAGCTGTTGGCTGAGAATGAAAAGATGAAAACTGAATATGAGAAGCTAAAAGATGATTTGAATGAGGAGTCAGCTAAGCGTGTGAGAGTAGAAGACGTTTGGATTAAGGCTACTTAGCTTGCAGATCGTACTGAAGATAAGGTACAGAAGAAGAAGGCTAAGATGAATGAAATGGATTATGCTTTTCATTCTTGGATTAATAGGGCCCAAGACCGAGTCTTTTATTACCCAGCTTAGTTTAAAGACTTGCCATGTTATATAATGGATCATAGAACAATGTTTCGTATCATGGAAGAAGAGAGTAGAGAAGCCTCTCGACTTCTTAATATGCCATAATAGGAAGAATAATAATATGTGATTAATTATGTGATAAATAAATTGTAAATCCCTTATTTTGAAATAAATAATGGGGTAAGATGAGTATGTAATTCCAAACTTTACAAGTTTAGGAAAGTTGATGTTGATAGCAGAAATGCTATCCTTACTATGTTTTGAAAGTTATGAATGAATAAAATATCGAACTTCATTAAAATGTTATGTGTTAAGTTTTAATAAAAAAATGTTTAAGTAAGCCTTAAATATTTAAGAAGTGGAGTGGTGATTTAATAAGCGTATATCTTAAACAGAAAATGCCTCCTAAAAGAAGATAACCACGCCAATAACCACCTCTCGAGGGGTCTACTAACAATATCAATAACGAGGTCAACACTAATCTGATTCAGTAGTTGGTGACCTTGTTAATAGGAGCACTTACGAATCAGCCGCAAGCTCAAGTTACGACTATCAAGGACTTCAAAGCAGTTGGACTACCAGAGTTTTAAGGGTCTATGAATCCAGTTGAGGCCTAAACCTAGATCATGGAAATGGAAAAGATTTTCGATGTTGCTTGAGTTAGTGAGGAATAAAAAACCATTTTTGCAACGTTTATGTTGAAGACTGAAGCTAGTTATTGGTGACAGGTGAATAAGGTTCGTGGAGGACAGGGAATAATAGCATGGGATAGGTTCAAATAAATGTTTTTCGAGATGTACTTCCTGATGAGTTCCCGGAACCAGATGGAAGATCAATTTTTTGAACTAAAGCAATGAACCATGTATGTGCCAGAGTATGCAGTGAAGTTTAATGAGTTGGCAAGGTTTGCTCCATACCAAGTCAATACAGATGAGCGTAAGGCGAGAAGATTTAAACAAGGATTGAAGCCTTGGCTATACAACAAGGTTTCAATGTTTCAGCTAAATACGTTTACGACAGTACTAGAAAGGCAATTATTGTGGAAGGTGGAAGCAACGCCTTAACCAAGTATAATCAAGAACGGAAGAAGAGGAAGAGTGAGAATGAAAACAAGGCTGGTGGAAGTAATAATGGAAGTAATAATCAGAAGAGGGAGTGGAATAAAAATTCAAATGCGGGAGGATAGCAGAGAAGTCAGCAAAAAAAGAAGTTTGAAGCTTGTACTACTTGTGGGAAGAACCACACTGGTGTGTGTCTGAAGGGTAAGTGAGTATGTTTTAATTATGGCTAGGAGGGTCACATTGTGACAAATTATTTTAGCCCAAAAAAGGGAGCATGTTTCACTTGCGGATCGAAGGATCATATGGCTCGTGATTGCCCTAGAAAGATAGTGGGAGGTACAAATGGAGGTAAGGGGAGCAACAATGGTGGTACGATAACTATCACAGGGCTAGTGTCGTCGAACCGACCTACTGCCAGAACTTTTAATATGACCGTACAAAATGCTGTGCAGTCAAAAGATGTGGTGTCAGGTATCATTTCGATCAATGGTATTAATGCTTATGTGTTATTTGATTTGGGTGCTACTTGTTCATTTATATCCGATGATTTTGCTAGGAATTTAAATTTGCCTCAGGAAGAATTAGATTTCCCTTTAAGCATAGAGATTGCGAATAGGGAAGTGATTCCTGTTAGGTTTATATACAAGAACTGTAGGGTGGATTTAAAGGGCCACGAGATGATGGTGGATTTGATACCAATTAAACTTGGTGAATTTGATGTTATACTGGGAATGGATTGGTTATTCAATTACGGGGCAGTAATTGATTGCCAAAAGAAATATGTTAACCTTATAACTTCGTCAAAGGTGGTGTTTTATGGCAGCAAGTTGCCTAGATAAGCAAGTTATCTAACGATGATGCGAGCCAAGAAGTTACTAAGACAAGGATGTGTAGGATACTTAGCTTACATATTTGATACTCAGAGGAAGACTGTAGAATTGGAGGAGATACCGGCCATTAGAGATTTTGCAGATGTATTTCCAAACGATTTTACTGGACTTTCACCCGATAGAGAGATTGAGTTCGTAATTAATTTAGCGCCAGGAATGGCCCCGATATCTAAAGCCCCATATTAAATGGCCCCAATAGAGAAGAAAGAGTTGATGGTGTAGTTGCGGGAATTACTAGACAAGAAGTATATCTAGCTGAATTTATCACCGTGGGGAGTGCCGATGTTATTTGTCAAGAAGAAAGATGGATCAATGCAGCTTTACATTGATTATAAGGAATTGAATAAGGTCACGGTTAAAAATAAATATCCGTTACCAAGAATCGATGACTTATTCGATCAACTAAAGGGAGCTAGATGTTTTTTGAAGATAGACCTAAGAAGTGGATATCATCAGTTGAAGGTAAGGAAGGAGGATGTACCGAAAATGGCATTCAGAACTCTGCACGGTCATTACGAGTTTCAGGTTATGTCATTTAGTTTAACCAATGCACCTGCAGCGTTCATGGATTTGATGAATAGGGTGTTTAAACCTTTCTTAGATAAATTTGTAGTGGTGTTTATTGATGATATATTAGTGTATTCTAAAACCAAGGAGGAGCATGTTGAACACTTAAGGGTAACGTTGGAGACATTAAGAAGAGAGAAGTTGTATGCTAAAATTTTGAAATAATTATTTTGGTTATAATGTGTGCAGTTTCTTGGGCACATTATTGATAAGGACAGAATCTTGGTAGATCCATCAAAAGTTGAAGCTGTAATAAATTGGGATCAGTCAAACACACCATCAGAAGTAAGAAGTTTCTTGGGATTGGCAGGTTACTATAGGCGTTTTATTTAAGTTTTTCCAAGATCGCAACTCTATTGACAAATTTAACTAGGAAGGCAGTTAAATTTGTTTGGACAGAGAAGTGTGAGGAATGTTTCCTAGAATTAAAGAAGAAATTGAGTTCCACACCTGTGTTATCATTGCCTAATGATACAGGGAATTTATTGGTATATAGTGACGCATCGCATAAAGGTTTAGGTTGTGTGCTTATGCAGAACGACAGAGTTATTACGTATGCATCGCTTTAATTGAAAGATTACAAGAAAGGGTATCCGACTCATGATTTGGAGTTGGCAGCGGTGGTGTTTGCTCTGAAAATTTGGAGGCACTATCTTTATGGAGAAAGGTGTAAGATATATACAGACCATAAAAGTCTGAAGTATATCTTTACACAAAAGGATTTGAATATGCGATAGAGAAGATGGCTAAAGTTGATTAAAGGCTAAAGTTGATTTGAATATGCGAATGTTGTTGTCGATGCCTTAAGTAGAAATGGTCGGGAGAAATTAATGATGTTAACTGCTCAGGAGAAGCTTATAGCAGAAATGGCCATGATGGAGTTGGAAATTAAATATCCGACAGAATCAGATGAAAAATTGTTTCAGATGGGGAATAATTCAATTTTGGTGGATAAGATAAGAAATGCACAACTTAAGGATGAAAACTGTGAAAAGATAAGAAGGAAAGTGTCTAAAGGTGAAGAAAACTGTAGCGTCCCCAAATCCAGATACTTTTTACCTCATATCTGGTACGTTACTATACATCATTTCTATAACTATTGTGAAAGATATAAACATAAATTGTTTATACAATAAATCTTTACAACATTATCCCCAAGGTCCTCAACCTTAACGTAATACATACCTTCAATATCTTAAAAGATTTACAATGTCTTTTACGTCAAAAAATTTATAATTCTAAGAGTATAATAATTTTATCTTGCACTTTGTCTTTGCCTCTGTCATTATTCGAGCTTTCATCTTAATCTAAAAATTTTATCATGATATAGCAAGGGTGAGCAACAAATTTGCCTAGCAAGTTTTGAATACAATGAAGATGTAAGACCCCAACTTATTAATGAATAAAATCAAATTTTCTCTAAATATTATTGTGAATAATAAGGGGTTAATTTGATATAATACTTTGGTTATGGGTGAAATGTATAAATTTTGCAAAATAAGCAAGTGGTTATAAAATATTCATTTTGTCGGGGAATATTCGTTTGGTCGTGGAATATTCTTGCTGTCGGAGAATATTCGTACGACGGCGCAGCCTTGTGTGGGCCCCATAACGAAAAGAGATTGGATGAAGAAAACGACAAGTATAAGTTATTTATAAATAACGGCGTAGTTGTTACCGTTAATACTGTTGGAATACCCGGTGGTTAAAATGCAGTAGCACACGGTATTGCACCAATTATTGATTCTTACGTAAGAAGGCAATACTCAATAATTGTTACAGTAGTTATTGTTCAATATTTTATTTTATTGATTCAATAATTGTTGCGTTGATATTTTATATTATTGTTGTTTCAATAATTGTTGCTGCACAGTATTTTCCATTATCAGATCAATAATTCATATTATTTGAATAATATTATTAGATAACATTATTGATAATGTCTAAAAAGTTCTGTCTAAGGAGAGGTTTGGTCATCTAATTGCGCGCCAGTAAGGAGAAATTCTTATTGGAAAGCCCCTTCTTTCCTGGGAACGGCCTGGTTGTCATAAATATGATTCTGTAATATTATTTGTGAATAATTAATTACTAATTCATATGATAAAGAAATATTTATTTTATGTGGATATAAATGAGGGATATATTTTTGTGGTTAAAAATGAAGGAGTTAATGTTGAGGTTTTTATCAGTATTTTTGTCGGAATGGAGGTATTAAAAATCAGGGTTTTTGAGATATTTTGCGGGGGTTTTAATTTTTAATCCGACCGTTGGATCGTGATAATTTTTGGATATGTTATACATATATAAGTTGAGTATATGTCCACAAATTTTGAACCGTTAAAAATGAACGTATGATTTATTATGAATTTTACTAGATGACTGGTTCATAAATTATTGAATTTTCGGAGTTTATCATTTTGATAGAAAATTCTAGAATTGGTGGGCTCCACTCTTGGTTGGTGAAGAAATGTGCTGAGATTTTTATTCAAATGTGGTGGGTGGGAATAGTAGCAGGTAAAGCCATCAGGTTGCAGGTTAAGTCTGCTTTGGCGTGCTAACATTTTCCTATAAATAGAGGGCTAAGTTAGAATTGAAAATCACACCAGAAACAAGTTTTCTCTCTTTCTCTCTCTAGATTATTGAGTGTATTTTGTGAGTATTTAGATACTTTAAGAGTTTCTATTCATCAGAGCAAGTTTCTTTTAGCCTTATACCGGTATTCCGACCAGAAGTACTGATATTTTGAGGTAAGGGATATTATTTTCTTCGTAATGATATTATTTTCTTCAATATCATTATGCTGAAATATTGATATGAACTTTTTATCAAATTTGGAACTTTTTGTGTTGGGGTTATTATTCACGTATACGTTACTATTCACGTATACGGCACTATTCACGAATACGGCACTATTCACCGAAAAATAAAATTTTTCCTTTTTATCCAAGATGTCTATTATGGTTACTATCTTTGATTGTATCCATGTTTTGATCTTTATTTTTAAATTCTGCTTCACAATTGATTATTATGAAGTATTATTGATCTTGGATAAACTGTTATACGAATCCCTACTATTTGTCCTTCTGTCTCACTGGATTCGTTCTCTTTAAGATATTTTTCATCATCCTCAGTCCTAAATGATGATATTACTGAATATCTATGGCCTGTAGTGCAAAGATGTATGATTACTTGATGAATATCTTTGGCCTGTAGTGCAAAGATGAACAGGTGTTGAGATGAACATGACTGACAGGTGATACAAATGAATATCTTTGGCCTGTAGTGCAAAGATGAATATTTAGATAAAGATGATTATTAATTGATGTTACAGGGATAAAATATTGATGATGGACTTTTAAATCTTAGAAGATAGTAGAATTCATTCTCTACTTGACTCTTCTAATGGTTTGCTGTTTCCGCTGCAGTTGTTGATCTAAAACTTGTTGTCGATTATATTCTATCAGATTTTTCCCTGTTGAATACTAATGATAATTTTTTGTATATTATCTTAGTCATAATATTCTTTACTGGGCTAGTTGAGCTCACCCTTTTCTTCCATTTTTCTTTTCAGGAGGTGAGAACATAGCAGGATCTAGTCGGGGTATGGAGAGATGGTTCTAGAAAGATGTTTTAGCAGTCCTCACTATTCTCTGTAAAATAATGTTTGAATAATTATATTGAGGACTTATTTGAGTGTGAATATTATCTAGAAGACAATATTTGTATTTAAACTCACAGTATGTATTGTCGTATTTTGCACGACAATTGTATTATTGAAGTTGTAGTTTACTTTCTGTACCATGTATTTGGCGACTCAGAATGGGTGTTGTATACCTATTTTGGGGGCATCACAGTTTGTATCAGAGCTTAGGGATATGATCCCTGGCTGAGATGTGAGACAAGAACTAGGAGGGGAGAGACGGGGAATTCCTTCGCTAGTATGACCTGACTAAGTTTATTTGGTGTTAATTTGGTCGGTCAGAGTATAGGGATAATATATGATATGACTATTAACCCTTGTTTTATGGAAGTATTTAATTATGGCAGCTGAGAACATTAATAATGGAGTAAATCAGACCGTGGAGACACCTTTGATCACCACCCAGGGGAACGTGCAACAGGAAGGCAATACTCCTCCTGTAAACAACGTTACCGAGCAAACGATGAATGATGGAATGTTTAGGAGCTTTTTGCAGTTTATGCAAAATCAGACGATGGAGACTCGTGTGTAGAATACAGGTGGAAATGATAACAACGCGCGGTTTGTCACAGCCAAGCAGTTCAAAGAATTGGGACCACCAGAATTTAAGAGAAAGCCGGATCCGATCATGGCAGAAACGTTGGTCAAGCAAATTACCAAGATATTCGATGTCTTGGGATGCACGGAGGAACAGAAGGTTCCATTCGCCACCTTTATGTTCCGCGGTGAGGCAGACTACTGGTGGAAGTCTGTGAAGCGTACCCAGCCTGACGCACTCAACATGTCCTGGGAAACATTTCAAAAACTATTCAATGACAAGTACTTTCCTGAAAGTATTCGTCATATGAAGGAGGTGGAGTTTATCAGATTGGAACAAAACAACATGACGGTGTCCCAGTACGAGGTGAAGTTTGCAGAGTTATCCAGGTTTGCACCTCATTTGGTCGAAAATGAGGAACGAATGACAAGGATGTTTCTGAGAGGTCTAAAACCCGAGATTCGGCAATATCTTGTCTCTCATAAATTTTCTTTATATTCAGATGTTGTAAACAGGGCTCAATTATTAGAGCGAGATAATGAGTATGTGCAACCGAGGGACCACAACCAGGGTCATACCGGTGGCGGCAGTCATCGAAGCAATGAAAACCAGCAGGGAGGAAAATATTCGGACAAAAACGGTAACCACTCTGGTGGTAATCGTGGTCGTGATAATAGAAGGAGCGAGTCGGGAGGAGATTTCAAGAAGAGAAGGTACAACAATGATAACGTGAAGACGTCAGCACAAACATCAACTGTTTCTAGGGGAGGAGAACGACCACCGGTCGTATGTTACAAATGTGGGAAAGAGGGACATATCAGCCCAAACTGCCCACAACAATCCAAGGTATGTTATAACTATGGAAAGGAGGGTCATATAGCTCGAGAGTGTTCTATAGCAAAACCAAGTTCAGCGGGGATGGTGACTCCAAAAGTTGTCCCGGATAAGTCGAAATCAGCGGTTCCTGGAAGGGCGTTTGTCGTGACTGGCCAAAATGCGAGAAACCCGAACGAGGTGATCACGGGTAAGCCAATCTTGAATTCTTGCGAAGTTTATACTTTACTAGATACCGGTTCTACCCATTCTTTTATCTCTCCTGTTTGTGATCAACGTTTAAACTTGACTCCGGAGAAATTGGACTTTAACTTATCTGTTGAAACTCCGTTGGGTGAAACCTTCGTTACATCTAAAGTTTATAAATCTTGCATGATCCAAGTTGGTACTATCACATTACATGTTGATCTTATCTCTTTAAAGATACTTGCTTTTGATGTGATTTTAGGAATTGATTGGTTAACCACTCATCATGCTAAAATTGATTGTTTTCGTAAGGTTGTTAGTTTTCATATTCCTAACCAACCTGTCATACGAATTCAAACTACTAAACCACTAAAATTAGTCACTGTCATATCAAGCCACAAAGCTATTCGTTTATTGAAAAACGGATGTCAAGCTTTCTTAGCCCATATTATGGATTTGAACAAAAACAAGTCATATTTGAATAATATTTCTATTGTTAGAGAATTTTCTGATGTATTTCCTGAAGAACTTCCTTGTCTACCCCCAGAACGTGAAGTTGAATTTTTTATTGACCTTGAACCTGGTACAAAGCCCATTTCTAAAACCCCATATCGAATGGCTCCTATTGAACTTCAGGAGTTAAAAGTCCAACTACAGGAGTTGTTGGACATCGGTTTTATTCGTCCTAGTACGTCTCCTTGGGGTGCTTCTGTTTTATTCGTAAAGAAGAAAGACGGGAGTATGCGACTTTGTATTGACTATCGAGAATTGAACCATGTCACCATCAAGAATAGGTATCCGCTACCTCGCATTGATGACCTGTTCGACCAGTTACAAGGAACACAATTTTTTTCAAAGATCGACCTTCGTTCTGGATATCATCAGCTGAAGATTAAAACTGAGAATATTCCAAAGACTGCCTTCAGAACTCGGTACGGGCATTGTGAATTCTTAATCATGTCTTTTGGATTGACTAATGCTCCTACTGCCTTCATGGATATGATGAACCGTGTATTTAAAGAATATTTAGATCAGTTCGTTGTTGTCTTTATTGATGACATCCTCATCTATTCCAAAAGCCGTGAAGATCATGAGCGCCATTTGAAGCTGGTACTGTAAAGGCTTTGTGAAAACAAGCTTTATGCCAAACTGAAGAAATGCGAGTTCTGGCTTGAGGAAGTAGCATTCCTTGGGCACGTGGTGTCAAAACATGGAGTATCTGTCGACCCGGCGAAGATTGAAGCCATACAAAGTTGGGAGCAACCTAAGTCGGTAACCGAAGTACGTAGCTTTCTGGGCTTAGTTGGTTATTATCGAAGATTTGTGGAAGGATTTTCTCGAATCGCTACTCTGTTAACTCAGCTGACTCGGAAGGATCAAAATTCGTATGGAGTGAGAAATGCGAGAAGAGTTTCCAAGAACTCAAGAGGAGACTCATTTCGGCACCTGTTCTAACAATACCATCTGGTTCGGATGGATTTGTTATCTACAGCGATGCTTCAGGCAAAGGGTTAGGATGTGTTCTCATGCAACATGGGAAAGTCATAGCCTATGCCTCACGACAACTCAAAGAATATGAGAGGAATTATCCTACTCATGATTTGGAGTTGGCAGCAGTCGTTTTTGCGTTGAAGATCTGGAGACACTACCTGTATGGGGAGAAAGTGGAGATCTATACAGATCATAAAAGCCTCAAATATTTCTTCACCCAAAAGGAACTCAACATGCGGCAGCGACGTTGGCTCGAGCTATTGAAAGATTATGATCATACCATCCAATATCATCCTGGAAAAGCAAACGTAGTAGCTGACGCATTGAGTAGAAGATCATATGCGGGTACGAGTGCAATGTTGTTAACACAAAGGCCCATTTTATATGACTTGCAAAGGATGGAGATAGAGATGAAGGCTCCAAGTACCCACATGATGATATCAAATATACGAGTAGAACCGACTTTAATCGATAAAGTTAAAGCTGCTCAAGCTACGGACATGGAGCTGATGCGTATGAAGAAGAAAGTGCAAGAAGGTGCTATTCCAGAAGCAAGAATCGATGAAGAAGGAATACTTCGAGTCAACTCCAGAATTTGTGTTCCTAACAATTTTGACTTGAAGCATAGAATAATGATGGAGGCACACAACACACCGTTTGTAATCCATCCTGGGAGTACCAAAATGTATCACGATCTTCGACATACATTTTGGTGGAGCAATATGAAAAGAGAGATCGCGGAGTTTATCTCGAGATGTTTAACTTGTCAACGTGTAAAAGCGGAGCATCAAGTACCAAAGGGTCCATTGCAACCACTTGAGATTCCGAAATGGAAGTGGGAACACATTACTATGGATTTTGTTACGGGTCTTCCCAAGGTTTCTCAAGGCATAGATGCGATTTGGGTTATTGTTGATAGATTAACCAAGTCCGCTCATTTCTTGCCGATACGTGAGACTTATTCCCTTGAACGTCTTGCTAGTATGTACGTGAACGAGATTGTGAGATTGCATGGCATGCCAGTATCCATAGTTTCGGATCGTGACCCAAGATTCACTTCACGATTTTGGGTTAGCTTGCAGAAAGCTATGGGCACGGATTTACGATTCAGTTCGGCATACCATCCTCAAATGGACGGACAATCAGAGAGGACTATTCAAACTCTTGAAGATCTATTAAGACTTTGTGTCCTAGATCTCAAAGGGAGTTGAGATAAGTACCTACCATTGGTGGAATTCTTCTACAACAACAGTTATAAGGCGAGCATAGGTGTGGCTCCATTCGAGGCGTTGTATGGAAGAAAATGTCGTTCTCCAGTATGCTAGGATGAGGTGGGTGAAGCAACATTGTTGGGACCAGAGTTGGTACGCATTACTACAGAGAAGATCCAAACGATTCGACAACGTATACAAACGGCACAGGATCGACAAAAGAGTTATGCGGATCTTCATCGGAAGGACGTGGAATTTAATATTGGGGATCATGTATTATTACGTGTTGCACCATGGAAAGGAGTTACAAGATTTGAGAAGAGAGGAAAGCTCAATCCAAGATTTGTTGGTCCATTTGAGATTCTTGAGCGAATAGGAAATGTGGCATATAGACTCGCATTACCTCCAAGCATGTCTCGTGTTCATAATGTTTTTCACATATCTATGCTTCGTAAATATGTTAAAGACCCGAACCACATTATTGAGTTAGAACCAGACAAGATAGCTGAAGATTTAACGTACGAGGAGGTACCTGTTAAGATCTTGGATAGGAAAGAGTATGTCCTACGCACGAAGGTTATACCACAAGTTAAGGTTTTGTGGAGAAACCATGCTATTGAAGAAATGACCTGGGAGTTGGAATCAAAAATGAAAGCGAGGTATCCTCACCTTTTTGAAACATCAGGTACGTACGTCAATTTCGAGGATGAAATTTCATAAGGAGGGGAGGTTGTAAGACCCCAACTTATTAATAAATAAAATCAGATTTCATACTTTGGTTGTGGGTGAAATGTGCAAATTTTGTAAAATAAGCAAGTGGTTATAAAATATTCATTTTGTCGGGGAATATTCGTTTGGTCGTGAAATATTCTTGTTGTCAGGGAATATTCGTACGACGGCGCAGCCTTGTGTGGGCCCCATAACGGAAAGCGATTGGATGAAGAAAACGACAAGTATAAGTTATTTATAAATAACGGCGTAGTTGTTACCGTTAATACTGTTGGAATACCCGGTGGTTAAAATACAGTAGCGCACGGTATTGCACCAATTATTGATTCTTACGTAAGAAGGCACTACTCAATAATTGTTACAATAGTTATTGTTCAATATTTTATTTTATTGATTCAATAATTGTTGCGTTGATATTTTATATTATTGTTGTTTCAATAATTGTTGCTGCACAGTATTTTCCATTATCAGATCAATAATTCATATTATTTGAATAATATTATTAGATAACATTATTGGCAATGTCTAGAAAGTTCCGTCTAAGGAGCGATTTGGTCATCTAATTGCGCGCCAGTAAGGAGAAATCCTTATTAGAAAGCTCCCTCTTTCCTGGGAACGGCCTGGCTGTCATAAATGTGATTCTGTAATATTATTTGTGAATAATTAATTATTGATTCATATGATAAGAAAATATTTATTTTATGTGAATATAAATGAGGGATATATTTTTGTGGTTAAAAATGAAGGAGTTAATGTTGAGGTTTTTATCAGTATTTTTGTCGGAATGGAGGTATTAAAAATCAGGGTTTTTGAGATATTTTGCGGGGGTTATAATTTTTAATCCGACCGTTGGATCGTGGTAATTTTTGGATATGTTATACATATATAAGTTGAGTATATGTCCACAAATTTTGAACCGTTAAAAATGAACGTATGATTTATTATGAATTTTACTAGATGACTGGTTCATAAATTATTGAATTTTCGGAGTTTATCATTTTGATAGAAAATTCTAGAATTGGTGGGCTCCACTCTTGGTTGGTGAAGAAATGTGCTGAGATTTTTATTCAAATGTGGTGGGTGGGAATAGTAGCAGGTAAAGCTATCAGGTTGCAGGTTAAGTCTGCTTCGGCGTGCTAACATTTTCCTATAAATAGAGGGCTAAGTTAGAATTGAAAATCACACCAGAAACAAGTTTTCTCTCTTTCTCTCTCTAGATTATTGAGTGTATTTTGTGAGTATTTAGATACTTTAAGAGTTTCTATTCATCAGAGCAAGTTTCTTTCAGCCTTATACCGGTATTCCGACCAGAAGTACTGATATTTTGAGGTAAGGGATATTATTTTCTTCGTAATGATATTATTTTCTTCAATATCATTATGCTGAAATATTGATATGAATTTTTATCAAATTTGGAACTTTTTGTGTTGGGGTTATTATTCACGTATACGTTACTATTCACGTATACGGCACTATTCACGAATACGGCACTATTCACCGAAAAATAAAATTTTTTCTTTTTGTCCAAGATGTCTATTATGGTTACTATCTTTGATTGTATCCATGTTTTGATCTTTATTTTTGAATTCTGCTTCACAATTGATTATTATGAAGTATTATTGATCTTGGATAAACTGTTATACGAATCCCTACTATTTGTCCTTCTGTCTCACTGGATTCGTTCTCTTTAAGATATTTTTCATCATCCTCAGTCCTAAATGATGATATTACTGAATATCTTTGGCATGTAGTGTAAAGATGTATGATTACTTGATGAATATCTTTGGCTTGTAGTGCAAAGATGAACAGGTGTTGAGATGAACATGACTGACAGGTGATACAAATGAATATCTTTGGCCTGCAGTGCAAAGATGAATATTTGGATAAAGATGATTATTAATTGATGTTACAGGGATAAAATATTGATGATGGAATTTTAAATCTTAGAAGATAGTAGAATTCATTCTCTACTTGACTCTTCTAATGGTTTGTTGTTTCCGCTGCAGTTGTTGATCTAAAACTTGTTGTCGATTATATTCTATCAGATTTTTTCCTGTTGAATACTAATGATAATTTGTTGTATATTATCTTAGTCATAATATTCTTTACTGGGCTAGTTGAGCTCACCTTTTTCCTTTTTGTTCCATTTTTCTTCTCAGGAGGTGAGAACATAGCAGGATCTAGTCGGGGTATGGAGTGATGGTTCTAGAAAGATGTTTTAGCAGTCCTCGCTATTTTTGTAAAATAGTGTTTGAATAATTATATTGAGGACTTATTTGAGTGTGGATATTGTCTAGAAGACAATATTTATATTTAAACTCACAGTATGTGTTGTCGTATTTTGCACGACAATTGTATTATTGAAGTTGTAGTTTACTTTCTGTACCATGTATTTGGCGACTCAGAATGGGTGTTGTATACCTATTTTGGGGGCGTCACAGAAGATATATCATGATTGAGAAGGAATAAGCTTTCAAGTTTTCAACAATGTAATAATTGTGAAATAACATGAATAAAATTTCAATAATTGAATGACTGAATCAATAATGTTTGGAGGTTAACAATGACCATGAACACTTGAACTAAACCATAGGGTAATGAAGGCGATCAACCTTTCATACTTGATGAACATATGCAACATGCACTGAGTGCGAATCAATAATCAGTATAGATGTGAATAATCAACAATAATTATTCACTAACATGCTTTGAACATACAACTCAAGTTTGAGTTAGGGAAACTTGTATGTACCGTTGATTACTGCTAATCAATCTAATTTAATCTCTCATGAAAGACCTTTCATTTATAAGATTAATCTTTCAATTAGCGTAATATACATTATCCCGTAATATAACTATTCTACCAACAAATTAGCTGACACTTACACACATAATCAAATATTATATTACACCTTAAAACATCATTATTATTATCACTATTTGATAATTTTTCAATCACTTTATCATATACATTACGATTTAACACTTTAATCTTTCATATTATAAGTTCTTTTCTACAATCCAATAAGCAGAATACTAATACTATAATCTGGATCATTCAAACCTACCAATCCAGCAACCTGGATTGACTAATCCAACAACTTGAATCAATCCAGCAAACTAGATTCAACTCACTTCCAATCTAGCAAACCTGGATTCAGCTGACTTCAATCCAGCAAGCATGGATTTAACTGACTTCAATCCAGAAAGCCTGGATTCATTAATCCTTCAATTCAGCCAGACTGGATTCAACTAATTTCAATCCAGCAAGCCTGGATTCATTAATCCTTCAATCCAGTAAGCCTGGATTCAACTAATTTTAATCCAGCAAGCCTGGATTCATTAATCCTTCAATCCAGCAAGTTGGATTCATTATCTTTTTTCATGAAAATACCAAATAAACATGTTATTTTATTATCCTTTGGCCAAACATATATACATATTTTCCATACCCAAAAAAGAATTTTTCTGTAATTTATCAACTCCTTTTGGTATTTTTCAAAAAAAATTTTTAGTTCTTAGCTTAAGAAATTAGCCCCATCATGCTCAACTCCAGAAATTTCCATCTCTTGTCATAATCTTACACGTGTTAACGTGAACCTCCAGTTTAAATTTTGTGACCATCGGAGTTATAGAACTCCGGTTATAGCCGTTTTCATCGAAAAATCCCAAAAAATGAAAAAACTATAACTTGGTCATTTTAAGTCAGAATGAGCTCATTTTTGGACAGGAGCTACTTTATATCATATATTCTCATGTCCCATAAGGCTAGAATTTATTTCAAAAATTAAGTGGCCGAAACTACCCTTGCAAAAATCAGTGCAGTATGTTTTTTGGATTTTTGATTTTTTCTACTTTTCTAAAATCCGTCCATACGGAAATATACAACTCCTTTTTCAGTGATTCCACTTGGGATTGAAAGATAACTCATCATATTATTATCTTAAATTTTTCTAGAATTTTTGAATGTTATAAAATTGATTAAACTGCCTCTGGCAGTGACTGGACCAAAACAGTTTATTTCTTTTTCAAAAGTTGGGACTTTTTTTGCTAAAACAGTCACTACGACTTGTAAACTTAACATTTTTAAGTTCTACCATTTGAGTTTACTAGATAACTTATACATCTAGGATCTCTCTTTGACGGATCGTAAAATAAGGTGTAGATCAAAAAGGTGGAAATCCAGAGTATATAAAAAATAATGGTTTATAAACTAGAAAAATTATTTTTCTTTTCTTTCGATTTCCAGACAAATCAACACCCAATATGGGTATATATAAACATGAAACACTCATCAACAAGTAGTTACAAAGTTTTTGAATTTAAGAACATAGATTCTTATTCAGCAAAACCAATTAACTAGAAGGAATAACTAGTTTATAGATACATTTTTTTATACCTTTGCTTGATTTCATTCTCCTTCTTCTTCTTTCCTTTCCATGGATGACCATTCTCTCTCCTCCATCTTCCTCTCATGGCTGTTGCCCCTCCACTTTCACTCTCTCTTTAGTTCTTTATTAGAAGAAAATAAGATAAGAGATGAAAGTGAAAATGAGTTATTTGTTTGTTAAGCATAAAAAGTATAGATATATGGCATATATCTATACACATTGTAGACACTCAAAATTTTACATTCCTGGTATTAACCTTGTAGGAGGGTAAAATCGTCTTTCAGAGATAACCCTGGAGGAAAAATTAGCACATCCAAGAGATAACCCCGGGAAATTCAGTTTCAACCTGGAAGATAACCCCGAGGAATACTGTTCCAGTTCTGGAGATAACCCCGGAGCGGTCTTTTAAATCTCGAAGACAACCCCGAGACATTCAATCCCAGTCCCGAAGATAACCCTGGGAGTTTCAGGTCCATCTCGGAGACAACCCCGAGGCCCTCGGTTCCAGTCCTAGAGACAACCACGGGAGAAGCAGTTCAAACCTCGAAGATAACCCCGAGGCATGCAGTTGCAGTTTCGGAGATAATCCTAAAAATGCTTGTTTCAAACCCATGCAAACAGCTTCAACACTCGACAATAACTCCGAAGCACTCATTCCCCAAGTCCGAAGATAATCCCAGGAGGATAGGCACACCTCAGAGACAACCCTGAGGATGGTCAACACCTGCAGCAGTCCAATCTCAGAGATAACTCTGAGCAGCGGCTGCTAAATCAGCTCGAACCGGAGATAACCATAGTGAGGGACAGAATCATCATTTTGCCATCTCGATCCCACATTGCGTCGTCTCCACAATATTCAAACATACATTCTACACAAAATATTCTACAAGAACCAAAGAGCTCCAATCCCGAGTGAATACTACACAAGATAGTACACCGAATAGAATTTGAAGCCTGAACACCATGGGAATGGTCCCATCTTCCTGACTTCGTACAACCTCTAATCCTATGTCATTGTGTAGCTCTCGACAATAGCATGCCAAAAAAGGTCTTATACACCTCGATCGGATGCCCGGATTGATGTTTTGAAAGTTCGAGCAGACATCACGTTGTACGCGTGCAAGTACTTCGAGACGGTGGGATCCACAGAGCCCGGGGCACCCCGGACAGCCGCAGGTGCATCTGCAGTTGCTGCAGGTACACCTGCGGCTCCCCCCTCTATAAATAGAGGGCTTGGGATAGCCATTTTGCAAATAGAAAAGGCGAGGAAGCCCTGTTCAATTTGCTCTGTACACACTATAAACTGAGTACTTTCTCATTTTAAACACTTGTGAGCTTCTAAATTGCTATATTTTTACCGGTGGGAGCCGAGTGTTCATCTATTTAAAGCTATTGAAGTCTTCTTTGGCAGTCCACTGTAAGCCTTCTTACAATTTCTAAAGCCTTTCTCTACTACTGTGCACACACAGTTCTTCGCATTGAGAGTCGTGTTGCATGTGTATGCCCGGACTTCGGTCTGTGGCTTTTATTTCTTTTTGTATTATATATATATATATATATATATATATATATATATATATACATTTTAGTTTGGCCTGGAGTTTACTTCGTGGCCTTTTATTGCTTTATTTACATTTCGTTCCGCCTGGAGTTTACTTCGTGACAGTTGATCATTTTTACAGCTTTATTTACATTTCCTCAATCCCCCCATGGAGGTGCTTTGTGGTGGTTGATTGGGTTTTATTGCTTTATTTCCATTTCGTCCCGCCTAGAGCTTACTTCGTGGCGGTTGATCGTTTTTACAGCTTTATTTACAATTTCTCAATCCCCCATGGAGGTGCTTCGTGGTGGTTGATTGTCTATATATATATATATATATATATATATATATATATATATATATATATATATATATATATTTACCACTTATATATAACTGTTTACAGCTTTCATACAAATTGCTACATCATGTGAGCCTAAGAATCATGTGATCACAGATTCAATCTACTGAATCTAGATTAGGTTCTCGTGATGGACATTTTTAGCTGTACATAGCTTGTAAATTATTCACGGTGTTGGAATTCCTTAGATGGCTCTCATGCCTACAATGAATTCGGCACTGATATGTGTATTATTTTCTCGATGATGCTTCGCATCTCAAAAATAAAAGCAATCAAGCCGAACAATTAATAAAATAGAAGTATCAAAGGCTTCAATTACTATTGAGCATAAGGGTTTGTTATATCTTGTTAAAACTAAATTTTTATACAAAAATTCAAACCCTTTGTATATAGGTGCGAACGAGGCATAACACTACTTCTAGATAATTGATCCACACACACACACACACACATTCATATAATAGTTTAATTGAAAAGTGGCGATCATCGTGGCAACACGGATGTCGGGGGGTGTCTAACACCTTCCCTCCGCATAACCAAGTCCCCGGACCCTAACAAATCTCGGTTTCACAGACCCGTTAAGCAGTGTCACATCACTTGGTCAATGTGCAAATCTTTTCTCGATTGTGTTGGTATAACCATTTAAAAAACTAACTGGCGACTCTTATAGTCCGCTCGTCGACATATACATGTCGGACCTTTTCACAACTTATTTTTTCAAATAAATCTCACCTAACATGAGAACACCAAAAGATAACAACAGAAAAGGGACAAATAAAAATCTCGACGTTGACAGGTGGCGACTCCGCTGGGGACAACCAGTAAGAGGACTGAAGCCGCTATTACAAGCTTTTCAAAACTGTTATATGCTTGTGTGTGGATGTTTCGTCGTGGGGAGCACCGGTACAATTTGCAAAGAAGAAGGACAGATCGTTAAGACTTTGTATCGACTATCGAGAGTTGAACAAGTTAACAATAAATAATAAATACACATTGCCCAGGATCGATGATCTTTTTGATCAGTTATTTTTCTAATATAGATTTGCGAACGGGGTATTATTAGTTAAAGGTTAGAAGTGAGGATGTACCAAAGACGGCATTCAAGACTCGTTACGGCCATTACGAGTTTCTGGTGATGTCATTTAGGTTGACTAATGCACCAGCTGCATATATGGATATGATGAACAGAGTGTTCAAACAATATTTGGACAAGTTCGTCGTAGTGTTTATCGATAATATTTTAGTCTATTCTAAGATGCCAGAAGATCATGTTGAACACCTAAGGATAGTGTTGGAGACACTAAGGAAGGAGAAGTTGTAAGCGAAGTTCACTAACTATTAATTTTGGTTGGAACCGGTACGATTTTTAGGTCATATCATTGACCATGATGGGATTTCAGTAGATCCAGCGAAGGTGGAAGTAGTGATTAATTGGGAACAACCGAAAATGTAGACTGAGGTGCGGAGTTTCTTAGGGTTAGCAGGATACTATCGAAGATTTATCCAAGATTTTGCGAAGATAACTACTCTGTTGACTAACTTAACAAGGAAGACAATGAAGTACGTATGGACTGAGAAATGTGAAGACAGTTTTCAAGAACTGAAGAAAAGGTTGAGTAAAGCGTCTGTTTTGTCATTACCCGATGACACAGGAAATTTCATAGTTTATAGCGATGCTTCGCATAGAGGACTTGGTTGTGTGCTCATATAGCATGGCAAGGTCATTGCGTATGCATCACAGCAGTTAAAGGATTATGAGAAAGTTTATCTTACTCATGATCTGGAACTAGTCGCGGTAGTGTTTGCCTTAAAGATATGGAGACATTATCTTTCTGGAGAGAAATGTGAGATATACAAGGACCATAAGAGTCTAAAATATATCTTCACATAGAAGGAGTTAAATATGAAACAAAAGAGATGACTGGAGTTGATAAAGGATTATGACTGTGAAATTATGTATCACCCTGGAAAAGCCAATGTAGTGGCCAACGCCTTAAGTAGGAAGAGTCAAAAAAAGTTGTCTATCTTAATGGCTCAAACTGAGTTAGTAATAGAGATGACTAGAATGAAGTTGGAGGTGAAGTTGTCGAGTGAATCGGGACAGAGATTGTTTACAACGAAGATTCAATCTACCATTGTAGAGAGAGTCAAGGAGGTGCAACTCCGAACTGAGGATTGTGACCAGATGAAGAAGCAGTTAACCAATGAAAAAGATCTAAAGTATAGTCTTGATAATGAAGGATTATTAAGATTTGAAGGAAGAATTTGGGTTCTGAATTAGATGGAAATAAAGGGGTAAGTGTTACAAGAGGCTCATAGTTCGAGGTACTCGATTCATCCTGGTAGTACTAAGATGTATCAAGACCTTCGACAGAGTTTTTGGTGGCCGAATATGAAGAGGGAAATAGCAGAGTATGTGAGTAGGTGCTTGACTTGTCAAAAAGTTAAGGTCGAACATCAACGACCAAGTGGCTTGTTACAGTCATTGGAGATTCTGGAATGGAAGTGGGAGCATATCATGATGGACTTTGTGGTGGGATTTCTGATTACAACGAAAGGGTACGGCGTAATTTGGGTAATAGTGGACCGGTTGACGAAGTCGGCTCACTTTTTGCCAATACGGGTTAAGTATAACTTAGACAAGTTAGCTAAACTTTATGTTAAGGAAATTATTTTCAGACATGGAGTACCAGTTTTGATAGTGTCAGATTGTGATCCATGACTCACATCGAATTTTTGGAGAAGTCTGTAAGAGCAGTTGGGAACACAGTTGAAGCTGAGTACAGCGTATCATCCACAAACCGATGGGCAGAGTGAGAGGACAATTCAGACGCTAGAAGATATGTTGAGATCTTGTGTCATGGATTTCAAAGGTAGTTGGGATAATCACCTACCATTAGTAGAGTTCGCGTATAACAATAGTTATCATGCGAGCATAGGTATGCCACCTTACAAAGCTTTATACGGAAGGAAGTGGAGAACACCATTATATTGGGATGAAGTGGGAGAACGCTGAATGATAGGACCAGAATTGGTGCAGCAAACAGCGGATGTAGTGAAACTGATACGGATGCGATTGGTAGCAGCTCAAGACAGACAAAGGAAGTTTACAGATTTACATCGAGTAAATAGAGAGTTTGAAGTAGGCTTGTATGTATTTCTAAAGGTATCTCCCTGGAAAGGAAAGATACGCTTTGGAAAGAATGGAAAGTTAAGTCCAAGGTTTATAGGACCTTTTGAGATATTAGAAAAGGTGGGAGGAGTAGCATATGTGTTAGCCTTACCTCCAGACCTAGAACGAATACATAACGTGTTTCATGTTTCTATATTATGTCCTTATAAGCCAGATTATAAACACGTAATAGAGTATGAGCCTATTCATATTGAGAAGGACTTGGCGTACGAAGAGATGTCTATTCAAATCATTGATAGAAAATAGCAAGTTCTGCAGAACAAAGTTATACCTTCAGTAAAGGTGTTATGGAAGAACCACGATGCCGAAGAAGCAACATGGGAACTTGAAGAAAAGATGAAAAAGAATTACCCTCATTTGTTTGTGTAATTTTTTTTAGTGTGAATCTGGGGACAGAATCCTTATAAGGGGGAGAGAGTGTAACGCCCCAGAAAATTGAGCAATTTGTAAAATAATTTTATTTGATTTAATAATGAATAAAATTATATTATATATTATTATTATGTGTTAGCAAGGTGGATGGTGTGACGCCCCCAAATTCGGATACTTGAAACCTGAACTCGGTGCTTCACGATACTATTTCTATGAGCGGAATAATACTAATAATAATAACAATAATATAGATTTATCAAATTTAATTTACATATTATCAGAGTTTCCCAAATCCCAAGTACGAAACCTTCAACATTCATTACATGATAGTAATAATATTTATCATCCCTATCCTAATAAAGTTTGATTATTACAAAAGATAGCAATAACAGTCATTCAACAACTTTTCCTTTCCCTTTATTCTTGGTAGATCCTTTGGGTTGCTCACTCTTAGCTGAAAACATTTAAATTAAAGCAAGTATGAGCATTTGAGTGGCCAGCTAGTAATAGCAACAATAATAGTTAATTGAATGAATTAAATGTTTTCTTGGAAGGATACTTCTACAACGAATCAACAGTTGTGAAGTAATCTGAACTGAAAATAAACAACATATTATTTCGATTTCAAATTTTTGAAACTACGTATTGACTATAAATGAGAATCAGTTGACAAACTATGAACATTGTTTTCTATTTTCGAAGAGGTTAAACAGAACTTCATCTGTAAACTGTCATTACTTACGGGCATGGGGGGTGATCAGCCCATTATGCCCTGTATTGATCAATACTACATTAAAGAACGAAATTTTCGTCCCGCATTCCCGCCTTAGGCGCACAAAAGTTTTCCATATTTGGGATGTTCATACCAGTCTTGAATCCAAACCAAAATAATTCGGTTGGATAATAATAAAGTTTTATCTTGTTCAACAACAACACTTTTAAACATATGTCTAGCTGGATCAAATAGCTTAGACGACTTTTAATTCAACTTATATATACTGGAAACCGATAAGTATGTATCAACATGTGATAAAATATAATGATTATCCAAGTGGGGACACTTGTATAACCATGTTTTAGAAATTAACGAACAGAATATATACTTTGATCAACAATAACAGAATAAAGGAACTTGTACCATAATTATAATTTAATAACTTACTTATACAGAATCATTGCACAAGTATATACAAAGGTTGAAATATTTGAACAATTGAAAAGAATAGTAAAGATATTATCTTACGCATGTCCATTGCATAAAGTAAATGCAAAGGGTTAGATACTTGCCTGAAGCGCTGCTTACAACTTGTAATTAAGATCTATCGCTTATCACACGACCTATCATTAATAAGATCGTTCGTTCGATTAGAACAACATACTATAACACATAACACTGCTTATTGCAGTCAGCACATAACCTAATCACATTGACACATATGTTTAATAACCATTGAATCACAAATAATCACTTATACAATCAAAATATCTAAGTTCAGATCAATTTCTGAAACATGTCGGTCTACCGACAACTTTATCGGGTAATTATCGAGTCTAAGACTCTATACTATAACTTAATATCCGTAAATATCAGTCATATTATTTTTAAAAGACTTAATATAGCTTTTTAAACATTTATTATAGTTTATCATAAATTTTCAAACACCAGAATCATATTTAAATGATTTAAATACTAATCAACTCTATTATCATTAATATTTAATCAGTATTTAATGAAATCATTTTCAAAATATTAAAGTTATGTATAATAACTCAATTTACTTTTAAAGTATTAATATTACCCTTAAATTATTTTTAAAACTTTTAAAATTATTTTTAAATAATTAACATTAATATTAAAGTATTAATGTTTCATTTATCAAAATATTAAAAGTCATTAAGTATAACTTAAAATATTTTTAATTCATTTATATCCTTCTTAAATGATTTTTAAATTAATAAAACTATTTTTAAACTATTTATTTAATTTGATTATTAAATAAATTTAATATCATTAATAATAACTTAATAATCATTAATATTTAATTATTAATAAAATTATTCTCTAAATATTAAAAGTTATGTTTTATAACTTAAAATATCTTTAAATACTTTATTTTCATTTAAAATGATTATTATAATATTAAAATAATTTTTAAACTAAATTATTTAATCTAATTATTAAATAACTTTAATATCATTAATAATGATCAATTCATGAAATTTACCTTTAAATATTAAAAGTTATATTTTATAACTTAAAATACTTTTAAATACTTTATTATTATTTAAAATGATTTTTAATACCATAAAATCATTTTTAATTAATTTATTTAATTCATTTGGTAAATAACTCAATTATCATTAATATTAATTTATTAATGAAATTTATCACAAAATATTAAAAGTCATTAAAAATAACTTAAAATATTTTATTATATCATAATATAATTTTAAATGATTTTTCAAATATAAAAATTATTTTTAAATAATTTATTTAATATTATAATTAAATAAATTAAATACTTTTAATATTCCAAAAATATTAAATATTTATGAAATATAATAAAAATAATTAAAAACTAATTTTCAGAATTTTTAATAATTTTTAATAATTTATTTTGTATTTTTAATAATTAAAAACTAAAATTTTCTATTTAATAATTAATTTCGCTATAGGTGTTCTTCATGTTCTTGAGCCTTCATAAGACAGTATCGTGTGTGCTACTTTGACCATCGATTTCTTAGTGCGTTTTGTGTTCCTGGACATGTTGTTTGTCAGAGCTTGTAGTGCTAGTGTAGGACTACACGATCCAACAACAAACATAACCAAACATTTCATAACAAAGTAGATCTGATCGTCCAAAATAGCTGTCAGAGCTGTTCTTCATTTTCTGGGCTACCCAGAAATGAAGAACAGTTCGTGTAGCCATATTTAGGCTTCCACAACTTGAAATATGTGTAATGTTTTTATTATCTATAAGCTACAGTAGGTAACCAACATGTAAGTGAAGAGATCTATCAAAAAAAAAAAACACATAAAACAACAACATAATCAACATGTATGCTCCGGTCAAACCATGCCAGTCGACATGTTCATATGTTTTCTGGGTTACCCAGAAAACAGAGAACATGTTCGACTTGCCTGGTTTGACCGTCCACTACGATTACTAAGTTTAATGTTTAGGAAATGTTAAGGCATACATATGTAGGGTAACCTACATACTACAACTTAGACACATAACCATTATCATAACACCAATACACTGACAGATCAAGATGGTCAAAGATGTTGTCAGGCCGGTTCTGGGCTGTTTCTGGGTTACCCAGAAACGCCTGGTCATGGCCGGTCAACAATGTTTGACCTTGAATATCTTGCTACTGGCTTACGATCTGACTTTGATTCCAGTTTCAGGTCAAAGATCTTATAGCATACTACCAGATCAAAGCTTAAAAACACAAAAAAAACATAACAGGACAAGGATCTACAGCCTCTGACATTCACTGTCAGAACACAAAATAAAAATTTTCCAGATTTTGAAGATCTTCAAATCCGAGCCTCTAGATGTTATGGATCTAACATCTATCAACCCAGATCATCATTAGACATCTTATATGACACATTTAACACAAAAAAAACAACATCAAAGATCAGATCATGGACAGAAATTAAAGCTAGGGTTTTATACCTTCTTGATCGATTTCTGATTTTGTGTCGCTGATTTGTTTATGGTGGACGTGGGGCTGTGTTTTGGGACTGAAATGCTAAGAATTTTTGTGGTTTTTAGTGAGAGAGACTCAAAGATGTGAGTTTGTGCAAAATAAGTGGCCAACTGAGATTTTTCTCTCTCCAATTCTATATATAGATGTTATAATGCACATGGCTGCTGAGATTACTTGTTTTGCTGGAGATTTTAAGTCTCTAAAAAGTCAAGGTTAGCTCACCAACTCCAACAACTCATACACTTGTCAAAATCCAATAATTCAAGAGGGTAAAATGGTCTTTTTGCTTGGAAATTTAAGGGCAATCTTGTAATCATGCAAACCCTTAGGGTTTAGGGTTTGGGCTAGGGTTTAAGGTTTGGACCATTTTAGCAAAAATCTAGGATTTCCATTTTAGGGTTTACAAAAAAAATAAAATGAAATAAAAATTAAATAAATTTTAGTTTCTAAAATTTTGAAATTAGGGTTTCCTAATTATGATTAATTTTATAATTACCTTATACAGGAACATTAGGGTTTAATATCTCTAATTATAATTAATATTGCTAAAATAGCAATTAGGGTTTACAATTTGTAATTAGGTCTTATAATTTCTAATTAGGGTTACTAATTATAGAAATTAGGGTTTTCTAGAAATTAATATTTCAAATTGTTAATTAGGCTTTACCTAATTGTTTATACCATCATACAACATCGCTATATAGTAATCTCGAATTCATAATTGAGTTTCAAACTAAGGTTTACACTTAAAATTAGGATTTCTAGAATTTTAATTAGAGTTTACCTAATTAATCAAATCATTATATAATACTCATCATAAAACATATAACACAGTTATATAACAATCTTAAACTCACAACTGATTTTCAAATTAGGGTTTTTCCTTAGTAAAATTAGGGTTTAACCAAATAATATTAGCATTTTGAAATTAAACACCATCATTGACCAATCATCATCAACACGCACATACAGTACATATGTATAGCACTGAAAAATTAAAAGATAATTAATATTATATTATTATTCTCATACCTTGGCAATAATTCAAAATTAGGGTTTGGATTCCATATCTGATTTATTCTTCCTATTTAACCTTAATAATTAAGGTAAAATATTTACTTTAATAATCCATACTAAAATACATATAATAAAATAATAATTATTATTATTTCAAAAAATCACTTCATATATTATTTAAATAATATATGATTATATTTTTATGTTAAATAATTAATAAAAACATTTCTACCTTAAAATTAATTATTATAAGAATATACTTTATAAAAATGAATAATTCTAAAATAAATTCATTTGTAAATAATTATGTAGTAAATATATTTTTTTTTACTTACCACAAAAATACTTATATGCATAATCTTGTACAAATCCTCATCCTTAATATACATATATAAAAAAAAAATTATTCGCAAAATTTCTTATTTATTTATATAGAAATATCGGGTTGTTACATTCACCCTCCCTTATAAAGATTTTGTCCCCGGAATCACCGTTTTAAAACCTATACATACACGACACATAGCATACATAATCAATTCAAGTAGATCTCGATCAACTTTGATCGAACTGATCTTTAACTATTCACATAAAGCTTGTCTTTATGATTAAACAGAAAAATTGGTTTCTAAAAGAACTCAAATTCCTCCTCAAAATTTCTTTATAAAATAATTTACTATATATGGGAAAATCATGCATAATAAAATAAAAGGCATACGAATAATACCTGGAGTTCCAATGCCAGCTGCTGCCGTATCCTGGACTGTCATGTTGAAGATCCTTGCAGTAGATTTTGTCAGCTTGCTAGATGATGTTGGTCCTGTGATTGCCAAAGTTTCGCCGCTTTTTCCCATGTTCCCGCTTTCTGCCTCCGTCCTCCTTTTCGAACAGTCCTTCACCTTATGCTCCTTTGATCCACACAGAAAACACCCATTAACAGTTCTAGGATTGGGGCAGTTGGGAGAGATATGGCCCTCCTGCCCACACTTAAAACATACAAATTTACCTTTCAGACATTCTCCCAAATGGTTCTTTCCGCAGTTCCCACATTGTAATAGCGGCTTCTTCTTTGTACCTTCCTGCTTCACCTGCATACCCCTAAAGTTGTTTCCCTTCCACTTTTCACTCCTACTTCCACTGTTTATTTCAACCTTCCCAGCTCCCTCAACCTTACCCTTATTTCTTCTTTCTTTGTTGTGTAGACTCATGGCCTCACTCCCCTCTTTAGCAATAATAGCTTTCTCCATGAGTGATGCAAATGTAGGGATTTGCAACACTGCCACTTTGTTGTAGAGCCAGGGTTTTAATTCCAGCTCAAACCTTCTGGCTTTCCTAGCCTCCGTATCAACTTGATGCGGAGCAAACCTAGCCAACTCATTAAACTTAGCGGCGTATTCTGACACCATCATATTTTCCTGTTTTAATTCCAGAAATTTTACCTCCATCCTAGCCTGCATACTAGATGAAAAATAGTTTTCGAAAAATAGAGTTTTAAATCTTTCCCAAGCCACTACACCTACACCTGCTCCAGCCCTCGCTTGATTCGCTTCCCACCAAAAATTTGCCTCGCCCTTCATCATGTAGGTGGCAAAAGCTGTCTTTTGCCCCTCAGCTACCCTAGCTAATACAAACGCCTTTTCAATTTCTTTAACCCAAGTTTGGGCTTCGACAGGGTCAGTTGTACCTCTAAATTCGGGCGGTCCTACAGCTTTGAAGTCCTTAAAGTTTGCCAAGCGATTGTCCTGCTAGTTCCCTGTGGCTGGCATTCCTTGTTGCATAGCCTGAGCTACCATGTTTGCGAATTGCTGCATTGGATCTGGTTGTGGTTGTCCCTCGACATTGTTGACAGATTCTTCTGCCCTTTGATTTCTAGTTTGACGTCTTGGCGGCATTATCTGATTAAATAAAATCATAAATTTAACTTATATTCTAAACCTTATCATATAAGTTTAATACTTTAAACTTGTTTCATCACTCAAACATAAATTCATTTTCATTAAGTCGTAGTAATTTACATAACATAGCACATATTTCTATCCCTTTATGACTATAAAAGTCAGGATTTACAAACTTGATCATTACAAAAGTTGAGAACATAACCTTACACAGACATACTAAGCACATATTACATTAAACACACCTACACAACAGAACCTATACTGCCTATTTATTACACCCTTTCCTTGGACAACTTTTCGCCTGATGACCTTCTATTCCACAATTAAAATAGACACATTATGTTGGATTGGGACAATGAGGAGAGAAATGTCCCTTTTGTCCACAATTGTAGCAAACATATTCCCCTTTTCTGCATACACCTTCATGTTTCTTGTCACAATTTGCACACCTTTCTATTCGATTAATTTTTCTTTCGTTGATATCAAGATTTCTTATATCACGGTCTTTCATCTTTCTTTTTCCCTTCTTGCTCGGAGCTGCGCATGCTTTGTTACTTTTAGCTCTAATTTGGTCAATTTGGATTTTAAGCTTATCTTGTTCTTCCATTGTTTCTATTAATGCTTTCCGCAGTTGGCTATTTAGCAGCTTTTCTATTTCCCATAACTGTTCCAAAGAGGAAACCTTATTTCGCAGATTTTGCACTTCGGTTGATGCTTGATCAGCTCCAACTTCAGTGTCTGAATCACTATCAGTTAGTTCTACTATTTTTGGATATGGTACGACATTTTCCACAATAACCACCTCATCGAGGTTGCTTTCATTCTGAGCCTCTATTTCAGCTATTGACTTCGACATCGGCTCCTTCTTTACGATCCAACGATATCCTAATCCTTTTTCACCTGACATCTACACACATAAATTATCCTGATTAGCATATAGTTTCTACACCCAGCAAACAATAGTTTTATATGAGTTATCTTTTATTTTGTTTGACGATGAATTTATCTGATTCATCTCTTTTAAACTCTATATGAGTTATTTATATTTTCAACGTTTCCCTCTATTCTAAGGTTATAGCCTAAGGTCTAACCCACCTAAGGTTTTTAACCCTAAGCTCTAATACCATGATGTGACGCCCCCAAATTTGGATACTTGAAACCCGAACTCGGTGCTTCACGATACCATTTCTATGAGCGGAATAATACTAATAATAATAACAATAATATAGATTTATCAAATTTAATTTACATATTATCAGAGTTTCCCAAATCCCAAGTACGAAACCTTCAACATTCATTACATGATAGTAATAATATTTATCATTCCTATCCTAATAAAGTTTGATTATTACAAAAGATAGCAATAACAGTCATTCAACAACTTTTCCTTTCCCTTTATTCTTGGCAGATCCTTCGGGTTGCTCACTCTTAGCTGAAAATATTTAAATTAAAGCAAGTATGAGCATTTGAGTGCCCAGCAAGTAATAGCAACAATAATAGTTAATTGAATGAATTAAATGTTTTCTTGGACGGATACTTCTACAATGAATCAACAGTTGTGAAGTAATCTGAACTGATAATAAACAACATATTATTTCGATTTCAAATTTTTGAAACTACGTATTGACTATAAATGAGAATCAGTTGACAAACTATGAACATTGTTTTCTATTTTCGAAGAGGTTAAACAGAACTTCATCTGTAAACCGTCATTACTTACGGGCACGGGGGGTGATCAGCCCGTTATGCCCTGTATACATTAAAGAACGAAATTTTCGTCCTGCATTCCCGCCTTAGGCGCATAAAGGTTTTCCATATTTGGGATGTTCATACCAGTCTTGAATCCGAACCAAAATAATTCGGTTGGATAATAATAAAGTTTTATCTTGTTCAACAACAACACTTTTAAATATATGTCTAGCTGGATCAAATAGCTTAGACGACTTTTAATTCAACTTATACATACTGGAAACCGATAAGTATGTATCAACATGTGATAAAATATAATGATTATCCAAGTGGGGACACTTGTATAACCATGTTTTAGAAATTAACGAGCAGAATATATACGTTGATTAACAATAACAGAATAAAGGAACTTGTACCATAATTATAATTTAATAACTTACTTATACAGAATCATTGCACTAGTATATACAAAGGTTGAAATATTTGAACAATTGAAAAGAATAGTAAAGATATTATTTTACGCATGTCCATTGCATAAAGTAAATGCAAAGGGTTAGATACTTGCCTGAAGCGCTGCTTACAACTTGTAATTAAGATCTATCGCTTATCTCACGACCTATCATTAATAAGATCGTTCGTTCGATTTGAACAACATACTATAACACATAACACTGCTTATTGCAGTCAGCACATAACCTAATCACATTGGCACATATGTTTAATAACCATTGAATCACAAATAATCACTTATACAATCAAAATATCTAAGTTCAGATCAATTTCTGAAACATGTCGGTCTACCGACAACTTTATCGGGTAATTATCGAGTCTAAGACTCTATACTATAACTCAATATCCGTAAATATCAGTCATATTATTTTTAAAAGACTTAATATAACTTTTTAAACATTTATTATAGTTTATCATAAATTTTCAAACACCGGAATCATATTTAAATGATTTAAATACTAGTCAACTCTATTATCATTAATATTTAATCAGTATTTAATGAAATCATTTTCAAAATATTAAAGTTATGTATAATAACTCAATTTACTTTTAAAGTATTAATATTACCCTTAAATAATTTTTAAAACATTTAAAATCATTTTTAAATAATTAACATTAATATTAAAGTATTAATGTTTCATTTATCAAAATATTAAAAGTCATTAAGTATAATTTAAAATATTTTTAATTCATTTATATCCTTCTTAAATGATTTTTAAATTAATAAAACATTTTAAAACTATTTATTTAATATAATTATTAAATAAATTTAATATCATTAATAATAACTTAATAATAATTAGTATTTAATTATTAATGAAATTATTCTCTAAATATTAAAAGTTATGTTTTATAACTTAAAATATCTTTAAACACTTTATTTTTATTTAAAATGATTATTATAATATTAAAATAATTTTTAAACTAAATTATTTAATCTAATTATTAAATAACTTTAATATTATTAATAATGATCAATTCATGAAATTTACCTTTAAATATTAAAGTTATATTTTATAACTTAAAATACTTTTAAATACCTTATTATTATTTAAAATGATTTTTAATACCATAAAATCATTTTTAATTAATTTATTTAATTCATTTGGTAAATAATTCAATTATCATTAATATTAATTTATTAATGAAATTTATCACAAAATATTAAAAGTCATTAAAAATAACTTAAAATATTTTATTTTATCATAATATAATTTTAAATGATTTTTCAAATATAAAAATCATTTTTAAATAATTTATTTAATATTATAATTAAATAAATTAAGTACTTTTAATATTCCAAAAATATTAAATATTTATGAATTATAATAAAAATAATTAAAAACTAATTTTCGGAATTTTTAATAATTTTTAATAATTTATTTTGTATTTTTAATAATTAAAAAATATTTTTTTTATTTAATAATTAATTTCTAAAAAACATTAAATAATCTGTCGCTAAAGACCACCTATAGCGACAGAACCGTCGCTATAGGTGTTCTTCATGTTCTTGAGCCTTCATAAGACAGTATCGTGTGTGCTACTTTGACCATCGATTTCTTAGTGCGTTTTGTGTTCCTGGACATGTTGTTTGTCAGAGCTTGTAGTGCTAGTGTAGGACTACACAATCCAACAACAAACATTTCATAACAAAGCAGATCTGATCGTCGAAAATAGCTGTCAGAGCTGTTCTTCATTTTCTGGGTTGCCCAGAAATGAAGAACAGTTCGTGTAGCCATATTTAGGCTTCCACAACTTGAAATATGTGTAATGTTTTTATGATCTATAAGCTACAGTAGGTAACCAACATGTAAGTGAAGAGATCTATAAAAAAAAACACATAAAACAACAACATAATCAACATGTATGCTCCGGTCAAACCATGTCAGTCGACATGTTCATATGTTTTATGGGTTACCCAGAAAACAGAGAACATGTTCGACTTGCCTGGTTTGACCGTCCACTACGATTACTAAGTTTAATGTTTATGAAATGTTAAGGCATACATATGTAGGGTAACCTACATACTACAACTTAGACACATAACCATTATCATAACACCAATACACTGACAGATCAAGATGGTCAAAGATGTTGTCAGGCCGGTTCTGGGCTGTTTCTGGGTTACCCAGAAACGCCTGGTCATGGTCGGTCAACCATGTTTGACCTTGAATATCTTGCTACTGGCTTACGATCTGACTTTGATTCCAGTTTCAGATCAAAGATCTTATAGCATACTACCATATCAAAGCTTAAAAACACAAAAAAACATAACAGGACAAGGATCTACAGCCTCTGACATTCACTATCAGAACACAAAACAAAAATTTTCCAAATTTTGAAGATCTTCAAATCCGAGCCTCTAGATGTTATGGATCTAACATCTATCAACCCAGATCATCATTAGACATCTTATATGACACATTTAACACAAAAAAACAACATCAAAGATCAGATCATGGACATAAATTAAAGCTAGGGTTTTATACCTTCTTGATCGATTTCTGATTTTGTGTTGCTGATTTGTTTATGGTGGACGTGGGGCTGTGTTTTGGGACTGAAATGCTAAGAAATTTTGTGGTTTTTAGTGAGAGAGACTCAAGGATGTGAGTTTGTGCAAAATAAGTGGCCAAATGAGATTTTTCTCTCTCCAATTCTATATATAGATGTTATAATGCACATGGCTGCTGAGATTACTTGTTTTGCTGGAGATTTTAAGTCTATAAAAAGTCAAGGTTAGCTCACTAACTCCAACAACTCATACACTTGTCAAAATCCAATAATTCAAGAGGGTAAAATGGTCTTTTTGCTTGGAAATTTAAGGGCAATCTTGTAATCATGCAAACCCTTAGGGTTTAGGGTTTGGACCATTTTAGCAAAAATCTAGGATTTCCATTTTAGGGTTTACAAAAAAATAAAATGAAATAAAAATTAAATAAATTTTAGTTTCTAAAATTTTGAAATTAGGGTTTCCTAATTATGATTAATTTTATAATTACCTTATACAGGAACATTGGGGTTTAATATCTCTAATTATAATTAATATTGTTAAAATAGCAATTAGAGTTTATAATTTGTAATTAGGTCTTATAATTTCTAATTAGGATTACTAATTATAGAAATTAGGGTTTTCTAGAAAATAATATTTCAAATTGTTAATTAGGGTTTACCTAATTGTTCATACAATCATACAACATCGCTATATAGTAATCTCGAATTCATAATTGAGTTTCAAACTAGGGTTTACACTTAAAATTAGGATTTCTAGAATTTTAATTAGAGTTTACCTAATTAATCAAATCATTATATAATACTCATCATAAAACATATAACACGGTTATATAACAATCTAATACTCACAACTAATTTTCAAATTAGGGTTTTTCCTTAGTAAAATTAGGGTTTAACCAAATAATATTAGCATTTTGAAATTAAACACCATCATTGACCAATCATCATCAACACGCACATACAGTACATATGTATAGCACTGAAAAATCAAAAGATAATTAATATTATATTATTATTCTCATACCTTGTCAATAATTCAAAATTAGGGTTTGGATTCCATATCTGATTTATTCTTCCTATTTAACCTTAATAATTAAGGTAAAATATTTACTTTAATAATCCATACTAAAATTCATATAATAAAATAATAATAATTATTATTTTTAAAAATCACTTCATATATTATTTAAATAATATATGATTATATTTTTATGGAAAATAATTAATAAAAACATTTCTACCTTAAAATTAATTATTATAAGAATATACTTTATAAAAATGAATAATTCTAAAATAAATTCATTTGTAAATAATTATGTAGTAAATATATATATTTTTTACTTACCACAAAAATACTTATATGCATAATCTTGTACAAATCCTCATCCTTAATATACATATATAAAAAAAAATTATTCGCAAAATTTTTTATTTATTTATATAGAAATATCGGGTTGTTACAGATGGCGTTCTATAACCTAATCCTATCAGAATGTCGTAGTATTTTAGCTACGTGAAGGAATTAAAGTGTTTGAATTTCCAAGACGAAAATAAAAGCTTTCCGAGAAATTTTTTGAAAAATACTATTCACGCATCTTTGCTCGGGAATTATTTTTGAACTTCCGAGAAATATGTAATGATAGAATATCAAGGGGAGATGGATTATGTAATAATAATTCGAGTATGGAAAACACAGTTTTTGGCCTGCGGACTTAATTCGAGAAAGTTAGGAAAAGTAAAGTATTAACTAGTTAAAACAATGATCGTATAATATGTAGGTATTGTACGAGGTAATGAATACGAGTATGATACAAAGTATTATACGAGTATGTATGAATGATGGTATGTCGTATATGAGGAACGAGTATACGAGTTAGAATCCGAGATTAATACGTAAATAATACGTTCTAAGGCTTTATGCCAAATGTGTTTGATTTGTTGGATTGTGTAGGAAATGTAAAGCCCAATAGGGATTAAGGTGCAAGCCCAAGTGTAAGCAATGATAAGGTCCAAGTGTTTGTTAAATACAAGCCCAAAGCATAAGTTAATATAATTGAACTTAAAGCTCAAAGTAAGGATCCAATGGGTAAGTATGACCCATGGGGCAACCCACATGATCACATGGGTGATCTTGGTGGGCAAACAAGGGATAAGATTTGTGATAAGCAAGTAAACTTGAAGGCTAAGTAATGAATAGTAAGGAGGTGGCTTAAGGAGGTGGATTAAGGAGGTGGGATTGGTTTATTGACCATTATGCCCTAACCTTGAAAATCCTATAAATAGAAGGAATGTTGGATCATTTTACACTTGTTCATTTCATCCAACATTTGCAACTTATTTGTTAGAGAGAATAAGTAAGAAAAAAACTAGACTTTTATTAGTAGAAAAGAAGAAGAACAAGCTTGATCATCAAGGGTAAGACTTCTATATCATTAATCTTCCAACTCTTTAATACTAGTTTGATAGAGAAGTGTGGATTAGTGAAGTATGTACGGTAGGAAGTAAAAAGAATGGTTAATCAAAGGACTTAAACCTTAATAAGCCATGAATAAGCAATTCGTTCATATATAAGTTATAAATTAAGGAAGAACTTGTAATATGTTTACATTAATGAAGGTTGTATGATAAGAAGAAGCAAGGATGGTGGTTAAAAGATTAAAACCATGATAAGTAATGTGAAATAAAATTATAAGTAGTTTATACTCTTATAAGTTATAAACTCATGAAGAACAAGTAATAACTTATCATGTAAATAAGTTAATGAAATATGTGACTCCCCCGAAATAGGTATATAACACCCATTCTGAGTCACCAAATATATGGTACAGAAACAAATATAACTTCATTAATACAATTATCGTGCAAAATACGACAACACATAAACTGTGAGTTTAAATACAAATATAGTCTAATAGCCAGTATTCAAACTCAAAAGGAGTCCTCATTACAATTATTATCACACTATTTTTTAAAATAGTGAGGACTGCTAAAACAAATGATTGAAAATATTACTCTGCTCCCCGACTAGTTCCCGCTATATTCTCGCCTATTGAGAAGAAAAATGGAACAAAAAGGAAAAGGGTGAGCTCAATTAGCCCAGTAAAGAATATTATGACTAAGATAATATACAATAAATTATCATTAGTCTTCAACAGGGAAAAATCTGATAGAATATAATAGATAATAAGTTTTAGATCAACAACTGCAGCGGAAATATCAATTCATTAGAAGAGTCAAGTAGAGCATGAATTCTACTATCTTCTAAGATTTAAAAGTCCATCATCAATATTTTATCCCTGTAACATCAATCAATATACATCTTGAATCAAATATTCATCTTTGCACTACAGGCCAAAAGATAGTCATTTATATCACCAGTTGGTCATGTTCATCTCAACACCTGTTCATCTTTGCACTACGGGCCAAAGATATTCATCAGTTAATCATTCATCTTTGCACAACAGGCCAAAGATATTCAGTAATATCATCATTTAGGACTGAGGATGATGAAAAATATCTTAAAGAAAATGAATCCAGTGAGACAAAAGGACAAATATTAGGGATTCGTACTACAATTTATCCAAGTTCAAAAATACTCCATAATAATCAATTGTGGAGCAGAATTCAAAAATAAAGATCAAAACATGGATACAATCAAAGATAGTAACCATACTAGACATCTTGGACAAAGAAGAGAAAATTTTAATTTTCTGTGAATAGTATCGTATTCGTGAATAGTGCCGTATACGTGAATAGTAACCCCGACACAAAAAGGTAGAAATTCCATAATAAAATTCATATATATTAATATTTCGGCATAATGATATTGAAGGAAATAATATCATTTACGAAGAAAATAACATCCATTACCTCAAAAGAACAGTACTTTCGGCTGAAATATCAGGTATAAGTGTGACGCCCCCAAAAATATGTGACGCCCCCAAAATTAGGTATACATCACCCATCTTGGGTCGTCAGATACATATTACAGAATACAAATAAAACTTACTCATACAACTGTCGTGTACAATACGACAAAACATAAACTGTGAGTTTGAATACAAATATTATCTTTTAGAGAGTATTCATACTCAAAAGGAGTCCTCATTACATTTATTAACACACTATTACATAGAATAGTGAGGACTACTAACTAATACTATCATTCGGACCATCACTCCGTTCCCCGACTTGCCCCAGCTACGTTCTCATTTCCTGAAGAGAATAGTGAAAGAAAGGGTGAGCTCAACTAGCCCAGTAAGAAATATTATGACTAAGATAATGCAGAATAAATTATCATTAGCCTTCAACAATGTTAAACTGATAAAATATAATAGACATCAAGTTTAACTGCAGCGGAACAAGCAATCCATTAAAAGAGTCAAGTAGAAAATAAACTCTACTATCTTTTATGATTTAAAATGTTTTTAAACACTGTGATCGCTGGGACTCAGCTTAATAAAATAATACACATCATCGAATCACCCCTGCACTATGGCCAAGGATATTCGTGTATTCATTAATGGTCATGATCATGCCAACAACTGTCCATCAATGCACTACGAGTCAATGAGGACTTTTACTATATCATTTGTAATATTACGGTCATGATTATACCGAATAATCCCTGGTCATAATCATACCAAGTCCATCTATGCACTACAGGCCACAGATGACTTTTAACATTTTATAAACATGAGGATGATGACAATGATATAAGAATTCAATAAAACAAGTTCAAGAAATAATTTATCCAAGAATTAACAACGTCCAAATTGTCAACATGATACTGCTTTGTGAAGTAAAATTTAAGAATGCTTAGAAGAATATTTTCATGAAAAGATACTGGATGAACCGCAATTATCAAGGATATTCCACTAATTTCATGGAGTATAGAAGTTAAAACTTAACCAACTGAGTATAATAAAGAATGGAATAACAAAAGAAATCACCCGGCATGCGATAGACCGCACAGACAGGTTATTCCCACAGGATAATAAATAATGGAACCAGGTCCGGCGTAAACGCACAGACAGGATATTCCGACAGAATAATAAATAATAGAACCAGGTCCGGCGTAAACGCACAGACAGGATATTCCGACAGAATAATAAATAATGGAACCAGGTCCGGTGTAAAACACACAGACAGGATGTTCTAATAGAATAATAACAAGATGGAACCAGGTCCGATGTAAAACACACAGACAGGATGTTCCAACAGAATAATAATAAAAACGAAACCAGGTCCGGTGTAAAACACACAGACAGAATGTTCCAACAGAATAACAGAAGAATTTCACGAAGTATAGGGTAGACCGCCTATACAGGTTATTCCAACAGAATAATAAAAAATGAAATAACAACAGTTCTCTTCATGAATAAAAAAGAATAACACCCCTTACCGTTTTAAAGAAGAGCTGAAATAAGGAAGTAGTTAAGTAGCAGAATACTCTTCTTCTCTCTCTCTATAGTTTCTCTCTCTAGAGTTCAGTGAATTCGTAAGAAATAATGAAGGAATGAGCTGCTATTTATAGAAAAATAGAATGCATAGTAACTAATCCATGAACGGTCCAGAATGATTACTTTAATATGACGGTCCATATTTAAAGAAAAATCTTTTAAATAAAATATAATATATTCAATTTATAGAATAACTTTAATAAAGTATTCTGTTTTATATAAAAAGATGTTTCTGTTTTATTACGTTAATAATACGAATAAAACAAAACGTCATTATCGCTAAATAATTCATATTATTAACTGACAATAATTGAATCAAAATGAGTGACTTCTCACATAAGCATTAATAATCAATACCGTGTGCTACTATGCAACCAGACGTATTACTGTACTTTTACTACCGAGTAGTTCAACAGTATCAATGATAAAACTTTCGCCGTTATTTTTAATAAAATATTTTTGTCATTTTCTCAATCCGACAATAATTTCATTGTGGGGTCAACCAATGATTGTGCCGTTGTACGAATATTCCATGTTAAAACGAATATTTTTCGACCAATCGAATATTATATAACTACTTGCGTACTTTGCAAAATTTATAAATATTACCCACAACTATAACATTATATCAAATTAACTCCATAATATTCAAAAATGATATTTATAGAAAATTCATCTTTATTTATAAAAGTTAGGGTCTTACAGCCTCCCCTTCTAATGAAATATCTCCCTCAAAATTAGGGTACGTACCTGGTATGTCGAGGAGGTAAGGATACCTTGATTTCATTTCATATTCTAACTCCCAAGTAATTTCCTCAATATCGTGGTTTCTCCATAAAACTTTGACTTGAGGTATGACCTTGGAGCATAGAATATGTTCCTTCTTATCCAATATTTGAATAGGAACTTCTTTATACGTCAAATCCTCCGCTATTTCGTCCAGTTCTAACTCAATAATGTGGTTCGGGTCTTCCACATATTTGCGTAACATGGATATGTGAAAAACGTTATGAACACGAGACATACTTGGCAGTAAAGCGAGTCTATAAGCCACAGTTCCTACTCGATCGAGGATTAAAAATGGATCGATGAATCGAGGATTGAGCTTTCCTCTCTTTTCAAATCTCGTAACTCCTTTCCATGGAGCAACACGTAAGAACACGTGTAAGACCCCAAATTATTAATAAATGAAATTTAATTTCCTCTATTTATTATTCTGAAATAGTAAGAGTTGATTTGATTAATGTGGTTAGTTATGGGTAAAATGCGCAAATATTTTAGTGGTTATAAAATATTCATTGTTGTCGGAGAATATTTGTTTGATCGTGGAATATTCTTGTTGTCGGAGAATATTCGTACGACGGCGCAGCCTTGTGTGGGCCCCATAACAGAAAACGATTGGATGAAGAAAACGACAAAAATAAGTTGTTTATAAATAACGGCGTAGTTGTTACCGTTAATACTGTTGGAATACCCGGTGGTTAAAACACGGTAATACGCGTAGCACACGGTATTGCACCAATTATTGATTCTTACGTAAGAAGGCACTACTCAATAATTGTTACAGTAATTACTATTCAATATTGTATTTTATTGATTCAATAATTGCTGCGTTGATATTTTATATTACTGTTGTTTCAATAATTGTCACTACGCAGTATTTTTCATTATCGGAGCAATAATTCATATTATCTGAATAATATTATTAGATAACATTATTGGCAATGTCTAGAAAGTTCTGTTTAAGGAGAGGTTTGGTCATCTAATTACGCGCCAGTAAGGAGAAATCCTTATTGGAAAGCCCCCTCTTTCCTGGAAACTGCCTAGTTGCCAGTATTGTGGTTCTGTAATATTATTTGTGTATAATTAATTATTGATTTATATGATGAGAAAAAAAGTGATTTAATGTGGATATAGATAGAAAAAAAATTTAATGTGACAATTGTTGAAAATTAATATTTTATCTTTTTCTGATAAAATAATTCATTTAAATATATTATTTTAATAATATATTGATGATGGTATTTTTACAATGAATGTGGGATATATGAGTATATGAGGAGGAAGAGTATTTTTGTGGCATTAAATGATTAACACATGTTTTGTGTGTTGGTGGACATAATTCTTGACCGAAAATTTATTATTGATTGTAAAATCGCCCGTTTGTAAATTTCGGTCAATTTCTGTTTAGAATTTGGAAAAACTTTCTTCTACAAAGTTGTAGAGAATTGAATTTCCTATAAAAACTCGCGAGATTCGAATTTTCTGACAAACGGGCTATTTATTATGAATTATTTAAGTTCTGAAGTTCCGAAATAATTGATTTTTGGAAGTTTTAATTATTATTTTTAAGAAAAACATTTTTTTCAATTGAGGGGCATGTGTTAAATGGTTGAAATCAGCTGGTGGTGTGCTTAGGAATTTTGTTTATAAATAATATTATTATATTCAATTTTTTGCTTTGGTGTTCTAAGCATTTTCCTATAAATAGGGTGCTTAGGTTAGAATTGAAAAACACACCAGAAACACAAGTTTCTCTCTATTTCTCTATCTATATCGAGCGTATTCTTGTGAGTATTTGATACTTTGAGTGTTGCTATACGGTGCAAGTTTCCTTCAGCACTATATCCAGTATTCCAGTCAGAAGTACCGTCTTTCCGAGATAAGGGATGTTATTTCTTCTTAAATGATATTATTTTTTTCAATATCATTATGCCGAAGTATTGATCTGAACTTTTTATCAAATTTGGAACTTTTCATGTCGGGATTACTATTCATGAGTTACTATTCACGAGTTACTATTCACCGAAAAATGAAATTTCCTTCTTTTCGTCCAAATATCTATTCTGGATACTAGCTTTGATTGTATCCATGTTTTGATCATTCTTAAATTTTACTTCACTATGATAAGGTATTTTTGGACATGGATAAATCGAAATACGAATCCTTAATATTTGTTATTTTGTTTCACTGGATTCGTTTTCTTTAAAATATTTTTCATCATCCTCAGTCTTAAATGATGATATAACTGAATATCTTTGGCCTGTAGTGCAAAGATGAATAATTTCTGATGAATATCTTTGGCCCGTAGTGCAAAGATGAACAGGTGTTGAGGTGAACATGACCAACTGATGGATATCTTTGGCCTGTAGTGCAAAGATAACTATTTGATTCAAGATATTTATGGATTGATGTTACAGGGATAAAATGTTGATGATGGGCTTTTAAATTCATAGATAATCGTAGATTTCATTCTCTACGTAACTTCTCTATGAATTATTATTTTCCGCTACGAATATTGAATTAAAACTTGTTGTCTATTGTATTCTATTAAATTTTTTCCCTGTTGAAGACTAACGATAATTTGTTGTATATTATCTTAGTCATAATATTCTTTAGTGGGCTAGTTGAGCTCACCCTTTTCCTTGTTGTTCCATATTCTTCTCAGGAGGCCAGAATGTAGCAGGTACTAGTCGGGGTATGGAATGAAGGTTCTAGGAAGTTGTTTTAGTAGTCCTCAACATTTTTTTTGTAAAATATTGTTCCAATAATTGTAATGAGGACTTATTTGAGTGTGTGTATTGTCTAGATGACAATATTTGTATTTACACTCATAATTTTTATGTTGTATAAATAAAGTTGTAGTTGTTTCTGTACCATGTTATTGACGACTCAGAATAGGTGTTGTATACCTGTTTTGGGGGCGTCACAGTTGGTATCAGAGCTTAGGGATATGATCTCTGGCGGAGATCGGGGAATAGAACTAGGAGGGGAGAGACGAGTAAATCCTTCGCTAGTGTGTCCTACCTAAGCTTATTTGTTGGTTGGTCATAATATATGGATATTATGTGATTTGTTAATTTGTTAAATTAACCCTTGTTTTATGGCAATATTTGAGAATGTCGACTGAGAATGTTAACAGTGGAGTAAATGAAACCGTGGAGACACCTGTACTCACCAACGAGGAGAACGTGCAACAGGCTGGCAATGTTCCTCCTGTGAACAACACCACTGAGCAGACGGTGAACGATGAGATGTTTAGAAGCTTTTTGCAATTCATGCAAAACCAGACGAAGGAGATTTCTGTTCAAAATATAGGAAGAAACAATGGCAACGCACAGCTGGTCACAGCCAAGCAGTTCAAAGAGTTGGGACCACCAGAATTCTGGGGAAAGCCGGATCCGATTAAGGCGGAGACATGGTTCAAGCAAATTACCAAGATATTTGATGTCTTGGGATGCACGGAGGAACAGAAGGTTCCATTCGCCACCTTTATGTTCCGTGGTGAGGCAGACTACTGGTGGGAATCTGTGAAGCGTACCCATCCAGCTGCACTCAGCATGTCTTTGGAGATATTTCAGAAGCTATTCAATGACAAGTACTTTCCTGAAAGTATTCGTCATATGAAGGAGGTAGAGTTTATTAGACTGGAGCAGAATAACATGACGGTGTCCCAGTACGAGGCGAAGTTTGTGGAGTTATCTAGGTTTGCACCTCATTTGGTGGAGAATGAGGAACGTATAACACGGATGTTTCTGAGAGGTTTGAAACCCGGCATACGTCAATATCTCATTTCTCATAAATTTTCTCTCTATTCAGATGTTGTCAACAGGGCTCAATTGTTGGAGCGAGATAACGAGTATGGTCAACCGAGGGACCACAGCCAGGATCATATCGGTGACAACAGTCATCAGAACAATGATAATCAGCGGAGAAAGAAAAGTACAGACAAGAACGGCAACCACTCTGGTGGTAATCGTGGCTATGAAAATAGAAGAAGCGAGTCGGGAGGAGATTTTAAAAAGAGGAGATTCAACAATGATAATACGAAGACGTCAGCACCAGCAGCAACTGGTTCCAAGGGAGGAGAACGACCACCGGTCATATGCTATAAATGTGGAAAAGAGGGACATATCAGCCCAAACTGTCCACAACAGTTCAAGGTATGCTATAATTGTGGAAAGGAAGGACATATCGCTCGAGATTGTACGATAGCGAAACCAAGTTCAGCGGGGACGGTGACTCAAAAGGCTGCCCCAGAAAAGTCAAAGTCAACGGTTCCTGGAAGAGCGTTTGTCGTGACTGGTCAACATGCGAGGAACCCAAACGAGGTGATCACGGGTAAGCTAATCATAAATTCATGTGAAGTTTATACCTTACTAGATACCGGTGCTACCCATTCATTTATTTCTCCTGCTTGTGCTCAACGTTTAAACTTGACTCCAGAGAAATTAGACTTTGATTTATCTGTGGAGACTCCGTTAGGGGAAACTTTCATCACATCCACTGTTTATAAATCTTGTTTGATCCAAGTTGGCACCATCACCTTACCTGTTGACCTTATCTCTTTAAAGATACTTGCATTTGACGTGATTTTAGGAATTGATTGGTTAACTACTCATCATGCCAAAATTGATTATTTTCGTAAGGTGGTTAGTTTTCATATTCCTAATCAACCTGTTGTTCGAATTCAAGCAACAAAGCCATTAAAATCAATCACTGTCATATCAAGTCATAAAGCCATTCGTTTATTGAAAAACGGATGTCAAATTTTCCTAGCCCATGTTATGGATTTGAATAAAGACACGTCAAATTTGAATAATATTCCTGTTGTTAGTAACTTTCCTGACGTATTTCTTGAAGAACTTCCCGGTCTACCCCCAGAACGTGAAGTTGAATTCTTTATTGATCTTGAACTTGGTACAAAGCCCATTTCTAAAACCCCATATCGAATGGCTCCTATTGAACTTCAGGAGTTAAAAGTCCAACTACAAGAGTTGTTGGACATCGGTTTCATTCGTCCTAGTACATCTCCTTGGGGTGCTCCTGTTTTATTTGTAAAGAAGAAAGACGGGAGTATGCGACTTTGTATCGATTACCGGGAATTAAACCATGTCACCATCAAGAATAGGTATCCGCTACCTCGTATTGATGACCTGTTTGACCAGTTACAAGGAGCACAATTCTTTTTAAAAATTGATCTTCGTTCTGGATATCATCAGTTGAAGGTTAAAACTGAGGATATTCCGAAGACTGCCTTTAGAACTCGGTACGGGCATTATGAATTCTTAGTCATGTCTTTTGGATTGACTAATGCTCCTGCGGCTTTCATGGATATGATGAACCGAGTATTCAAGGATTATTTGGATCAGTTCGTTGTTGTCTTTATTGATGACATCCTCATATATTCCAAAAGCCGTGAAGATCATGAGCACCATTTGAAGCTGGTACTCCAAAGGCTGCGTGAAAACAAGTTATATGCTAAGTTGAAGAAATGCGAGTTCTGGCTTGAGGAAGTAGCATTCCTAGGGCACGTGGTGTCAAAACATGGAGTATCTGTGGACCCGGCGAAGATTGAAGCAATACAAAGCTGGGAGCAACCGAAGACGGTGACCGATGTACGTAGCTTTCTAGGCTTAGCTGGTTATTATCGGAGATTCGTAGAAGGGTTTTCTCGAATCGCTACCCCGTTAACTCAGCTGACTCGGAAGGATATCAAATTCGTATGGAACGAAGAATGCGAGAAGAGTTTCCAAGAGCTTAAGAGGAGACTCATTTCGGCACCTGTTCTGACAATACCATCTGGTTCGGATGGATTTGTTATCTACAGCGATGCTTCAGGCAAAGGGTTAGGATGTGTTCTCATGCAACGTGGGAAAGTCATAGCCTATGCCTCGCGACAACTTAAAGAATATGAGAGGAATTATCCTACTCATGATCTAGAGTTGGCAGCAGTCGTTTTCGCACTAAAGATCTGGAGGCACTATCTATATGGGGAGAAGGTGGAGATTTATTCAGACCATAAAAGCCTCAAATATTTCTTCACTCAAAAAGAACTCAACATGCGACAACGACGTTGGCTCGAGCTGTTGAAAGATTACGACCACACTATTCAATACCATCCTGGAAAAGCAAACGTGGTAGCTGACGCGTTGAGTAGAAGATCATATGCAGGAACGAGTGCGATGATGTCAAGTATACGCGTAGAACCAACTTTAATCGATAAAGTTAAAGTTGCTCAAGCTACAGACCCGGAGCTGATGCGTATGAAGAAGAAAGTGCAAGAAGGTGCTATTCCAGAAGCAAGAATCGATGAAGAAGGAATACTTCGAGTCCACTCCAGACTTTGTGTTCCTAACGATTCTGATTTAAAGTACAAGATCATGATGGAGGCACACAATACACCATTTGCAATCCATCCTGGAAGTACTAAAATGTATCGTGATCTTCGACATACATTTTGGTGGAACAATATGAAGAGAGAGATTGCAAAGTTTATCTCGAGGTGTTTAACTTGTCAACGTGTAAAGGCGGAGCATCAAGTACCAAAGGGTCCATTGCAACCACTTGAGATTCCGAAATGGAAGTGGGAACACATTACCATGGATTTTGTTACGGGTCTTCCCACGGTTTCTCAAGGCATAAATGCTATTTGGGTTATAGTTGATAGATTAACCAAGTCTGCTCATTTCTTACCGATACGGGAGACTTATTCCCTTGAACGTCTTGCTAGTATGTACGTGAATGAGATTGTAAGGTTGCATGGCATGCCAGTATCCATAGTTTCGGATCGTGACCCAAGATTCACTTCAAGATTTTGGGTTAGCTTGCAAAAAGCTATGGGCACGGATTTACGGTTCAGTTCGGCATACCATCCTCAAACGGACGGGCAATCAGAGAGGACCATTCAAACTCTTGAAGATCTATTAAGACTTTGTGTCCTCGATTTCAAAGGAAGTTGGGATAAGTACCTACCATTGGTAGAATTCTCCTACAACAACAGTTATCAGGCAAGTATAGGTGTGGCTCCCTTTGAAGCATTGTATGGACGAAAGTGTCGCTCTCCAGTATGTTGGGATGAGGTGGGAGAAGCAACGTTGTTGGGACCAGAGTTGGTACGAATGACTACAGAGAAGATCCAAATGATTCGACAACGTATACAAACGGCACAGGATCGACAAAAGAGTTATGTGGATCTTCATCGAAAGGACGTGGAATTTGACATTGGGGATCATGTATTATTACGTGTAGCTCCATGGAAAGGAGTTACAAGATTTGGGAAGAGAGGAAAGCTCAATCCACAATTTATTGGCCCATTTCAGATTCTTGACCGAGTAGGAAATGTGGCCTATAGACTTGCGTTACCTCCAAGTATGTCTCGTGTTCATAATGTTTTTCATATATCTGTGCTTCGTAAATATGTGAAAGACCCGAACCACGTTATTGAGTTAGAACCGGACGAGATAGCCGAAGACTTAACGTACGAGGAGATACCTGTCAAGATCATGGATAAGAAGGAGCATGTCCTACGCACGAAGGTCATACCACAAGTTAAAGTTTTGTGGAGAAATCATGCTATTGAGGAAATGACCTGGGAGTTGGAAACGGAAATGAAAGCGAGGTATCCTCATCTTTTCGAAACACCAGGTACGTATGTCAATTTCGAGGACGAAATTTCATAAGGAGGGGAGGTTGTAAGACCCCAAATTATTAATAAATGAAATTTAATTTCCTCTATTTATTATTCTGAAATAGTAAGAGTTGATTTGATTAATGTGGTTAGTTATGAGTAAAATGCGCAAATATTTTAGTGGTTATAAAATATTCATTGTTGTCGGAGAATATTTGTTTGATCGTGGAATATTCTTGTTGTCGGAGAATATTCGTACGACGGCGCAGCCTTGTGTGGGCCCCATAACAGAAAACGATTGGATGAAGAAAACGACAAAAATAAGTTGTTTATAAATAACGGCGTAGTTGTTACCGTTAATACTGTTGGAATACCCGGTGGTTAAAACACGGTAATACGCATAGCACACGGTATTGCACCAATTATTGATTCTTACGTAAGAAGGCACTACTCAATAATTGTTACAGTAATTACTGTTCAATATTGTATTTTATTGATTCAATAATTGCTGCGTTGATATTTTATATTACTGTTGTTTCAATAATTGTCACTACGCAGTATTTTTCATTATCGGAGCAATAATTCATATTATCTGAATAATATTATTAGATAACATTATTGGCAATGTCTAGAAAGTTCTGTCTAAGGAGAAGTTTGGTCATCTAATTGCGCGCCAGTAAGGAGAAATCCATATTGGAAAGCCCCCTCTTTCCTAGAAACTGCCTGGTTGCCAGTACTGTGGTTCTATAATATTATCTGTGTATAATTAATTATTAATTTATATGATGAGAAAAATAGTGATTTTATGTGGATATAGATAGAAAAAAATTTTAATGTGACAATTGTTGAAAATTAATATTTTATCTTTTTCTGATAAAATAATTCATTTAAATATATTATTTTAATAATATATTGATGATGGTATTTTTACAATGAATGTGTGATATATGAGTATATGAGGAGGAAGAGTATTTTTGTGGCATTAAATGATTAACACATGTTTTGTGTGTTGGTGGACATAATTCTTGACCGAAAATTTATTATTGACTTTAAAATCGCCCGTTTGTGAATTTCGGTCAATTTTTGTTTAGAATTTGGAAAAACTTTCTTATGCAAAGTTGTAGAGAATTGAATTTCCTATAAAAACTCGCGAGATTCGAATTTTCTGACAAAAGGGCTATTTATTATGAATTATTGAAGTTCTGAAGTTCCGAAATAATTGATTTTTGGAAGTTTTAATTATTATTTTTAAGAAAAACGTTTTTTTCAATTGAGAGGCATGTGTTAAATGGTTGAAATCAGCTGGTGGTGTGCTTAGGAATTTTGTTTATAAATAATATTATTATATTCAATTTTCTGCTTTGGTGTTCTAAGCATTTTCCTATAAATAGGGTGCTTAGGTTAGAATTGAAAAACACACCAGAAACACAAGTTTCTCTCTATTTCTCTATCTATATCGAGCTTATTCTTGTGAGTAATTGATACTTTGAGTGTTGCTATACGGTGCAAGTTTCCTTCAGCACTATATCCAGTATTCCAGTCAGAAGTACCGTCTTTCCGAGGTAAGGGATGTTATTTCTTCTTAAATGATATTATTTTTTTCAATATCATTATGCCGAAGTATTGATCTGAACTTTTTATCAAATTTGGAACTTTTCATGTCGGGATTACTATTCATGAGTTACTATTCACGAGTTACTATTCACGAGTTACTATTCACCGAAAAATGAAATTTCCTTCTTTTCGTCCAAATATCTATTCTGGATACTAGCTTTGATTGTATCCATGTTTTGATCATTCTTGAATTTTACTTCACTATGATAAGGTATTTTTGGACATGGATAAATCGAAATACGAATCCTTAATATTTGTTATTTTGTTTCACTGGATTCGTTTTCTTTAAAATATTTTTCATCATCCTCAGTCTTAAATGATGATATAACTGAATATCTTTGGCCTGTAGTGCAAAGATGAATAATTTCTGATGAAAATCTTTGGCGCGTAGTGCAAAGATGAACAGGTGTTGAGGTGAACATGACCAACTGATGGATATCTTTGGCCTGTAGTGCAAAGATAACTATTTGATTCAAGATATTTATTAATTGATGTTACAGGGATAAAATATTGATGATGAGCTTTTAAATTCATAGATAATCGTAGATTTCATTCTCTACGTAACTTCTCTATGAATTATTATTTTCCGCTGCGAATATTGAATTAAAACTTGTTGTCTATTGTATTCTATTAAAATTTTTCCTTGTTGAAGACTAACGATAATTTGTTGTATATTATCTTAGTCATAATATTCTTTACTGGGCTAGTTGAGCTCACCCTTTTCCTTGTTGTTCCATTTTCTTCTCAGGAGGCGAGAATGTAGCAGGTACTAGTCGGGGTATGGAATGAATGTTCTAGGAAGTTGTTTTAGTAGTCCTCACCATTTTTTTTGTAAAATATTGTTCCAATAATTATAATGAGGACTTATTTGAGTGTGGGTATTGTCTAGATGACAATATTTGTATTTACACTCACAATTTTTATGTTGTATAAATAAAGTTGTAGTTGTTTCTGTACCATGTTATTGACGACTCAGAATAAGTGTTGTATACCTGTTTTGGGGGCGTCACAACACGTGTTCTCCTACATCAAATTCCACGTCCTTTCGATGAAGATCAGCGTAACTCTTTTATCGATCTTCTGAGGTTTTTATACGTTGTCGGATCGTTTGAATATTTTCTGCAGTCATACGTACCAACTCTGGTCCCAACAACGTTGCTTCACCCACCTCATCCCAGCATACTGGAGAATGACATTTTCTTCTATACAATGCTTCGAATGAAGCCATGCCAATACTTGCTTGATAACTGTTGTTGTAGGAAAACTCCACCAATGGTAAGAACTTGTCCCAATAAATCTTAATAAATCTTCTAGAGTTTGAATAGTCCTCTCTGATTGCCCGTCCGTCTGAGGATGATATGCCGAACTAAAACATAAATCTGTGCCCATAGCTTTTTGTAAACTAACCCAAAATCGTGAAGTGAATCTTGGGTCTCGATCAGGAACTATGGATACTGGCATACCATGCAATCTTACAATCTCATTTATGTACATACGAGCAAGACGTTCAAGTGTATAAGTTTCTCGTATCGGTAAGAAATGGGCAGACTTGGTCAATCTATCCACAATGACCCAAATCGCATCAATACCTTGAGAAACCCTAGGAAGACCGGTAACGAAATCCATGGTAATGTGCTCCCACTTCCATTTTATAATTTCAAGTGGTTGCAATGGACCTTTTGGTACTTGATGCTCCGCTTTGACTCGTTGACAAGTTAAACACCTTGAGATAAACAACGCTATCTCTCTGTTCATATTGCTCCACCAAAATGTATGACGAAGATCATGATACATTTTGGTACTTCCAGGATGGATTGCAAACGGTGTGTTGTGCGCCTCAATCATGATTTCATACTTTAAATCAGGGTTGTTAGGAACACAAAGTATGGAGTTGACTCGAAGTATTCCTTCTTCATCGATTCTTGCTTCCGGCATAGCACCTTCTTGCACTTTCTTCCTCATACGCATCAGCTCCAGGTCTGTAGCTTGAGCAGCATTAACTTTATCGATTAAAGTTGGTTATACTCGTATATTCGTCATCATCACATGGGTCCCTGGAGTCTTTAACTCAATCTCCATCCTTTGCAAGTCACACAAAATGGGCCTTTGTGTTGACAATATCGCACTCGTACTTGCATATGATCTTCTACTCAATGCGTCAGCTACCACGTTCGCTTTTCCAGGATGGTATTGAATGGTATGATTGTAATCTTTTAACAGTTCAAGCCAACGTCGTTGTCGCATACTTCCATATTTCTTCTTCACGAATAGCATAGGAGCACCCCAAGGAGAAGTACTAGGACGAATAAAGCCAATGTCTAACAATTCCTGCAGTTGGATCTTTAACTCCTGAAGTTCAATAGGAGCCATTCGATATGGGGCTTTGGAAATGGGTTTTGTACCGGGTTCAAGGTCGATACAAAATTCAATTTCACGCTCTGGGGGTAGGCCAGGAAGTTCTTCAGGGAATACATCAGGGAATTTATTAACAATAGAAATATCATTCAAAACTGATTTATTTTTGTTTAGATCCGTGACATGAGCTAAGAAAGCTTGACATCCGTTTTTCAATAAACGAATAGCTTTATGGCTTGAGATGACAGCGATTGATTTTAATGGTTTGGTTGCTTGAATTCGCATAATAGGTCGATTAGGAATATGAAAGCTAACAACCTTACGAAAACAATCAATTTTTGCATGATAAGTAGTTAACCAATCAATCCCTAGAATCACGTCAAATGCAAGTATTTTTAATGAAATCAGATCGACAGGTAATGTGTGGGTACCAACTTGAACCAAACAAGACTTATAAACCGTGGATGTAATGAAGGTTTCTCCCAATGGAGTTTCAACAGATAAATTAAAGTCTAATTTCTCTGGAGTCAAATTTAATCGATGAGCGCAAGTAGGAGAAATAAAAGAATGGGTAGAATAGGTATCAAATAAAGTATAGACTTCGTTAGAGTTTATGATAAGCTTACCCATGATGACCTCATTCGGGTTCCTTACTTTCTGGGAGGTCACAACAAACGCTCTCCCTTGCACTACCGATTTTGACTTTTCTGGGACGGCCTTTGGTGTCTCCATCTTGGCTGAACTTGTTTTTGGTAAACGACAAAATCGAGCTAAATGACCTTCTCTTCCACAATTATAACATGCTTTAGATGGCATCGCGCAGTTTGGACTGATATGCCCCTCCCCTCCGCATTTGAAACATATGATAGGTGGTCGTTCTCCTTCCTTAACAACGGGTGTTGGTGCTGACGTCTTTCCATCATTGTTGAATCTCCTCTTCTTGAAATGACCATTCTTATTGTTTTGGCCCTGATTACCACCGAAGTGGTTACCATTTCTGGCCTGTTGATTCCCTCCACACTTGTTGTCACCGCTTCGATGACTGCTCTCACTGGTATTATCATTTTGCCGACTGCTCTCTTTTGGTTGCGTTGACTCGTTATCGCGCTCCACTAACTGAGCCCTATTCACAACATCTGAATACAAACACAGTTTATGAGAAATAAGATGTTGACGTATCTCAGGTTTCAAACCTCGCAAAAACATTCGCGTCATTCACTCTTCATTATCCACCAAGTGGGACGCAAACCGGGACAACTCAGCAAATTTAGCCTCATACTGCGACACGGTCATATTATTCTGCTCCAATTTGATGAACTCCACCTCTTTCATGTGACGAACACTTTCGAAAAAGTATTTGTCATTGAACAGCTCTTGGAACTTCTCCCAAGACCTCTTTAATGCGGCAGGTTGAGTACGCTTAATCGATTCCCACCAGTAATCTGCCTCTCGTCGCAACATAAAGGCGGCAAAGGGAACCTTTTGCTCCTCGGAGCATCCCAAGACATTAAATATCTTGGTAATCTGCTTTATCCATGTTTCCGCTATAAGTGGTTTTGGCTCTCCCTTAAACTCTGGTGGTCCCAGCTCCTTGAACTGTTTAGCGGTGACCGTCCGAGAGTTTTCAGTGTTTTCACCTATATTTTGGACAGGAGCCGCTCTCGCCTGCTGTTGCATGAACTGCATAAAGTTTCTGAACATTCCATCATTCATCATCTGGTTAGTGTTGTTGTTTGCATGAGGATTGTCACCTTCCTGATGCACATTATCCTGATTATTGATATGTGGTGAATCAACAGACGCCTGTGCTTTATTGCAATTCTCAACATTCTCAGATGCCATTTTCAGATACTGCCACAAAATAAAAGTTAATTTATATGTCATATATTATCCTTATATTATGACCGACCAATAAAATACCATGCAAATAAACTTAGGTAAGCCATACTAGCGAAAGAATTCCCTGTCTCTCCCCTCCTAGTTCTATTCTCACATCTTAGCCAGGGATCATATCCCTAAGCTTTGATACCAACTGTGACGCCCCCAAAATTAGGTATACATCACCCATCTTGGGTCGTCAGGTACATAGTACAGAATACAAATACAACTTACTCATACAACTATCGTGTACAATACGACAAAACATAAACTGTGAGTTTGAATACAAATATTATCTTCTAGAGAGTATTCATACTCAAAAGGAGTCCTCGTTACATTTATTAACACACTATTACATAGAATAATGAGGACTACTAACTAATACTATCATTCGGACCATCACTCCGTTCCCCGACTTGCCCCAGCTACGTTCTCATTTCCTGAAGAGAACAGTGAAAGAAAGGATGAGCTCAACTAGCCAGTAAGAAATATTATGACTAAGATAATGTAGAATAAATTATCATTAGCCTTCAACAATGTTAAACTGATAAAATATAATAGACATCAAGTTTAACTGCAGCGAAACAAGCAATCCATTAAAAGAGTCAAGTAGAAAATAAACTCTACTATCCTTTATGATTTATAAGGTTTTTTAACACTGTGATCGCTAGGACTCAGCTTAATAAAATAATCCACATCATCGAATCACCCCTGCACTACGGCCAAGGATATTCGTGCATTGATTAATGGTTATGATCATGCCAACAACTGTCCATCAACGCACTACGGGCCAATGAGGATTTTTACCACATCATTTGTAACATTACGGTCATGATTATACCAAATAATCCCTGGTCATAATCATACCAAGTCCATCTATGCACTACAGGCCACAGATGACTTTTAACATTTTATAAACATGAGGTGATGAAAATAATATAAGAATTCAATAAAACAAGTTCAAGAGTTAATTTATCCAAGAATTAACAACGTCCAAATTGTCAACATGATACTGCTTTGTGAAGTAAAATTTAAGAATGCTTAGAAGAATATTTTCATAAAAAGATACTGGATGAACCGCAATTATCAAAGATATTCCACTAATTTCATGGAGTATAGAAGTTAAAACTTAACCAACTGAGTATAATAAAGAATGGAATAACAAAAGAAATCACCCGGCATGCGATAGACCGCACAGACAGATTATTCCAACAGAATAATAAATAATGGAACCAGGTCCGGCGTAAACGCACAGACAGGATATTCCGACAGAATAATAAATAATAGAACCAGGTCCGGCGTAAACGCACAGACAGGATATTCCGACACAATAATAAATAATGGAACCAGGTCCGGTGTAAAACACACAGACAGGATGTTCCAACAGAATAATAACAAGACGGAACCAGGTCCGATGTAAAACACACAGACAGGATATTCCAACAGAATAATAATAAAAATCGAACCAGGTCCGGTGTAAAACACACTGACAGGATGTTCCAACAGAATAACAGATGAATGTCACCAAGTATAGGGTAGACCGTGTACACAGGTTATTCCAACAAAATAATAAAAAATGAAATAACAACAGTTCTCTTCATGAATAAGAAAGAATAACACCCCTTACCGTTTTAAAGAAGAGCTGAAATAAGGAAGTAGTTAAGTAGCAGAATACTCTTCTTCTCTCTCTCTATAGTTTCTCTCTATAGTTTCTCTCTCTAGAGTTCAGTGAATTCGTAAGATATAATGAAGGAATGAACTGCTATTTATAGAAAAATAGAATTCATAGTAACTAATCCATGAACGGTCCAGATTGATTACTTTAATCTGACGGTCCATATTTAAAGAAAAATCTTTTAAATAAAATATAATATATTCTATTTATAGAATAACTTTAATAAAGTATTCTGTTTTATATAAAAAGATGTTTCTGTTTTATTACGTTAATAATACGAATAAAACAAAACGTCATTATTGCTAAATAATTCATATTATTAACTGACAATAATTGAATCAAACTGAGTGACTTCTCACATAAGTATTAATAATCAATACCGTGTGCTACTATGCAACCACACGTATTACTGTACTTTTACTACCGAGTAGTTCAACAGTATCAATGGTAAAACTTCCGCCGTTATTTTTAATAAAATATTTTTGTCGTTTTCTCAATCCGACAATAATTCCGTTGTGGGGTCCACCAATTATTGTGTCGTTGTACGAATATTCCCTATTAAAACGAATATTCCCCAACCAATCGAATATTATATAACAACTTCCGTACTTTGCAAAATTTATAAATATTACCCACAACTATAACATTATATCAAATTAACTCCATAATATTCAAAAATGATATTTATAGAAAATTCATCTTTATTTATAAAAGTTGGGGTCTTACAAAATAGGTATACATTACCCATCTTGGATCGCCAGATACATGGTACAGAATTCAAATACAGCTTACTAATACAACTGTCGTGCACAATACGACAAAATATAAACTGTGAGTTTGAATACAAATATTATCTTCTAGAGAGTATCAATACTCAAAAGGAATCCTCATTACAATTATTATCACACTATTACATAGAATAGTGAGGACTACTAATACTATCATCTGGTCCATCACTCCGTTCTCCGACTCGTCCCAGCTATATTCTCATGTCCTGAAGAGAACAATGAAAGAAAGGGTGAGCTCAACTAGCCCAGTAAGAAATATTATGACTAAGATAATGCAGAATAAATTATCATTAGCCTTCAACAGTGTTAAACTGATAAAATATAACGAACATCAAGTTTAACTGCAGCGAAACAAGCAATCCATTAAAAGAGTCAAGTAGAAAATAAAATCTACTATCTTCTATGATTTAAAAGGTTTTTAAACACTATTATCGTTGAGACTCAGCTTAATAAAATAATCCACATCATCGAATCACCCCTGCACTACGGCCAAGGATATTCGTGTATTCATTAATGGTCATAATCATGCCAACAACTGTCCATCAATCCACTACGGGCCAATGAGAACTTTTACCACATCATTTGTAACATTACGGTCATGATTATACCGAATAATCCCTGGTCATAATCATACCAAGTCCATCTATGCACTACAGGCCATAGATTACTTTCAATATTTTATAAACATGAGGATGATCACAATGATATAAGAATTCAATAAAACAAGTTCAAGAATTAATTTATCCAAAAATTAACAACGTCCAAATTGTCAACATGATACTGTTTTGTGGAGTAAAATTCTAGAATGCTTAGAAGAATATTTTCATGAAAAGATACTGGATGAACCGCAATTATCAAGGATATTCCACTAATTTCATGGAGTATAGAAGTTAAAACTTAACCAACTGAGTATAATAAAGAATGAAATAACAAAAGAAATCACCCGGCATGCGATAGACCGCACAGACAGATTATTCTAACAGAATAATAAATAATGGAACCAGGTCCGGCGTAAACGCACAGACAGGATATTCCAACAGAATAATAATAAAGACGGAATCAGGTCTGGTGTAAAACACACAGACAGGATGTTCCAACAGAATAATAATAAAGACGGAACCAGGTCTGGTGTAAAACACACAGACAGGATGTTCCAACAGAATAATAATACAGACGGAACCAGGTCTGGTGTAAAACACACACATGATATTCCAACAGAATAATAATAAAGACGGAACAAGGTCCGGTGTAAAATACACAGACAAGATGTTCCAACAGAATAATAGAAGAATGTCACCAAGTATAGGGTAGATCGCGTATACAGGTTATTCCAACAGAATAATAAGAAATGGAATAACAACAGTTCTCTTCATGAATAAGAAAGAATAACACCCCTTACCGTTTTAAAGAAGAGCTGAAATAAGGAAGTAGTTAAGTAGCAGAATATTTTTCTTCTCTCTCTCTCTATAGTTTCTCTCTATAGTTTCTCTCTCTAGAGTTCAGTGAATTCGTAAGAAATAATGAAGGAATGAGCTGCTACTTATAAAAAAATAGAATGCATAGTAACTAATCTATGAACGGACCAGATTGATTACTTTAATCTGACGGTCCATATTTAAAGAAAAATCTTTTAAATAAAATATAATATATTCTATTTGTAGAATAACTTTAATAAAATATTCTGTTTTATATAAAAAGATGTTTCTGTTTTATTACGTTAATAATACGAATAAAACAAAACGTCATTATCGCTAAATAATTCATATTATTAACTGACAATAATTGAATCAAACTGAGTGACTTCTCACATAAGCATTAATAATCAATACCGTGTGCTACTATACAACCATACGTATTACTGTACTTTTACTACCGAGTAGTTCAACAGTATCAAGGGTAAAATTTCTGCCGTTATTTTTAATAAAATATTTTTGTCGTTTTCTCAATCCGACAATAATTTCGTTGTGGGGTCCACCAATGATTGTGCCGTTGTACGAATATTCCCTAATAAAATGAATATTCCCCGACCAATCGAATATTATATAACAACTTGCGTACTTTAAAAAATTTATAAATATTACCCACAACAATAACATTATATCAAATTAACTCCATAATATTCAAAAATAATATTTATAGAAAATTCATCTTTATTTACAAAAGTTGGGGTCTTACAACCTCCCCTTCTTATGAAATTTCGCCCTCGTAATTAGGGTACGTACCTGGTATGTCGAAGAGGTAAGGATACCTTGATTTCATTTCAGATTCTAACTTCCAAGTCATTTCCTCAATATTGTGGTTTCTCCACAAAACTTTGACTTGAGGTATAACCTTGGAGCGTAGAATATGTTCCTCCTTATCCAAGATTTGAACAGGAACTTCTTCATACATCAAATCTTCTGCTATTTTATCCGTTTCTAACTCAATAATATGGTTCGGGTCTTCCACATATTTACGTAACATGGATATGTGAAAAACGTTATGAACACGAGACATACTTGGTGGTAAAGCGAGTCTATAAGCCACAGTTCCTACTCGATCGATGATTAAAAATGGACCGATGAATCGAGGATTGAGCTTTCCTCTCTTTCTAAATCTCGTAACTCCTTTCCATGGAGCAACACGTAAGAACACATGATCTCCTATATCAAATTCCACGTCCTTTCGATGAAGATCAGCATAACTCTTTTGTCGATCTTGTGAGGTTTTTATACGTTGTCGGATCGTTTGAATCTTTTCTGTAGTCATACGTACCAACTCCGGTCCCAACAACGTTGCTTCACCCACCTCATCCCAGCATACTGGAGAAGGACATTTTCTTCCATACAATGCTTCGAATGGAGCCATGCCAATACTTGCTTGATAACTGTTGTTGTAGGAAAACTCCACCAATGGTAAGAACTTGTCCCAACTTCCCTTGAAGTCAAGGACACAGAGTCTTAATAAATCTTCAAGAGTTTGAATAGTCCTCCCTGATTATCCGTTCGTTTGAGGATGATATGCCGAACTAAATCGTAAATCTGTGCCCATGGCTTTTTGTAAACTAGCCCAAAATCGTGAAGTGAATCTTGGGTCTCGATCAGAAACTATGGATACTGGCATACCATGCAGTCTTACAATCTCGTTTATGTACATACGAGCAAGACGTTCAAGTGTATAAGTTTCTCTTATCGGTAAGAAATGGGCAGACTTGGTCAATCTATCCACAATGACCCAAATCGCATCAATACCTTGGGAAACCCTAGGAAGACCGATAACGAAATCCATGGTAATGTGCACCCACTTTTATTTTGGAATTTCAAGTGGTTGCAATGGACCTTTTGGTACTTGATGCTCCGCTTTGACTCGTTGACAAGTTAAACACCTTGAGATAAACAGCGCTATCTCTCTCTTCATATTGCTCCACCAAAATGTATGGCGAAGATCATGATACATTTTGGTACTTCCAGGATGGATTGCAAACGGTGTGTTGTGCGCCTCAATCATGATTTTATACTTTAAATCAGGGTTGTTAGGAACACAAAGTCTGGAGTTGACTCGAAGTATTCCTTCTTCATCGATTCTTGCTTCCGACATAGCACCTTCTTGCACTTTCTTCCTCATACGCATTAGCTCCAGGTCTGTAGCTTGAGCAGCTTTAACTTTATCGATTAAAGTTGGTTCTACTCATATATTCGTCATCATCACATGGGTCCCTGGAGTCTTTAACTCAATCTCCATCCTTTGCAAGTCACACAAAATGGGCCTTTGTGTTGACAATATCGCACTCGTACTTGCATATGATCTTCTACTCAATGCGTCAGCTACCACGTTCGCTTTTCCAGGATGGTATTGAATGGTATGATCATAATCTTTTAATAGTTCAAGCCAACGTCGTTGTCGCATGTTGAGTTCCTTTTGAGTGAAGAAATATTTGAGGCTTTTATGATCCGTAAAGATCTCCACCTTTTCCCCATACAAGTAATGCCTCCAAATTTTAAGTGCAAAGACAACAGCTGCCAACTCTAGATCATGAGTAGGATAATTCCTCTCATATTCCTTGAGTTGTTTTGATGCATATGCTATGACTTTTCCATGTTGCATGAGAATGCATCCCAACCCTTTGCTCGAAGCATCACTTTAGATGACAAATCCCTCCGAACCAGATGGTATTATTAAAACAGGTGCTGAAATGAGTCTCCTCTTGAGTTCTTGAAAACTCTTCTCACATTCTTCGCTCCAACCGAACTTTGTATCTTTCCGAGTCAGCTGAGTTAATGGAGTAGCGATTCGAGAAAATCCTTTCACGAATCTCCGATAATAACCAGCTAAACCAAGAAAGCTACGTACTTCGGTCACTGATTTAGGTTGCTCCCAGCTTTGAATAGCTTCAATCTTTGCTTGGTCAACAGATATTCCATGTCTTGATACCACGTGCCCAAGGAATACTACTTCCTCAAGCCAGAACTCGCATTTCTTCAACTTGGCATAAAGGTTGTATTCACGAAAGTTTTGGAGTACCAGCCTCAAGTGTTGCTCATGATCTTCACGGCTTTTGGAATAAATAAGGATGTCATCAATAAAGACGACCACAAAGTGATCAAAATATTCCTTGAATACCCGGTTCATCATATCCATGAAGGTAATAGGAGCATTAGTCAATCCAAAGGACATGACTAGGAATTCATAATGCCCGTACCGAGTTCTGAAAGCCGTCTTTGGAATATCCTCAGTTCTAACCTTCAGCTGATGATATCCAGAACGAAGATCGATCTTTGAAAAGAATTGTGCTCCTTGCAACTGGTCAAGCAGGTCATCAATACGTGGCAATGGGTACCTGTTTTTGATGGTGACATGATTTAACTCCTGATAATCAATAAAAAGTCGCATACTTCCATATTTCTTCTTCACGAATAGCATAGGAGCACCCCAAGGAGAAGTACTAGGACGAATAAAGCCAATGTCTAACAATTCCTGCAGTTGGATCTTTAACTCCTGAAGTTCAATTGGAGCAATTCGATATGGGGCTTTGGAAATGGGTTTTGTACCGGGTTCAAGGTCGATACAAAATTCAATTTCACACTCTGGGGGTAGGCCAGGAAGTTCTTCAGGGAATACGTCAAGGAATTTATTAAAAATAGAAATATCATTCAAAACTGACGTATTTTTGTTTAGATCCGTGACATGAGCTAAGAAAGTTTGACATCCATTTTTCAATAAACGAATAGCTTTATGGCTTGAGATGACAGCGATTGATTTTAATGGTTTGGTTGCTTGAATTCGCATAATAGGTCGATTAGGAATATGAAAGCTAACAACCTTACGAAAATAATCAATTTTTGCATGATGAGTAGTTAACCAATCAATCCCTAGAATCACGTCAAATACAAGTATTTTTAATGAAATAAGATAGACAGGTAATGTGTGGGTACCAACTTGAACCAAACAAGACTTATAAACCGTGGATGTAATGAAGGTTTCTCCCAATGGAGTTTTAACAGATAAGTCAAAGTCTAATTTCTCCGGAATCAAATTTAATCGATGAGCGCAAGTTGGAGAAATAAAAGAATGGGTAGAACCGATATCAAATAAAGTATAGACTTCGTTAGAGTTTATGATAAGCTTACCCGTGATGACCTCATTCGGGTTCCTTACTTTCTGGGAGGTTACAACAAACGCTCTCCCTTGCACTACCGGTTTTGACTTTTCTGGGACGGGCTTTGGTGTCTCCATCTTGGCTGAACTTGTTTTTGGTAAACGACAAAATCGAGCTAAATGACCTTCTCTTCCACAATTATAACATGCTTTAGACGGCATCGCGCAGTTTGGACTGATGTACCCCTCCCCTCCGCATTTGAAACATATGATAGGTGGTCGTTCTCCTTCCTTAACAACGGGTGCTGGTGCTGATGTCTTTTCATCATTGTTGAATCTCCTATTCTTGAAATAACCATTCTTATTGTTTTGGCCCTGATTACCACCAAAATGGTTACCATTTCTGGCCTGTTGATTCCCTCCACGTTTGTTGTCACCGCTTCAATGACTGCTCTCACTGGTATTATCATTTTGCCGACTGCTCTCTTTTGGTTGCATTGACTCGTTATCGCGCTCCACTAACTGAGCCCTATTCACAACATCTGAATACAAACACAGTTTATGAGAAATAAGATATTGACGTATCTCAGGTTTCAAATCTAGCAAAAACATTTGCGTCATTCGCTCTTCATTATCCACCAAGTGGGATGTAAACCGGGACAACTCAGCAAATTTAGGCTTATACTGCGACACGGTCATATTATTATGCTCCAATTTGATGAACTCCACCTCCTTCATGTGACGAACACTTTCGGGAAAGTATTTGTCATTGAACAGCTCTTGGAACTTCTCCCAAGACATCTTCAGTGCGGCAGGTTGAGTACGCTTAATCGATTCCCACCAGTAATCTGTCTCTCCTCGCAACATAAAGGAGGCAAAGGGAACCTTTTGCTCCTCGGAGCATCCCAAGACATTAAATATCTTGGTGATCTGCTTTATCCATGTTTCCGCTATAAGTGGTTTTGGCTCTCCCTTAAACTCCGGTGGTCCCAGCTCCTTGAACTGTTTAGCAGTGACCGTCCGAAAGTTTTCAGTGTTTCCACCTATATTTTGGATAGGAGCCGCTCTCGCTTGCTGTTGCATGAACTGCATAAAGCTTCTAAACATTCCATCATTCATCATCTGGTTAGTGTTGTTGTTTGCATGAGGATTGTCACCTTCCTGATGCACATTATCCTGATTATTGATATGTGGTGAATCAACAGTCGCCTGTGCTCCATTGCTATTCTTAACATTCCCAGATGCCATTTTCAGATACTGCCACAAAACAAAAGTTAATTGATATGTCATATATTATCCTTACATGATGACCGACCAATTAAATACCATACAAATAAACTTAGGTAGTTCATACTAGCGAAGGAATTCTCCGTCTCTCCCATTCTAGTTCTATTCTCACATCTTAGCCAGGGATCATATCCCTAAGCTTTGATACCAACTGTGACGCCCCCAAAAATAGGTATACATCACCCATCTTGGGTCGCCAGATACATGGTACAGAATTCAAATATAACTTACTAATACAACTGTCGTGCACAATACGACAAAATATAAACTGTGAGTTTGAATACAAATATTATCTTCTAGAGAGTATCCATACTCAAAAGGAGTCCTTATTACAATTATTATCACACTATTACATAGAATAGTGAGGACTACTAATACTATCATCTGGTCCATCACTCCGTTCCCCGACTCGTCCCAGCTATATTCTCATGTCCTGAAGAGAACGGTGAAAGAAAGGGTGAACTCAACTAGCCCAGTAAGAAATATTATGACTATGATAATGCAGAATAAATTATCATTAGCCTTCAACAGTGTTAAACTGATAAAATATAACGAACATCAAGTTTAACTGCAGTGGAACAAGCAATCCATTAAAAGAGTCAAGTAGAAAATAAAATCTACTATCTTCTATGATTTAAAAGGTTTTTCAACACTGTTATCGCTGAGACACAGCTTAATAAAATAATCCACATCATCGAATCACCCCTGCACTACAGCCAAGGATATTCGTGTATTCATTACTGGTCATGATAATGCCATCAACTGTCCATCAATGCACTACAGGCCAATGAGAACTTTTACCACATCATTTGTAACATTACGGTCATGATTATACCGAATAATCCCTAGTCATAATCATACCAAGTCCATCTATGCACTACAGGCCACAGATGACTTTCAACATTTTATAAACATGAGGATGATGACAATGATATAAGAATTCAATAAAACAAGTTCAAGAATTAATTTATCCTAGAATTAACAACGTCCAAATTGTCAACATGATACTGCTTTGTGGAGTAAAATTCAAGAATGCTTAGAAGAATATTTTCATGAAAAGATACTGGATGAAACGCAATTATCAAGGATATTCCACAAATTTCATGGAGTATAGAAGTCAAAACTTAACCAACTGAGTATAATAAAGAATGAAATAACAAAAGAAATCACCATGCATGCGATAGACCGCACAGACAGGTTATTCCAACAGAATAATAAATAATGGAACCAAGTCCGGCGTAAACGCACAGACAGGATATTCCAACAGAATAATAATAAAGACGGAACCAGGTTCGGTGTAAAACACACAGACAGAATGTTCCAACAGAATAATAATAAAGACGGAACCAGGTCTTGTGTAAAACACACAGACATGATATTCAAATAGAATAATAGTAAAGACGGAATCAGGTCCGGTGTAAAACACACAGACAGGATGTTCCAACAGAATAATAATAAAGATGGAACCAGGTCTGGTGTAAAACACACAGACATGATATTCCAACAGAATAATAATATAGACGAAACCAGGTCCGGTATAAAACACACAGACAGGATGTTCCAACAAAATAATAGAAGAATGTCACCAAGTATAGGGTAGACCGCGTATACAGGTTATTCCAACAGAATAATAAGAAATGGAATAACAATAGTTCTCCTCATGAATAAGAACGAATAACACCCCTTACCGTTTTAAAGAAGAGCTGAAATAAGGAAGTAGTTAAGTAGCATAATACTTTTATTCTCTCTCTCTATAGTTTCTCTCTCTAGAGTTCAGTGAATTCGTAAGAAATAATGAAGGAATGAGCTACTATTTATAGAAAAATGGAATGCATAGTAACTAATCCATAAACGGTCCAGATTGATTACTTTAATCTGACGGTCCATATTTAAAGAAAAATCTTTTAAATAAAATATAATATATTCTATTTATAGAATAACTTTAATAAAGTATTCTGTTTTATATAAAAAGATGTTTCTGTTTTATTACGTTAATAATACGAATAAAACAAAACTTCATTATCGCTAAATAATTCATATTATTAATTGACAATAATTGAATCAAACTGAGTGACTTCTCACATAAGCATTAATAATCAATACCGTGTGCTACTATGCAACCACACGTATTACTGTACTTTTACTACCGAGTAGTTCAACAGTATCAATGGTAAAACTTCCGCCGTTATTTTTAATAAAATATTTTTGTCGTTTTCTCAATCCGACAATAATTTCGTTGTGGGGTCCACCAATGATTGTGTCGTTATACGAATATTCTCTGTTAAAACGAATATTCCCCGACCAATCGAATATTATATAACAACTTACGTACTTTACAAAATTTATAAATATTACCCATAACTATAACATTATATCAAATTAACTCCATAATATTCAAAAATTATATTTATAGAAAATTCGTCTTTATTTATAAAAGTTGGGGTCCTACAATAAGGCTGAAGGAAATATGTACTGAATAACAACTCTCTAAGTATCTAAATACTCACAAAAATACGCTCTATAATATAGAGAGAGAAAGTTTATGATTCTGGTGTGATTTTCAATTCTAACTAAGCACCCTATTTATAGGAAAATGCTTAGAACGCCAAAGCAGACTAACCTGCTACCTGATGGCTTTACCTACTACTATTTATGCCCACCACTTTTGAAATAAAATTTTAGCTCATTTCTCACCAACCAAAAGTGGGGCCCACCCATTCTAAAATTTTTTATAAAATATTTTAAATAATCATCAACTTCAATAATACATAATAAATAACCCTTTAATCAGAAAAATTCGAATCTCATGTCTATTCCACAGAAAATTTAACTCTACAACTTTGTAGAAGAAAGTTTTTTCAAATTCCAAACAGAAAATATCCGAAATCCACATACAGACGATTTTTAATACCTCCATTCCGACAAAATACTGATAAAACACCTTAGCACTAATTCCTTCATTTAAATCCACATAAAAATAAATATTTTCTTATCATATAAATCAATAATTAATTATTCACAAATAATATTACAGAATCATAATTATGACAACCTGGTCATTCCCAGGAAAGAGGGGCTTTTCGATAAGGATTTCTCCTTACTGGCGCGCAATTAGGTGACTAAACCTCTCCTTAGACAGAACTTCCTTAGACATTATCAATAATGATATCTAATAATATTATTCAAATAATATAAATTATTGATCTGATAATGAGAAATATTGTGCAGTGATAATTATTGAAATAATAATAATATAAAATATCAATGTAGCAATTATTGATTCAATAAAATAAAATATCGAACAGTAATTACTGTAATAATTATTGAGTAGTGCATTCTTACGTAAGAATCAATAATCTAACAATAATGTGCAATATCGTGTGCTACTGTGCAACCACGTGCATTACTATATTTTAATCATTGGGTATTCCAACAGTGTTAATGGTAATAAGTACGCCATTATTTATAAAAACTCAAACTTGTCGTTTTCTTCATCCAACTGTTTTCCATTATGGGGCCCATCAATGTAGGCGCCATCGTATGAATATTCCCTGACAGTAATAATATTTTACGACCAAACGAATATTCCCCGACAACAATGAATATTTTATAACCACTTGCTTATTTTACAAAATTTGCACATTTCACCCATAACAAAAGTATTATATCAAATTAACACCTTATTATTTAAAATAATAATTAGAGAAAATTCAATTTTATTTATAAAAAAGTTGGGGTCTTACAACCTCCCCTTCTTATAAAATTTCGTCCTCGAAATTGACGTACATACCTGGTGTTTCAAAAAGGTGAGGGTACCTCACTTTCATTTTCGACTCCAACTCCCAGGTCATTTTCTCAGTAGCATGGTTCCTCCATAAAACCTTAACTTGTGGTATAACCTTGGTGTGTAGGACATGCTCTTTCCTATCCAAGATCTTAACAGGTACATCCTTGTACGTTAAATCTTCGGCTATCTCGTCTGGTTCTAACTCAATAATGTGGTTCGGGTCTTTCATATATTTACGAAGCATAGATATGTAAAAAATATTATGAACACGAGACATGCTTGGAGGTAATGCGAGTCTATAGGCCACATTTCTTATTCGGTCAAGAATCTCAAATGGACCAAAAAATCTTGGATTGAGCTTTCCTTTATTCCCAAATCTTGTAACTCCCTTCTATGGAGCAATATGTAATAATACATGATCCCCAATATTAAATTCCATGTCCTTTTGATGAAGATTCGCATAACTCTTTTGTCGATCCTGTGTCATTTGTATACGTTGTCGAATCGTTTGGATCTTTTCTATAGTTATGCATGCTAATTCTGGTCCCAACAACATTGCTTCACCCACCTCGTCCCAGCATACTAAAGAACGATATTTTCTTCCATACAATACCTCGAACGGAGCCATTCCTATATTTGCTTGATAACTGTTGTTGTAGGAGAATTCCACAAATGGCAAGTACTTATCCCAACTTCCTTTAAAATCTAGGACACAGAGTCTTAATAGATCTTCAAGAGTTTAAATAGTCCTTTCTGATTGCCCATCTATTTGAGGATGGTTTACCGAACTGAATCGTAAATCTGTGCCTATAGCTTTTTAAAATCTAACCTAAAATCGTGAAGTGAATCTTGGGTCACAATCTAAAACTATAGATACTGGCATGACATGCAATCTCACAATCTCATTCACGTATATACGAGCAAGACGTTCAAGGGAATAAGTCTCCCGTATAGGCAAGAAATGAGTAGACTTGGTTAATCTGTCAACAATAACCCAAATCGCATCTATGCCTTGAGAAACCTTGGGAAGACCCGTAACGAAATCTATAGTAATGTGTTCCCACTTTCATTTCTAAATCTCAAGTGGTTACAATGGACCCTTTAGCACTTGCTGCTCCACCTTTACACATTGACAAGTTAAACACCTCAAGATAAACTCCGCTATCTCTCTCTTCTTATTGCTCCACCAAAATGTATGTCAAAGATCATGATACATTTTGGTACTACCTGGATGGATTGCAAATGGTGTGTTGTGTGCCTCCATCATGATTCTATGCTTCAAGTCAAAATCGTTAGGAACACAAAGTCTGGAGTTGACTCGAAGTATTCCTTCTTCATCGATTCTTGCTTCTAGAACAACACCTGCTTGCACTTTCTTCTTCATATGTATCAGCTCCAGGTCCGTAGTTTGAGCAGCTTTAACTTTATCGATTAAAGTTGGTTCTACTCGTATATTTGATATCATCATGTGGGTCCCTAGAGTTTTTAACTCTATCTCCATCCTTTGCAAGTTATACAAAATGGGCCTTTGTGTTGACAATATCGCACTCGTACCCGCATATGATCTTCTACTCAATGCGTTAGTACTACGTTCGCTTTTCCAAGATGGTATTAGATGGTATGATCGTAATCTTTCAACAGCTCAAGCCAACGTCGTTGCCTCATGTTAAGTTCCTTTTGGGTGAAAAAATATTTAAGGCTTTTATGATCCGTAAAAATCTCCACTTTCCCCCATACAGGTAGTGTCTCTAGATCTTCAACGTGAAAACAACTGCTGCCAACTCCAGATCATGAGTAGGATAATTCCTTTCATATTCCTTGAGTTGTCGCGAGGCATAGTCTATGACTTTTCCATGTTACATGAGAACACATCCTAACCCTTTGTCTGAAGCATCGCTGTAGATAACAAATCCATCCGATCCAGATGGTATTGTCAGAACAGGTGCCGAAATGAGTCTCCTCTTGAGCTCTTAGAAACTCTTCTCGCACCATACGAATTTTATATCTTTCCAAGTCAGCTGAGTTAACGGAGAAGCGATTCAAGAAAATCCTTCCACGAATCTCTGATAATAACCAGCTAAGCCAAAAAACATATATACTTCGGTCGCCGACTTCGGTTGCTCCCAACTTTGTATGGCTTCAATCTTCGCTGGGTCAACAGATACTCCATGTTTTGACACCACGTGCCCAAGGAATGCTACTTCCTTCAGCCAGAACTCGCATTTCTTCAGTTTCGCATATAGCTTGTTATCGCGAAGCCTTTGAAGTACTAGCTTCAAATGGTGCTCATGATCTTTACGGCTTTTAGAATAGATGTAATACTCGGTTAAAAAAATAATAATAATAAATAAATATAATAATAATAATAAAATAATAATAGATTTATAATTAGATAATAGAATAAAAACTAATAATTATTATACATATCTAAAACCTATTAGGATAAGTCAGTTAAACTGTAACAAACTTTCAATTTTAAAAAGGACTCTTTTACCTAGTAACCTATTTTACAAAGGAATTACATATATTTAAACAACTAGAGAGAGAGAAGAAGAACGTAAAAATTTATTTGGCTTTAGAGTACTGCAGAACAGTGAAGAAGAAAAGAAGAAAATTCAAAAAGGCAAAACTTAAACCCTTATTTTTTTTATGAGATGATATTTGCCTATATATATATATATATATATATATATATATATATATATATGGTTAATTTTGTAATCAATTTTTATAATATACATACTCTATCCGAGATTTTTAAACAGTATTTACGTATATATATTTTGTGGATATAATCGAAGAGTCTTTAATTACTATTTTTGAGTAGTGCATATCTTCAAAGTCATGTTAGTCAGTTATGTAAGATTTGTTTTTGTCAATATTTCCACCTTAGTTTGCACTTGCTTCATGGTCAGTAGGGTGCATCAGGTTTTTATTTTTTTTATTTAGTGGAAGTTCCCTTCCATTGCATGGCAGGTTGATTATGCTACCTTTTATTATATCGTTAAAATATATATGTATATATATAAAGTCTTATGGCTTTGTTTGTTAGGTAGATATATTAATTTATAAGTATATCATAATTGATTATAAGCTAATAACAGAAAATAAATTAATTTTAAAGTTATAGTATTTAAGTTATTATAATTCAAAAAAAATATTATAATTTTGGGTATATTAACTAAATATAAATTAAATTAAATTAAAAATAAATAAACAATAAGTATCAGTGTGTATAAAATATGAAATAATAATATGTTTGAGGTAGGATATTTTATCCTAATGATTCTTATTTGTTCTAAATTTATATTTAGGATTTGTTCGGCTAATATTTTCGTATTTCATAATATCGAGGTAAGTGGCTTTCCGAACTATTTAGTGTTTTTAAGATTATCGTTACTTTCAAGTATGTCTTATTAATTATTCGGATGCCTAAATGTATATATTTCAAATTTCGTTATGTTTTATTTAAGGCTTCCATTTAAATTAAATTGTTATGTTCTTTTATTTCAAAATTCGAATCAAGTATTTATTTTCGAACTGTGAATGAGATTATATAATTTTGAACTGTAAAACAGTATCGTTTATATTATCGATAATATTGAGAAAAGATTTTGAAATCCTCAGTCTGACTATGTATAGAACCCGTTATTGATTACGTTTAGTTCCGGAGCAAATATAGGACCTACTAAGGCGCACACCTTTTAGATGCCCTTCGGGGAACGTGCATTTTTATAGATACCTTAGTAGGGTGTGTATCATAACGTTATCAAACTTTTGGGCCGTCTTACAGGGCTATTGTAACCTTAGTCGCTAACGCTGTGGATTAAAAGAGATATGACATACATTGAAATCATTTTTGAATTGTTTTAGTTTTGAAAGCTTTTATACTATTGTTATTGAACAAAAAAGTTATTTCGAAAAAGTATTTTGCAAATTGTATTTGATTCGGCTAGATAGAGAGGATTGCTACTTGCTAGGCTTCATCGCTCACCCCCTTACAGATTTTTACAGGTCCCATTGTTGAAAGCTGAGCCCTTATTTGGTAAGCTTGGAATAGCTTGAGTTTAGTTTTAGATGTTTTTCATTTGTTGATGGATTTTGATAAAACTCTTAGTTTCGAGGAACTGCGTCTCCATTATTTGAAAGTGATATTTATTAGTATTTCATTTGGATTGATTTAAAATATATTAGGGTCTTAAGTTAAGATTATTGTTAAGTTGTTTTGTTTGGGCTGCGCGTTATTGATATTGTTGCCTTACGGGCCTATGGGCTTGCGGCGTGTAGCACTTTGTGCCTACATCGGGTTCGGGGTGTTACAGAGGTGGTATCAGAGCAGTGGCCCCTCACAATGAGTTAGGTTGAAAAACCTACATATTTCCTGGGGAGTGATTTTGGGAGTTAGCTGTGGATAAGAGTATTGACTAAATTTAATGATTTTAAAATTAAATATAGAGAATAAGGTAAGAAATCTATGTTTTGTTTGACGTTTGGTACTCGAGGCTAATTGGGTATTTTATTTTATTCGTTATTAGTTTTGTATAGTGTTGTTGAGTGGGGATTTCTTTTTGTAGGGAAAATGCCGCCTAGAAGAAGCAACCCTACTAACACCAATTTTAGTAATTAGATAATGAATTTCTTGATTCTGTGATAGTCGTGTTTTCTTTGGAATTGTAATTTCAAAATTTGGAGGATCAAATTTTTTAAGGTGGGTAGAATGTAATACCAGGTTAAAAAAAATAATAAATAAATAAATATTATAATAATAAAATAATAATAGATTTATAATTAGATAATGGAATAAAAACTAATAATTATTATACATATCTAAAACCTATTAGGATAAGTCAGTTAGACTGTAACAAACTTTTAATTTTAAAAATGACTCTTTTACCTAGTAACCTATTTTGCAAAGGAATTACATATATTTAAACAACTAGAGAGAGAGAAGAACATAAAAATTTATTTGGCTTTGGAGTACTGCAGAACAGTGAAGAAGAAAAAAAGAAAACTCAAAAAGGTAAAACTTAAACCCTTATTTTTTTTATGAGATGATATTTGCCTTATATATATATATATATATATATGGTTAATTGTGTAATCAATTTTTATAATATACATACTTTATCCGAGATTTTTAAACAGTATTTACGTATATATATTTTGTGGGTATAATCGAAGAGTCTTTAATTACTATTTTTGAGTAGTGCATATCTTCAAAGTCATGTTAGTCAGTTATGTAAGATTTGTTTCTGTCAATATTTTCACCTTAGTTTGCACTTGCTTCATGGTCAGTGGGGTGCATCAGGTTTTTACTTTTTTTATTTAGTGGAAGTTCCCTGCCATTGCATGGCAGGTTGATTATGTTACCTTTTATTATATTGTTAAAATATATATGTATATATATAAAGTCTTATGACTTTGTTTGTTAGGTAGATATATTAATTTATAAGTATATCATAATTGATTATAATCTAATAACAGAAAATACTTTAATTTTAAAGTTATAGTATTTAAGTTATTATAATTCAAAAAAATTATTATAATTTCGGGTATATTAACTAAATATAAATTAAATTAAATTAAAAATAAATAAACAATAAGTATCAGTGTGTATAAAATATGAAATAATAATATGTTTGAGGCAGGATATTTTATCCTAATGATTCCTATTTGTTCTAAATTTATATTAAGGATTTGTTCGGCTAATATTTTCGTATTTTGCAATATCGAGGTAAGTGGCTTTCCGAACTATTTAGTGTTTTTAAGATTATCGTTACTTTTAAGTATGTCTTATTAATTATTCGGATGCCTAAATGTACATTTTCAAATTTTGTTATGTTTTATTTAAGGCTTCCATTTAAATTAAATTGTTATATTCTTTTATTTCAAAATTCGGATCAAGTATTTATTTTTGAATTGTGAATGAGATTATATAATTTTGAACTGTGAAAAAGTATCGTTTATATTATCGATAATATTGAGAAAAGATTTTGAAATCCTTAGTTTGACTATGTATAGAACTCATTATTGATTACGTTTAGTTCCAAAGCTAATATAGGACCTACTAAGGCGCACACCTTTTAGATGCCCTTCGGGGAGTGTGTATTTTTATAGATACCTTAGTATGGTGCGTATCATAACGTTATCGAACTTTTGGGCCGTGTTACAGGGCTATTGTAACCTTAGTCTCTAAGGCTGTGGATTAAAAGAGATATGATATACATTAAAATCATTTTTGAATTGTTTTAGTTTTGAAAGCTTTTGTACTATTGTTATTGACACAAAAGTTATTTCGAAAAAAGTATTTTGCAAATTGTACTTGATTCGGCTAGATAGAGAGGATTGCTACTTGTTGGGCTTCATCGCTCATCCCCTTTCAGATTTTTACAGGTCCCATCGTTGAAAGTTGAGCCCTTATTTGGTACGCTTGGAATAGCTTGAGTTTAGTTTTAGATGTTTTTCTTTTATTGATGGATTTTGATAAAACTCTTAGTTTCGAGGAGCTGCGTCTCCATTATTTGAAAGTGGTATTTATTAGTATTTCATTTGGATTGATTTAAAATATATTTATTGTTGGGTTTTAAGTTAATATTATTGTTAAGTTATTTTGTTTGGGCTACGCGTTATTTATATTGTTGCCTTACGGGCCTATGGGCTTGCGGCGTGTAGCACTTTTGGCCTATATCAGGTTCGGGGTGTTACAATAGATGAGGATGTCATCAATAAATACAACAACGAACTGATCCAAATATTCCTTGAATACACGGTTCATCATATCCATGAAAGTAGTAGGAGCATTAGTCAATCCAAAAGATATGACTAAGAATTCATAATGCCCGTACCGAGTTCTGAAGGCAGTCTTCGGAATATTCTCAATTTTAATCTTCAACTGATGATGTCAGAACGAAGATCGATCTTTGAAAAGAATTGTGATCCTTGCAATTGGTCGAACAGGTCATCAATGTGAGGTAGCGGATACCTATTCTTGATGGTGACATGGATCAATTCCCGGTAGTCAATACAAAGTTGCATACTCCTTTCTTTCTTCTTTATGAATAAAATAGGAGCTCCCCAAGGAGATGTACTAGGACAAATGAAACCGATGTCTAACAACTCCTGTAGTTGGACCTTTAACTCCTGAAGTTCAATAGGAGTCGTTCGATATGGAGTTTTAGAAATGGGCTTTGTACCAGGTTCAAGGTTAATAAAGAATTCAACTTCACGTTTTGGGGGTAGACCGGGAAGTTCTTCAAGAAATACGTCAGGAAATTCACTAACAATAGAAATATTATTCAAATCTGACGTGTTTTTGTTCAAGTCCATAACATGGGCTAAGAAAGCTTGACGTCTGTTTTTCAATAAACGAATGACTTTATGGCTTGATATGACAGTGATTGATTTTAGTGGTTTGGTTGCTTAAATTCGCATGACAGGTTGGTTAGGAATATGAAAACTAACAACCTTACGAAAAAAATCAATTTTGGCATGATGAATAGCTAACCAATCAATCCCTAAAATTACATTAAATGTAAGTATTTTTAAAGAAATAAGATCGGCAGGTAATGTGATGGTACCAACTTGGATCAAGTAAGATTTATAAACAGTAGATGTAATGAAAGTTTCTCCTAACGGAGTCTCAACAGATAAGTCAAAGTCTAGTTTCTCCGGAGTCAAGTTCAAACGTTGAGCACATGCAGGAGAGATAAAAGAATGGGTAGAACCGGTATCTAATAAGGTATAAACTTCGCAAGAGTTTATGATTAGCTTACCCGTGATCATCTCGTTCGGGTTCCTCCCATTTTGGGCAGTCTTTGACTTGTCTGGGACATCCTTTGGAGACACCATTCCTGTTAGACTTGGTTTCGCTACAAGAAAATCTCTAGCTATATGACCTTCTTTTCCACAGTTATAACACACCTTGGGTTGTTGTGGGCAGTTTGGGCTGATATGTCCCTCTTTCCCACATTTGTAACAAACAACTGGTGATCGTTCTCCTCCCCTAGAAACAGTTGATGCTGGTGCTGACGTCTTCACGTTATCATTGTTGTACCTTCTCTTTTTGAAATCTCTCCCCGACTCGATTCTTCTACTATCATGGCCACGATTACCACTAGAGTGGTTACCGCTTTTGTCCGAATATTTTTCTCTCGGCTGGTTGTAATTCCTTTGATGACTGCTGCCACCGGTATGTCCCTGGTTGTGGTCCCTCGGTTGAACATACTCATTATCTCGCTCTAATAATTGAGCCTTGTTTACAACATCTAAATATAAAGGAAATTTATGAGAGATAAGATATTGCCAAATTTCAGGTTTCAGACCTCTTAGAAACATTCACGTCATACGTTCCTCATTCTTTACCAAATGAGGTGCAAACCTGGATAACTCTGCGAACTTAGCCTCGTACTGGGACATAGTCATGTTGTTCTGTCCTAATCTAATAAACTCTACCTCCTTCATATGACGAATACTTTCAGGAAAGAACTTGTTATTGAACAGTTTTTGAAATGTTTCCCAAGATATATTGAGTGTGGCTAGCTGGGTATGCTTCACAGACTCCCACCAGTAGTCTGCCTCACCACGGAACATAAAGGTGGCGAATGGAACCTTTTGTTCCTCCGTACATCCCAAGACATCAAATATCTTAGTAATTTGTTTAACCCACATTTCTACCTTCATCGGATCTGGCTTTCCCACAAATTCTGGTGGTCCCAACTCTTTAAACTGCTTGGCTGTAACAAGTCACGCGTTGCTATCATTTCCACCTGTATTTCATACACGAGTCTCCCTCATCTGATTTTACATGAACTGCAAAAAGTTTCTAAATATCCCATAATTCATCGTTTGTTCGGTAGTGTTGTTTACAGGAGGAATATTGCCTTACTGTTGCAGGTTCCCTGGTTGGTGATTAAAGGTGTCTCCACGATTTCATTCACTCCATTGTTAACATTCTCAGTTGCCATTCTCAAATACTGCCATAAAACAAGTGATGATTAAACAAATTAACATGCCACATATTATCCCTATATTATGACCAACCAAACCAATAAGCTTAGGTGGGACACACTAGCGAAGGATTTACTCGACTCTCCCCTCCAAGTTCTATTCCCCGATCTCTGCTAGAGATCGTATTCCTAAGCTCTGATACCAACTGTGACGCCCCCAGAATAGGTATTAACACCCATTTTGAGTCGCCAAATACATGGTACAGAAACAAATGCAACTTCATTAATACAATTATCGTGTAAAATACGACAACACATAAACTGTGAGTTTAAATACAAATATTGTCTAATAGACAATATTCAAACTCAAAAGGAGTCCTCATTATAATTATTATCACACTATTTTTTAAAATAGTGAGGACTGCTAAAACAACTGACTGAAAATATTACTCCACTCCCCACTACTTTCCGTTATATTCTCGCCTCCTGAAAAGAAAAACGGAACAAAAAGGAAAAGGGTGAGCTCAACTAGCCCAGTAAAGAATATTATGACTAAGATAATATACAATAAATTATCATTTGTAAGACCCCAAATTATTAATAAATGAAATTTAATTTCCTCTATTTATTATTCTGAAATAGTAAGAGTTGATTTGATTAATGTGGTTAGTTATGGGTAAAATACGCAAATATTTTAAATAAGCAAGTGGTTATAAAATATTCATTGTTGCCGGGGAATATTTATTTGGTCGTGGAATATTCTTGTTGTCGGGGAATAATCGTACGACGGCGCAGCCTTGTGTGGGCCCCATAACAAAAAACGATTGGATGAAGAAAACGACAAAAATAAGTTGTTTATAAATAACGGCGTAGTTGTTACCGTTAATACTGTTGGAATACCCGGTGGTTAAAACACGGTAATATGCGTAGCACACGGTATTGCACCAATTATTGATTCTTACGTAAGAAGGCACTACTCAATAATTGTTACAGTAATTACTGTTCAATATTGTATTTTATTGATTCAATAATTGCTGCGTTGATATTTTATATTACTGTTGTTTCAATAATTGTCACTACGCAGTATTTTTCATTATCGGAGCAATAATTCATATTATCTGAATAATATTATTAGATAACATTATTGGCAATGTCTAGAAAGTTCTGTCTAAGGAGAGGTTTGGTCATCTAATTGCGCGCCAGTAAGGAGAAATCCTTATTGGAAAGCCCCCTCTTTCCTGGGAACTGCCTGGTTGCCAGTACTGTGGTTCTATAATATTATTTGTGTATAATTAATTATTGATGTATATGATGAGAAAAATAGTGATTTTATGTGGATATAAATAGAGAAAATTTTTAATGTGACAATTGTTGAAAATTAATATTTTATCTTTTTCTGATAAAATAATTCATTTAAATATATTATTTTAATAATATATTGATGGTGGTATTTTTACAATGAATGTGGGATATATGAGTATATGAGGAGGAAGAGTATTTTTGTGGCATTAAATGATTAACACATGTTTTGTGTGTTGGTGGACATAATTCTTGACCGAAAATTTATTATTGACTGTAAAATTGCCCGTTTGTAAATTTCAGTCAATTTCTGTTTGTAATTTGGAAAAACTTTCTTCTACAAAGTTGTAGAGAATTGAATTTCCTATAAAAACTCGCGAGATTTGAATTTTCTGAATAAAGAGCTATTTTTTTATGAATTATTGAAGTTCTGAAGTTCCGAAATAATTGATTTTTGGAAGTTTTAATTATTTTTATTAAGAAAAACATTTTTGACATTTGAGTGGCACATGTTAATGGTGGAAATCAGCTGATGTGGTGTGCTAAGGAAATTAAGAAAATTATATTATTAATTTATTCGATTTTCTGCTTTGGTGTTCTAAGCATTTTCCTATAAATAGGGTGCTTAGGTTAGAATTGAAAATCACACCAGAAACACAAGTTTCTCTCTATTCCTCTCTCTATATCGAGCGTATTCTTGTGAGTATTTGATACTTTGAGTGTTGCTATACGGTGCAAGTTTCCTTCAGCACTATATCTAGTATTCTAGTTAGAAGTACCGTCTTTCCGAGGTAAGGGATGTTATTTCTTCTTAAATGATATTATTTTCTTCAATATCATTATGCCGAAGTATTGATCTGAATTTTTATCAAATTTGGAACTTTTCATGTCGGGGTTACTATTCATGAGTTACTATTCACGAGTTACTATTCACGAGTTACTATTCACCGAAAAATGAAATTTTCTTCTTTTCGTCCAAATATCTATTCTGGATACTAGCTTTGATTGTATCCATGTTTTGATCATTCTTGAATTTTACTTCACTATGATAAGGTATTTTTGGACATGGATAAATCGAAATACGAATCCTTAATATTTGTTATTTTGCTTCACTGGATTCGTATTCTTTAAAATATTTTTCATCATCCTCAGTCTTAAATGATGATATAACTGAATATCTTTGGCCTATAGTGCAAAGATGAATAATTTCTGATGAATATCTTTGGCCCGTAGTGCAAAGATGAACAGGTGTCGAGGTAAACATGACCAACTGATGGATATCTTTGGCCTGTAGTGTAAAGATGACTATTTGATTCAAGATATTTATTGATTGTTGTTACAGGGATAAAATGTTGATGATGGGCTTTTAAATTCATAGATAATCGTAGATTTCATTCTCTACGTAACTTCTCTATGAATTATTATTTTTCGCTGCGAATATTGAATTAAAACTTGTTGTCTATTGTATTCTATTAAATTTTTCCCTGTTGAAGACTAACGATAATTTGTTGTATATTATCTTAGTCATAATATTCTTTACTGGGCTAGTTGAGCTCACCCTTTTCCTTGTTGTTCCATTTTCTTCTCAGGAGGCGAGAATGTAGCAGGTACTAGTCGGGGTATGGAATGAAGGTTCTAGGAAGTTATTTTAGTAGTCCTCACCATTTTTTTTGTAAAATATTGTTCCAATAATTGTAATGAGGACTTATTTGAGTGTGGATATTGTCTAGATGACAATATTTGTATTTACACTCACAATTTTTATGTTGTATTAATAAAGTTGTAGTTGTTTCTGTACCATGTTATTGACGACTCAGAATAGGTGTTGTATACCTGTTTTGGGGGCGTCACAGTTGGTATCAGAGCTTAGGGATATGATCTCTGGCGGAGATCGGGGAATAGAACTAGAAGGGGAGAGACGAGTAAATCCTTCGCTAGTGTGTCCTACCTAAGCTTATTTGCTGGTCGGTCATAATATAGGAATATTATGTGATTTGTTAATTTGTTAAATTAACCATTGTTTTATGGCAGTATTTGAGAATGTCGACTAAGAATGTTAACAGTGGAGTAAATGAAACCGTGGAGACACCTATACTCACCAACGAGGAGAACGTGCAACAGGCTAGCAATATTCCTCCTGTGAACAACACCACTGAGCAGACGATGAACGATGAGATGTTTAGAAGCTTTTTGCGGTTCATGCAAAACCAGACGAAGGAGATTCTTGTTCAAAATATAGGAAGAAACAATGGCAACGCACAGCTGGTCACAGCCAAGCAGTTCAAAGAGTTGGGACCACCAGAATTCTGGGGAAAGCCAGATCCGATTAAGGCGGAGACATGGGTCAAGCAAATTACCAAGATATTTTATGTCTTGGGATACACGGAGGAACAGAAGGTTCCATTCGCCACCTTTATGTTCCGTGGCGAGGCAGACTACTGGTGGGAATCTGTGAAGCGTACCCATCCAGCCGCACTCAGCATGTCTTGGGAGACATTTCAGAAACTATTCAATGACAAGTACTTTCCTGAAAGTATTCGTCATATGAAGGAGGTAGAGTTTATTAGACTGGAGCAGAATAACATGACGGTGCCCCAGAACGAGGCGAAGTTTGCAGAGTTGTCCAGGTTTGCACCTCATTTGGTGGAGAATGAGGAACGTATGACACGGATGTTTCTGAGAGGTTTGAAACCCGGCATACGTCAATATCTCATTTCTCATAAATTTTCTCTCTATTCAGATGTTGTCAACAGGGCTCAATTGTTGGAGCGAGATAACGAGTACGGTCAACCAAGAGACCACAACCAGGATCATATCGGTGACAACAGTCATCAGAACAATGATAACCAGCGGAGAAAGAAAAGTACAGACAAGAACGGCAACCACTCTGGTGGTAATCGTGGCTATGAAAATAGAAGAAGCGAGTCGGGAGGAGATTTTAAAAAGAGGAGATTCAACAATGATAATACGAAGACGTCAGCACCAGCAGCAACTGGTTCCAAGGGAGGAGAATGACCACCGGTCATATGCTATAAATGTGGAAAAGAGGGACATATCAGCCCAAACTGTCCACAACAGTTCAAGGTATGCTATAATTGTGGAAAGGAAGGACATATCGCTCGAGATTGTACGATAGCGAAACCAAGTTCAGCGGGGACGGTGACTCAAAAGGCTTCCCGAGAAAAGTCAAAGTCAACGGTTCCTGGAAGAGCGTTTGTCGTGACTGGTCAACATGCGAGGAACCCAAACGAGGTGATCACGAGTAAGCTAATCATAAATTCATGTGAAGTTTATACCTTACTAGATACCGGTGCTACCCATTCATTTATTTCTCCTGCTTGTGCTCAACGTTTAAACTTGACTCCGGAGAAATTAGACTTTGATTTATCTGTGGAGACTCCGTTAGGGGAAACTTTCATCACATCCACTGTTTATAAATCTTGTTTGATCCAAGTTGGCACCATCACCTTACCTGTTGACCTTATCTCTTTAAAGATACTTGCATTTGACGTGATTTTAGGAATTGATTGGTTAACTACTCATCATGCCAAAATTGATTGTTTTCGTAAGATGGTTAGTTTTCATATTCCTAATCAACCTGTTGTTCGAATTCAAGAAACAAAGCCATTAAAATCAATCACTGTCATATCAAGTCATAAAGCCATTCGTTTATTGAAAAACAGATGTCAAGCTTTCCTAGCCCATGTTATGGATTTGAATAAAGACACGTCAAATTTGAATAATATTCCTGTTGTTAGTAACTTTCCTGACGTATTTCCTGAAGAACTTCCCGGTCTACCCCCAGAACGTGAAGTTGAATTCTTTATTGATCTTGAACCTGGTACAAAGCCCATTTCTAAAATCCCATATCGAATGGCTCCTATTGAACTTCAGGAGTTAAAAGTCCAACTACAAGAGTTGTTGGACATTGGTTTCATTCGTCCTAGTACATCTCCTTGGGGTGCTCCTGTTTTATTTGTAAAGAAGAAAGACGGGAGTATGCGACTTTGTATCGATTACCGGGAATTAAACCATGTCACCATCAAGAATAGGTATCTGCTACCTCGTATTGATGACCTGTTTGACCAGTTACAAGGAGCACAATTCTTTTCAAAAATCGATCTTCGTTCTAGATATCATCAGCTGAAGGTTAAAACTGAGGATATTCCGAAGACTGCCTTTAGAACTCGGTACGGGCATTATGAATTCTTAGTCATGTCTTTTGGATTGACTAATGCTCCTGCGGCTTTCATGGATATGATGAACCGAGTATTCAAGGATTATTTGGATCAGTTCGTTGTTGTCTTTATTGATGACATCCTCACATATTCCAAAAGTCGTGAAGATCATGAGCACCATTTGAAGCTGGTACTCCAAAGGCTGCGTGAAAACAAGCTATATGCTAAGTTGAAGAAATGCGAGTTCTGGCTTGAGGAAGTAGCATTCTTAGGGCACGTGGTGTCGAAACATGGAGTATCTGTGGACCCGGCGAAGATTGAAGCAATACAAAGCTGGGAGCAACCGAAGACGGTGACCGATGTACGTAGTTTTCTGGGCTTAGCTGGTTATTATCGGAGATTCGTAGAAGGGTTTTCTCGAATCGCTACCCCATTAACTCAGCTGACTCAGAAGGATATCAAATTCGTATGGAACGAAGAATGCGAGAAGAGTTTCTAAGAGCTTAAGAGGAGGCTCATTTCGGCACCTGTTCTGACAATACCATCTGGTTCGGATGGATTTGTTATCTACAGCGATGCTTCAGGCAAAGGGTTAGGATGTGTTCTCATGCAACGTGGGAAAGTCATAGCCTATGCCTCGCGACAACATAAAGAATATGAGAGGAATTATCCTACTCATGATCTAGAGTTGGCAGCAGTCGTTTTCGTGCTAAAGATCTGGAGGCACTATCTATATGGGGAGAAAGTGGAGATATATTCAGACCATAAAAGCCTCAAATATTTCTTCACTCAAAAAGAACTCAACATGCGGCAACGACGTTGGCTCGAGTTGTTAAAAGATTACGACCACACTATTCAATACCATCCTGGAAAAGCAAACGTGGTAGCTGACGCGTTGAGTAGAAGATCATATACAGGAACGAGTGCGATGATGTCAAGTATACGCGTAGAACCAACTTTAATCGATAAAGTTAAAGTTGCTCAAGCTACAGACCTGGAGCTGATGCGTATGAAGAAGAAAGTGCAAGAAGGTGCTATTCCAGAAGCAAGAATCGATGAAGAAGGAATACTTCGAGTCCACTCCAGACTTTGTGTTCCTAACGATTCTGATTTAAAGTACAAGATCATGATGGAGGCACACAATACACTATTTGCAATCCATCCTGGAAGTACTAAAATGTATCGTGATCTTCGACATACATTTTGGTGGAATAATATGAAGAGAGAGATTGCAAAGTTTATCTCGAGGTGTTTAACTTGTCAACGTGTAAAGGCGGAGCATCAAGTACCAAAGGGTCCATTGCAACCACTTGAGATTCCGAAATGGAAGTGGGAACACATTACCATGGATTTTGTTACGGGTCTTCCCACGGTTTCTCAAGGTATAAATGCTATTTGGGTTATAGTTGATAGATTAACCAAGTCTGCTCATTTCTTGCCGATACGGGAGACTTATTCCCTTGAACGTCTTGCTAGTATGTACGTGAATGAGATTGTAAGGTTGCATGGTATGCCAGTATCCATAGTTTCGGATCGTGACCCAAGATTCACTTCAAGATTTTGGGTTAGCTTGCAAAAAGCTATGGGCACGGATTTACGGTTCAGTTCGGCATACCATCCTCAAACGGACGGGCAATCAGAGAGGACTATTCAAACTCTTGAAGATTTATTAAGACTTTGTGTCCTAGATTTTAAAGGATGTTGGGATAAGTACCTACCATTGGTGGAATTCTCCTACAACAACAGTTATCAGGCAAGTATAGGTGTGGCTCCCTTTGAAGCATTGTATGGACGAAAGTGTCGCTCTCCAGTATGTTGGGATGAGGTGGAAGAAGCAACGTTGTTGGGACCAGAGTTGGTACGAATGACTACAGAGAAGATCCAAACGATTCGACAATGTATACAAACGGCACAGGATCGACAAAAGAGTTGTGTGGATCTTCATCGAAAGGACGTGGAATTTGACATTGGGGATCATGTATTATTACGTGTAGCTCCATGAAAAGGAGTTACAAGATTTGGAAAGAGAGGAAAGCTCAATCCACGATTTATTGGTCCATTTCAGATTCTTGACCGAGTAGGAAATGTGGCCTATAGACTTGCGTTACCTCCAAGTATGTCTCGTGTTCATAATGTTTTTCATATATATGTGCTTCGTAAATATGTGAAAGACCCGAACCATGTTATTGAGTTAGAACCGGACGAGATAGCTGAAGACTTAACGTACGAGGAGGTACCTGTCAAGATCATGGATAAGAAGGAGCATGTCCTACGCATGAAGGTCATACCACAAGTTAAAGTTTTGTGGAGAAACCATGCTATTGAGGAAATGACCTGGGAGTTGGAAACGGAAATGAAAGCGAGGTATCCTCATCTTTTCGAAACACCAGGTACGTATGTCAATTTCGAGGACGAAATTTCATAAGGAGGGGAGGTTGTATGACCCCAAATTATTAATAAATAAAATTTAATTTCCTCTATTTATTATTCTGAAATAGTAAGAGTTGATTTGATTAATGTGGTTAGTTATGGGTAAAATGCGCAAATATTTTAAATAAGCAAGTGGTTATAAAATATTCATTGTTGTCGGGGAATATTTGTTTGGTCGTGGAATATTCTTGTTGTCGAGGAATATTCGTACGACGGCGCAGCCTTGTGTGGGCCCCATAACAGAAAACGATTGGATGAAGAAAACGACAAAAATAAGTTGTTTATAAATAACGGCGTAGTTGTTACCGTTAATACTGTTGGAATACCTGGTGGTTAAAACACGGTAATACGCGTAGCACACAATATTGCACCAATTATTGATTCTTACGTAAGAAGGCACTACTCAATAATTGTTAAAGTAATTACTGTTCAATATTGTATTTTATTGATTCAATAATTGCTGCGTTGATATTTTATATTACTGTTGTTTCAATAATTGTCACTACGCAGTATTTTTCATTATCGGAGCAATAATTCATATTATCTGAATAATATTATTAGATAACATTATTGGCAATGTCTAGAAAGTTCTGTCTAAGGAGAGGTTTGGTCATCTAATTGCGCGCCAGTAAGGAGAAATCCTTATTGGAAAGCCCCCTCTTTCCTAGGAACTGCCTGGTTGCCAGTACTGTGGTTCTGTAATATTATTTGTGTATAATTAATTATTGATGTATATGATGAGAAAAATAGTGATTTTATGTGGATATAAATAGAGAAAAATTTTAATGTGACAATTGTTGAAAATTAATATTTTATCTTTTTCTGATAAAATAATTCATTTAAATATATTATTTTAATAATATATTGATGGTGATATTTTAACAATGAATGTGGAATATATGAGTATATGAGGAGGAAGAGTATTTTTGTGGCATTAAATGATTAACACATGTTTTGTGTGTTGGTGGACATAATTCTTGACCGAAAATTTATTATTGACTGTAAAATTGCCCGTTTGTGAATTTCGGTCAATTTCTGTTTGGAATTTGTTAAAACTTTCTTCTGCAAAGTTGTAGAGAATTGAATTTCCTATAAAAACTCGCGAGATTTGAATTTTCTGAATAAAGGGCTATTTTTTTATGAATTATTGAAGTTCTGAAGTTCCGAAATAATTGATTTTTGGAAGTTTTAATTATTTTTATTAAGAAAAACGTTTTTGACATTTGAGTGGCACATGTTAATGGTGGAAATTAGCTGATGTGGTGTGCTAAGGAAATTAAGAAAATTATATTATTAATTTATTCGATTTTCTGCTTTGGTGTTCTAAGCATTTTCCTATAAATAGGGTGCTTAGGTTAGAATTGAAAATCACACCAGAAACACAAGTTTCTCTCTATTCCTCTCTCTATATCGAGCGTATTCTTGTGAGTATTTGATACTTTGAGTGTTGCTATACGGTGCAAGTTTCCTTCAACACTATATCTAGTATTCCAGTCAGAAGTACCGTCTTTCCGAGGTAAGGGATGTTATTTCTTCTTAAATGATATTATTTTCTTCAATATCATTATGCCGAAGTATTGATATGAATTTTTTTCAAATTTGGAACTTTTCATGTCGGGGTTACTATTCATGAGTTACTATTCACGAGTTACTATTCACCGAAAAATGAAATTTTCTTCTTTTCGTCCAAATATCTATTCTGGATACTAGCTTTGATTGTATCCATGTTTTGATCATTCTTGAATTTTACTTCACTATAATAAGGTATTTTTGGACATGGATAAATCGAAATACGAATCCTTAATATTTGTTATTTTGCTTCACTGGATTCGTATTCTTTAAAATATTTTTCATCATCCTTAGTCTTAAATGATGATATAACTGAATATCTTTGGCCTGTAGTGCAAAGGTGAATAATTTCTGATGAATATCTTTGGCCCGTAGTGCAAAGATGAACAGGTGTTGAGGTGAACATGACCAACTGATGGATATCTTTGGCCTGTAGTGCAAAGATGACTATTTGATTCAAGATATTTATTGATTGTTGTTACAGGGATAAAATGTTGATGATGGGCTTTTAAATTCATAGATAATCGTAGATTTCATTCTCTACGTAACTTCTCTATGAATTATTATTTTCCGCTGCGAATATTGAATTAAAACTTGTTGTCTATTGTATTCTATTAAATTTTTCCCTGTTGAAGACTAACGATAATTTGTTGTATATTATCTTAGTCATAATATTCTTTACTGGGCTAGTTGAGCTCACCTTTTTCCTTGTTGTTCCATTTTCTTCTCAGGAGGCGAGAATGTAGCAGGTACTAGTCGGGGTATGGAATGAAGGTTCTAGGAAGTTGTTTTAGTAGTCCTCACCATTTTTTTTGTAAAATATTGTTCCAATAATTGTAATGAGGACTTATTTGAGTGTGGATATTGTCTAGATGACAATATTTGTATTTACACTCACAATTTTTATGTTGTATTAATAAAGTTGTAGTTGTTTCTGTACCATGTTATTGACGACTCAGAATAGGTGTTGTATACCTGTTTTGGGGGCGTCACATCATTAGTCTACAACAGGAAAAAATCTAATAGAATATAATAGATAATAAGTTTTAGATCAACAACAGCAACGGAAACATCAATCCATTAGAAGAGTCAAGTAGAGAATGAATTCTACTATCTTCTAAGATTTAAAAGTCCATCATCAATATTTTATCCCTGTAACATCAATCAATATACAGCTTGAATCAAATATTCATCTTTGCACTACAGGCCAAAGATATTCATTTGTATCACCTGTTGGTCATGTTCATCTCAATACCTGTTCATCTTTGCACTACGGGCCAAAGATATTCATCAGTTAATCATTCATCTTTGCACTATAGGCCAAAGATATTCAGTAATATCATCATTTAGGACTGAGGATGATGAAAAATATCTTTAAAAAATGAATCAAGTGAGACAAAAGGACAAATATTAGGGATTCGTACTACAATTTATCTAAGTTCAAAAATACTCCATAATAATAAATTATGGAGCATAATTCAAAAATAAAGATCAAAACATGGATACAATCAAAGATAGTAACCATACTAGACATCTTGGACGAAGAAGGAAAATTTTTTATTTTTTTGTGAATAGTGTCGTATTCGTGAATAGTGCCATATACGTGAATAGTAGCGTATATGTGAATAGTAATCTCGACACAAAAAGGTAAAAATTCCATAATAAAATTCATATTAATATTTTGACATAATGATATTGAAGGAAATAATATCATTTACGATGAAAATAACATCCCTTACCTCAAAAGAACAGTACTTCCAGCTGAAATATTAGGTATAAGGCTGAAGAAAATTTGTACTGAATAGCAACTCTCAAAGTATCTAAATACTCACAAAAATACGCTCGATAATATAAAGAGAGAAAGCTTATGATTCTGGTGTGATTTTCAATTCTAACTAAGCACCCTATTTATAGGAAAATGCTTAGAATACCAAAGCAGACTAACTTACTACCTGATGACTTTACCTGCTACTATTCATGCCCACCACTTTTGAAATAAAATTTTAGCACATTTCTCACCAACCAAAAGTGGGGCCCACCCATTCTAGAAAATTTTCAAAATATTTTAAATAATCAAAAACTTCAATAATTCATAATAAATAACTATTTTATCATAAAAATTCAAATCTCATGTCTATTCCGTAGGAAATTTAATTCTCTACAATTTTGTAGAAGAAAGTTTTTTCAAATTCCAAACAGAAAATGTTCGAAATCCACATACGGACGATTTTTAATACCTCCATTCTGACAAAATACTGATAAAACACCTTAGCATTAATTTCTTCATTTAAATCCACATAAAAATAATTAATTTCTTATCATATAAATCAATAATTAATTATTAACAAATAATATTATAGAATCACAATTATGACAATATGGTCGTTCTCAGGAAAGATGGGGCTTTCCGATAAGGATTTCTCCTTACTGGCGCGTAATTAAGTGATCAAACCTCTCCTTAGATATAACTTACTTAGACATTGCCAATAATTCTATCAAATAATATTATTCAAATAATATAAATTATTGATCTGATAATGAAAAATACTATGCAGTGACAATTATTAAAACAACAATAATATAAAATATCAACGTAGCAATTATTGAATCAATAAAATAAAATATTGAATAGTAATTACTGTAATAATTATTGAGTAGTGCCTTCTTACGTAAAAATCAATAATCCAACAATACTGTGCAATACAGTGTGCTACTGTGCAACCATGCATATTATTATATTTTAACCACCGGGTATTCCAACAGTGTTAATGGTAACAACTACGCCGTTATTTATAAAAACTTAAGCTTGTCGTTTTCTTCATCCAACCGTTTTCCGTTATGGAGCCCATAAATGTATGCGCCATTGTACGAATATTCTCCGACAGCAAGAATATTCCACGACCAAACGAATATTCCCCGACAACAATGAATATTTTATAACCACTTGCTTATTTTGCAAAATTTACACATTTCACCAATATCCAAAGCATTATATCAAATTAACACCTTACTATTCAAAATAATAATTAGAGAAATTCGATTTTATTTACAAAAAAATTGGGGACTTACAAAATATGTATGTTAAGATACTAGTTTGATGGATGGAATCCATTTGAGGCGATGAACAAATCATCAGTAACGAAGTTATGCCAGAATTCACACGATTAGACGATAATCGTTGAAATTCTCGGAATGGAAGTCGAATTTTGATATTGAGCTCAGAAACATTGGTTTTCGATGGGAGTAAGTCTTATTTGGCATTATAGAGTTGTGGACTCGAAAATGACCGAATTCCGACTTAGAACGAAGAAACGAGCGTTGAACGTTCATGAACGTTTATCGTTTTCGTTAAAATGAACTAAAAGGTGAATTTCGAGTTAATGGATTTGAAAATGTAAAATTCTTACATGAACACGTAGAGTATGTAATTTGTGAGCTAACGGCTTTTTAAACGAGCCATTTTGGAGTTAACGTGAAGAAGTTATGAGCCCGGGAATCTCACAAAAGAAAAAGTCTATCAAATTTTTCTGAGGCTATGGGTCCGCGCCGCAGCGCGACCCAGAGAAGTAAGGCCAGAGCCGCAGCGCGAGGCCGAACCATAGTACACTATTAACTGGCACCGCAGCGTGGCACAGAGAGGAAAGAGTGGCACCGCAGCACCGAGGCCGTGGCTTGTGCACTGCAAACCCGCGCCGCAGCGCGAGTCCAAGAAGGGAAGCTGGCGCCGCAGCGCTAGCACTATATCATGCACAGTAAGGAAAGTTTATAAGTAAAGAAAGAAAGTTAATTAATTAGTAATGAACTAAAGCTTAATGTAACATTGGTTAAGACATTGTTAAACCTTAAGTATGATAACTAAAGGTTAAAGATAATCAATCGAATGTGAACGTAAAAACGATGTAAATTATAACGGCAAGCTAGAACTAATAGTAACAAATCTAATAAATTATTAGATTGAGAAGAAGGGTAAGATATAGTAGTAACCATACTTGATTATATATGATCTAATGTGTTACGTTATGTGATCATATATTGTAGAGACCTTAAAGACTTAAAGTGAACATGTAATAATAGTAGCAGAAGCCAAAGGCAAGTGTTCTAACCCTTGTCTATGTTCAATCTGGACAAGCTTTGTACTTCATGTATTCTTACGCATGAATTGATGTATGATGAAGTCAAACCCAATTCTTTTAGCTAGACTTAAGAATGTTGGATTTCTTATAATCTATTAGAGTATTGTCAATGTTTTACCAAACTATGTTGGAGTGGTTTTCAAATGAAGATTGAGTATGCTAAACAAATGTTTTGTCGTCAAACGACAGGCATGTGAGGTTACCAAAACTTAGACGTGCATACGTTTAAAGAATGTAGTGTTGATCAACATAGAGTACTATAGGTTGATCACATAGATGTGCTCGTAAGTAATGTCAAACTTACGGACTTGGTGTCGGGTTGTCCTTTTCCATAAAAGTATGAAATGCTCAAGGTCTTAGACCAAAATTGATGTTTTACTGAATATCATTCATTGTAAAACGTTTTAAGAAAAGAAAAGTGCTATTTTGAATTATCAATAGTACTTCATAACTATTGTTCAGTTATTGAAGATATATTATTTGTATGTTTCAAGCATGTTGTTTAATGGAATTGTCATACTTGAACCATATGAATGCAGCTAAGACTGAATGACCTGAAGGATCCTCTAAAGATAAAGGAAAGGCTAAGGTAGACCGTTGAACTATCTATGTAATAGTGTAGGTTTAATGTTGTAATATATTTGATATTATGACAAAGAACAAATGTAATGGTTATAAAGAACTAGGGAAGGGAATATTGTTTTGGAATATGTATAAGATATATTCGTTCTTTTGAGGCTTTTCAATTGAATGCATGTGTTAACTGTAGCACCGTGTAGCACCATATGTCAGGTTGGAAGATACCCGGATTTGGGGGCGTCACAAGTTTAACATGCTATCCTGTCACACAAACAGCTAACATCCGTTTTGTAGAATAATACTCCTAAAATGGATACATCATATAGCATGTAAACATTTATACATTACCTAAAACTAAACTACGTCAGGTTTTTTGCAGAAAAACAATTGGACCTATTACCCGTTCAAAATCCAAAAAGGCCACAAGCCTACAGCCAATTATGTCTTCATCTGACCAGACTAATCCTAATCCTATCTCCCGTGAAGAATTTGATGGATTAAGTAAACAAATTACAGATTTGGTTGTTCTGCTTAAAGAACTACACCAATCTACTCAGGTTACAAGGATATACATACATATAGAATCTTCTGTACAAGGAGGAACCCAAGGTCTGGATAAAGTCATTCCAGTTCCTGAGCTTCAGTTAGATATAACCAACAAAATCCCTGATACCACCCATCTCAAAGAAGATCTAGACACCAGTAATATCAGGAAGAAAGTCCTACAGATGGAAGAGACCATCCGTTTTATCAAAGGGATTGAAGCATATGGGAGTGTTTCATGTGTTGACCTTTGTATATTCCTTGGTGTGCATTACGCAAAGAAATTCAAGACTCCCAACTTTGAAAAATATGACGGGTTAGGAGATCCTTACAGACATTTGAAGTTATACATTGGAGAACTCGGATCTTATGTCGAAGATGAGAAGCTCAGAATGCAGCTGTTCTAGAAAAGTCTGACTGTAGAAGCCCGATCGTGGTATACCAGATTAGACAACTTCAAGATTCATAGCTGGGAGGAGATAGCTCATGCCTTCCTCAGTCAGTACAACTTCCAGTCTCAGATGGCCTCTGACCGGTACCAAATTACTAAAGTCAGGAAACAAATTAATGAATCTTTCAAAGAGTATGCTCAAAGGTGGAGGCACCTTGCTGCTCAAGTTGTTCCCATTATGAATGAGTCTAAGATGGTAATGACCTTCATAGACATACAAGAAGCTCCTTTCTACGAGAGAGTCTTAGCCGGTATTGGCAAACCATTCTCTGAAATGTTTAAACATGGGGAGATGGCTGAGATGGGATTCAAGTTAGGAAAGATTCAAAACCTAGCTGCCCTTAAAGATGTTGCTGAACACATCCAATCTAAAAATTATGAAAACAACCCCCGGAGGGTCCATAAAAAGAAAGACGAGGATGTTTCCTTTGTACTACAAGGTTAGAAAAGCAGTCAGAATATGCCTCATCCCGCCTCAGACTCTTTCCATTTCTTGGAATCGGAAAATGCCCTATACCTTTCGCACGTTGTTACCGGGGACTCTCTTTGTTGACCAATTCGAGAGTGAGCAATATCTTGTAAATTAAACGAAACATAGAATACGCAAAAGCTTGATGGCTTGGGCCATCAGGATTAGTATAATCTTGTGGATAAGGCATTTGAAGTTAAAGTTTCTAAAATTGAATGAGTTGTGAAATCGCAAGAAAAATTTTAAGCATCCATGGTCATTGTTCATGGGTAGTATTAGATTCAAAAGGCTTATCTCCCTTTATTAGAGATACTTCATCTTCGCTCTAGATGTTATTCTTCACAGAATTAACTTCATATGACATACGCACTATGAGTGACGCACCTCGTAATACGGGTTTCATTTCCATGACTTTGCAAATTTTTATTATTTTTCTTCTCTCACCTAACTTTTCTCATTTTCTTAGGCTAGTGGATGAGTGCATATTATTTATTTATTTTGATTCCTTTATGTTTAGTTTTATTGTATGTTTCATGTGCATATGAGCTTATTAAGCTGTTTAATGATTTCAGGAAGAATTAGAGCTGAAATAAGGAAAAAAGGGAAAATTACAGGGTTTTTAGCATTAATTTGAATGCGTGGTCTTGGCTCGGGACTTAGATTTTATTGTAGAGCTCGTTCTTAGCTTTTCGAAACATCTTGAATCGTCCTAATCGGAGTTCATATGAAAAAGTTATGATCTTTTTACCAAACGGACGTTGAACCTCAAAGTTTGGAAGTTGCAATTTACATAGCATTAACTTGGAGCCCGATTTCGACCTTGATTCAGCCAGAATCTGTAAATTCTCATAGAAGAAAAGTTGTAGATCACATCGAAAGATTCGATTTGATAGGTAGCAGGCCCCGTAACTCCTCCCGAATCAAAAGTTATAGGTGTTTTACCAAAGGATGTCGTAGCAAGAAATACGGGCGAAATTGTGCTGGAGATCTTGGATTTTTGGAAAGTTTCTAGAAGAAAATTTTGACGGATTTCTACATGAAATTGGATTGATATTTCTATTAGATTTAGGATATCTTTTATACTAAGATTTATTTCCAAATTAGATTATATTTCTTTATAGAAACTAGTTATAATTTACAATTCCTTTTCGAATTTGGATTTCTAATTTTCACAGGATTTAGGACTTTATCTAGCACTATAAATAGATAATGATTAATATGAGCTAAGTTCTTTTTATTTAGTTCTAAGGGATGTTGAACCTTATTTATAATTAATGGTTAATTGAGTTTTCATTATTTATTTCTTCTCACATGAAATTCATTCTTGATAATCTGATTTAATTTCTGAATGCTATTTGGCTTAATTGATTTGATTTCTGTAGGACTGAGTTGGTTAACGAATATCATATGCTAGATCAGGAAATAATATTACGTGCAACTGATATTGTTCCTAATCACAAATAGTAATTAGTAATACCTGATTGTGGACAAGCTTTTGAGTATTGCTATGATTATCAGAAGACAAGTTAAACAATCCGAGCTTATGTGTTTGTTGCTTGGAATAGTCTAATTCCTTAATTCTTAATGTTATTGTTATATTAAATCTAGAGAGCTTGTTCTAGGTTATATAATGGTTAGAATCTTGTGAAAAGCTTGTATCATTGAGTGACAATCTAAGGGGAGTTTCGGGTAATAGAGATTGTTGTTACCTAGGGCTATTAGTTTCTGTCAAGGGTAAATAATGTTACACTATCAATCTATTGTTGTAAAAAGGTGATACTGAACTAAAAAACTGAATCTTTTTATTCATTGTTTATTCTTATTAGTTTATTCTTGTTAATTTAGTTAATTAATTCAAAATTCCTTTTTCATTAGAAATCATTAGATTAATATAAAACAAATCACTCTCTGTGATATCGATCCTTACTTACTACTGTGCTAATTATTTGAATTTATATAGTGAAAGTGAGGTTAATTTAGGAGTGTAAACGATAGCTCCCAAATTTTGGCGCCGTTGCCGGGGAGTGTTATTTGTTTTTGTTTATACTTTGTTTTTATTTATTTTTATTATTTTCTTTTTGTTTTTGTTTTATGACTCAATCATCTAACTTTATTGACTTAAATTTTGATCAAGAGATAGAGAAAACTGCAGATACAAAAGAAGTTCTTGTTCCATCACTTGACGTGGAAGAGATGGCGATGCCACACAATAACAGAACTTTGAAAGAATTGGCTACTCTTGATCTGATTCAACCATCTTTTTGTATTGAGTACCCTACTTTAGATGTTACTTTTGAACTTAACTCTAAACTAATTCATCTTCTGCCTACTTTTCGTGGTCTTACAAGTGAAAATCCATATAAGCATCTAAAGGAGTTCCATGTGACAACCCAAATTTTTATAGGTTATTAAAATAGGAATTTAATAATTAAAATTCTTATTATGAAATGTTTTGAGTTTGAGTATTTATATATGCGTGCTATATATTTTGAAATATGTGATCTAGTGTGAAGAGAAATATATATTCATATATTTGGAAAGTGAGGTTTAATAGTTAAGTTAACTATTGAAGAAATTAAATGAATTTTGTAATTAATTTTAAATATTTATTGAATTAAATAAATGTTTTAACTAATTTATTTATTGAGATAAATAAATAATTGATGAATTGTGGTGCATTAATTTAGTAATGAAATTGAATAATGGTAATTTTTATTTAAAAGATTTAATTTAATGAAATAATTAAATTAAATTAAATTGTTTAATATTAAAAAAATAAGTAAATTAAATAAAGCGATGTTTAAGTCTAATTTATTAATTAAATTAGATATATAATTATTTATTAATCATAAGTATAATTACAATAAAAATTATAATTATAAGTGTGAGCTTATGGGTTGCATGTGTGACAAATTAAAACCATATAATATAATAATATAAAAATAAACTAGTAGAGGAGAATTGTGGTTAGCCAAATAAGGCCTTGTGGCCTTTGGCTTAATTTAACTGACGCCTATTGGTTTTTTAAACTGATGTATACGTGAGAGAGGGGGGAGTCAGGTTATATGTTGTGCATAATTCCTAAAGGCTAAGTTCAGAGAATTTAGAGAAGGAAAAAGGAAACATAGAGGAAAATTGAGGTTGAGAGCTGGAGAAAACTCTCTAAGATTGTCAAGAGGAAGAGAAGGGTTTGCTAAATCAAGGTATAATCTATTCTCAATTTTAACTCCTAGTTTTGATAGTGGTTATGCTATATGATTTGGAAATCACATTGGATTGATATATATACATGTATGCATGGTTTACAATCTGTTAATAATCATGTGCGAGTACTATTTGCTTATCAAATTCGTGAGAATTGGTTAGTAGGAAGAAGTTAGAAATAACAGTGTTATATGCATGAAAATTGGCTTTAGAAAGTACAAAATTTCGTGGTCAATACTTGTTATAATCTATAAATTGATGTTGGATTATGTTAGTATGTTAAGAAACGAAAACGGCGTAGTTTAAATCGTGTTAATTGGTTAAGAAACGAAGTTGTGGCGATCGAATTCATTAAATGTGTTCGAAACATGATAATAGAGTATGAACATGTGTTTTGGGTCAAATTTAAGGTTGGTTAATATTTTTATAAATTGTTAGAATTCTAGTATGTTGTAGTTCTATGAATTAAGAATCTATAGAATCGAAAACGGACTAATTTGGATGTGTATAACTCAAGTTGTGAAGATTAGTAGGAGAAAAGGGTCAAAAAATCGTAAAACAATGTAATCTGGGTTTCGCCAAGCGCAATCGGGCGTCCCAGGAGCTCGGGCACGCAGCTGGGTGCTGCCAAGTCACACGGGTGGACTGAAACTATGTAGGAATTGGGCGCGGCCGAGCCCCTACTGTGCAAGGTGTGACTGCTTTGACCTAGTTTGGTAAAATGGCCATAACTTTTTCATACGAAGTCCGATTCAGGTGATTCAAGATGATCCAGAACGAAGAAGAATAGACTTACAACTTTTATTCTTTAATTGTTTTAATTTGAGGTCTGGATAAGGGGTCAAAATGGTCATGTTTCGGACTGTTGTGTTTTCAGAGGCAATCGGAGGGTGTCGGGCATGCACGTATGCAAGTGTAGTGCTCTTAACAATAAAAGATGTTGTTCTAAGTTATATAACATGAATATTATGAAGTATAATGATGCTTAACATTAATAAATGATATATTAGATAAGTTATATACGCATACTAAGCACAAACAAGAGAGACAAGTTGGGCGTGTGACGAATAAACGTCGAAATATCGTGATAAGTGTTAATGAACGTAAAAAGTGCTTTAAATCAAATGAAATGAATGTTATAAGATATTGACTAGGGATAATATAAAACCAATAAGTAGTCCTAGCAAGACTTAAACACTTGAATGAACTTCGAATATGAAACATAGTGAGCTATAAGTCGAAAGTTAGCACAATTAAATTGAACATTGTGTATTGATAATAGGAAGGGTTATGAGATATAGAGTAAAGTTTACCTTACAACTACTATGCATTGCTATGTGACTAATAGTTGATGTGCATGATTATATAATTGTGTAGGGCACGTGAAGTGTAGATAACAGTAAGCTATTAAACGTTTATTGGTAAACAACGATCAAGGCAAGTCTTTCAGTTCCTATTTGCTATGTGAACTTGGTGATTAATTGTTTTAAATTTTTATTGTAAAAAGCATGATGTGTTATATATATGTTGAATGTATGAAATGTTAAAGTCAACTTATGACTACGTTGATTGAGTAAAGCATGCTGATTGAGTAAGGAACTCAATCTTTATACTTATTATATGAACTGTAACATGTATGTTATGTTAGTCCAATGTTTATGAGATATATGTTGAGCTTGTTATTATGTACTACGTGATGCATGAAAACTGTTAGATTTTGCTGGGCTGTCGAGCTCAACCTTGCAAATAACCATTTTTGCAGGTGAAGGATTGAAGGTAACACTATGTGCTACTTGAATGACATGGATCATAAATAATACATGAAGATTAATATTTTAGCTAAAGTTGTTATTTATTTTTACCATGATCAAGATTCATGAGATGTACTAAATGTTTTATGATGTATAGTTTTATGTTGAGTTGTAAAGCTAATCTTAGAGTTATCTGATATGTAAAGGTTACCGGATTGAAATGTAAAGTTTTATAATAACAGTGATAAAGTGAATCATGAAATAAGATTGATTCAAAGACATGTATATGATACAGGTTTGGATTCAGGGAATTAAAGTAAGACGACATAAAAGTTTAAATTATTCCGCATTATATAAAGTTTAAAATCGAATAATGATGTAAAATCAGAAGGTAGATGTGTTATTAACGACCGAAGTTAATAATTAAATTGTATGAATTTTTGGGGTCGTTACAGTTGGTATCAAAGCCGATAGGTTAGAAACCTTAGGTAAGAGTACCTTAGGCTATAACCTTAGAGAAGATATGTGAAGATAATGAAAGAATAAGCTCAGATAGAGTTTGTATAATAAGAAGTAATTAAGAAATTTATAAAGAAGGGATTAAAACATACGTGAAGGGATTCAAAGGAGAATCTCGTAGAGTTATAAAGAATATGAATATGGGGTTACCCAACTCTAATAATAAGAATGTAAGATGATAATAAATAGACAATATTTATAAGAAGAGTGATAAAGAAGTTAAGAATAAAAAGTTATTTTTAAGTATGGTACAATTGTACTCTTTAATAGTTGATGTGTGGTATCTGGGCTAAACGATTCCTTCATAGAGCGGAGGTATATACGAACTAGCAACTCGGAACCTAGTTTGTTGGTTGTTTGTGGGAAACCACTCAGCATACTATATTGAAACTATTAGAGACTCGATGTGTACCAAGTGTAGAAAATGGATACGTATGATGAAAATATGGAACTCGAATGAAATGTTGAGCAATGTGAATGAAGTTAGAAATTCTTAAAGGAAGAATTGTTATATAAACAAGAAAATTCAAAGAAGAATCTTGAAGAGATATAAAGATAAGAAATGATAATAGCCAAGATAACGAATAATGTCATAAATGATGAAAAAGAAAAGAAAGAGGATCATAAATCAAAACGATCACAAGTTAAGAAAATAATTTTAAGAAAGATGATTATAAAATAAGATCACGACGTGATCTGTTTAAGTTAGAAAAGAAAGATGGTCTGTAATGTTTGAATAATTATAGCTTGATGCTATGAAGTTAATGTACTATGATATAATACGAGATAATCTCACGAGGAGTTATAGATAATGTGATACGAGGAATTCATATTGAGCAAGTTAAGAGCAAGTGATAAGCAAGATAGAGTTAGGATTCAATTGAGGACTCATGTGATGGCTGAGTTGTACAAACCTTTGTATAGGTGAGGGTTTTGTGCTTTCGCTCAGTTTATCACATTGATAATCATTAGAATGTTGGTGTCGCACTATCAATGTATATGTGGCAAAAAGGTGATGCTTTTCTCATGTGTATATTTGATAGTTAGAAACTATTAAGATTAGTCATATATTATTAGGATTAGGTGCAGTTCATAAAACTGATGCATATAGTAAGTTCGTGACTCACAATAATATGGTATGTTTTGAACCACTCAGCGAATGGATGCCTATGGTCTGACTAGGATAAGTTCTTAAACTCATATTATTGTGGCAAGTTCCTGAACTTTCAATGTGCGGTAAGTTTGGAGAACTATTTTGGGTAGAAAACGATTATAGTATATAGAGCATTGATGAAGTTAGAAATTGATAGAATGGTTAAGTAATGAAGTAATGAAGTAATGAAGTAAAGATTGAAGTTGATGGATACCTGGATATTCTAAATCTACTAGCTACGCTAGACTTTTGAAATTTATTGACTTTGTGCTGATGTTTGCACTTCTGTTTTATTGAAAAACATTGGATCAAATGATGAAACCAATGAGTTTTAAAAGAAAAAACAACATCGTTATTCGTATGTCTATGCTAATTGCTTCGGATAGACAAAAATGATTTCAAATATATCAAAATGTATTCTTTTTATATATCATCAATGCATCATGGAACCTGGTGCAGAGATGATAAAAATGATTGAGTCATCAATGCATTATTAGTTAGTGTTGGATGTGATCTAAGGATCGTCAGCCCACTATGGTATGATGTAGTATGATAAAATCACCAAATGACGGAATCCTCAAACGGACTGCAAATACAATGCGGTATCATGATGTCATAAAAAGATTTTGAGATTTCTTTAAGATATGAGAATATATATATATATATATATATATATATATATATATATATATATATATATATATGTATATGTATATTTCGATTGTTGTAGAAGTCTATGCTATTTGGTTCAGCTAGACGAATATTGAAAGATGTTCATGAAATTCAACCGTTTCTGAAGAAGTTATGTCAAACCAAATTGTTTTGGTGCGGATTCGGATATTGAAAAGCTGAGGTGAACAACCCTGAAAAAGGGGACATGTTATCGGAGACAATGGTTCCGAAAGTAATGCATATAGTCGTTACGATGTTAAGATGTAATACATTGTACACGACGTAGGGGTACGATAGGCTGATCACCTAGAGTACTTGCATAGAGTGTTTTCAGTCTGTGCGATTGCTAAACATTCTGTTAAAGATGGTTTATGGTGGTGATGCACTATTAAACCTGGAGAAGAGTTCAAGGTCCGTATAGTCTTATGACTGTTAAAGGTTCAAGTCGAGATACTTGATAACCTAGGGACGTAGTTCAAGGTCTTATGACCCATCAGCACGATTTGGAATCTTTTAAATTCTTGTTATTCATATCGCTTCCCAATTATTGAGCAATTGTGGGAGATTCTTATTATTCTAAAAGGTGAAAGTGGAAAGGATGAGAAAATTATGCAAAACATAATAATTTTAGGAAAGAAATGAAATTTCAGAAAGAAAAGAAATGTGAAACTCTTATAAGAGGAAGATGTGAGGAATATGATGATCTTAGAAAGATCCTTAGAGAAAGAATTTGGTTATAGAACCTAATGACTAAATAAACATTAACATAAAATCTATTTTGATAAATGGAATGAATAGATATTAGTAAGTCAAAATTTTGAGGATGAAATTTTTAGAAGAAGGGGTGAATGTAATGTCCCGAGAGTTTGAGAATCTAGTACATGATAATGATCCTTAGAGAAAGATAATGAACGAGTCAAAGAATATGTAATACTCAAGTATATAATTGAGTATAAGTAAAGGTAATGAAATAAAACTTACAAGAGGTATTTATGAAGAATGGTTGTAGTGGTAATAAATATAAAACTTATATTAAGGTAATGTGTTGAAGATATTCAACGGTAAATTTTGAAAAGAGATTGGATGAAAACCTGAGTAAGGTAGGGTTTCGGTGATTCCGAAGACGGAATCCTTATGAGGAGGGAAGGATGTGACAACCCGAATTTTTATAGGTTATTAAAATAGGAATTTAATAATTAAAATTCTTATTATGAGATGTTTTGAGTTTGAGTATTTATATATACATGCTATATCTTTTGAAATATGTGATCTAGTGTGAAGAGAAATATATATTCATATATTAGAAAAGTGAGGTTTAATAGTTAAGTTAACTATTGAAGAAATTAAATAAATTTTATAATTAATTTTAAATATTTATTGAATTAAGTAAATATTTTAATTAATTTATTTATTGAGATAAATAAATAATTGATGAATTATGGTGCATTAATTTAGTAATGAAATTGAATAATGGTAATTTTTATTTAAAAGATTTAATTTAATGAAATAATTAAATTAAATTAAATTGTTTAATATTAAAAAAATAAGTAAATTAAATAAAGCGATGTTTAAGTCTAATTTATTAATTAAATTAGATATATAATTATTTATTAATCATAAGTATAATTACAATAAAAATAATAATTATAAGTGTAAGCTTATGGGTTGCATGTGTGACAAATAAAAACTATATAATATAATAATATAAAAATAAACTAGTAAAGGAGAATTGTGGTTAGCCAAATAAGGCCATGTGGCCTTTGGCTTATTTTAACTGACGCCTGTTGGTTTTTTAAACTGATGTATACGTGAGAGAGAGGGGAGTCAGGTTATATGTTGTGCATAATTCCTAAAGGCTAAGTTCAGATAATTTAGAGAAGGAAGAAGGAAACACAGAGGAAAATTGAGGTTGAGAGCTTGAGAAAACTCTCTAAGATTGTCAAAAGGAAGAGAAGGGTTTGCTAAATTAAGGTATAATCTATTCTCAATTTTAACTCCTAGTTTTGATAGTGGTTATGCTATATGATTTGGAAATCACATTGGGTTGATATATATACATGTATGAATGGTTTACAATCTGTTAATAATCTTGTGCGAGTACTATTTGCTTATCAAATTCGTGAGAATTGGTTAGTAGGAAGAAGTTAGAAATAACAGTGTTATATGCATGAAAATTGGCTTTAGAAAGTACAAAATTTTGTGGTTAATACTTGTTATAATCTATAAATTGATGTTGGATTATGTTAGTATGTTAAGAAACGAAAACGGCGTAATTTAAATCGAGTTAATTGGTTAAGAAACGAAGCTGTGGCGATCGAATTCGTTAAATGTGTTCAAAACATGAAAATAGAGTATGAACATGTGTTTTGGGTTAAATTTTAGGTTGGTTAATATTTTTATAAATTATTAGAATTCTAGTATGTTGTAGTTCTATGAATTATGAATCCATAGAATCGAAAACGGACTAATTTGGATGTGTATAACTCAAGTTGTGAAGATTAGTAGGAGAAAAGGGTCAAAAAATTACAAAACATTGTAATCTGGGCGTCGCCAAGCGCGGCCGCGCATCCCAGGAGCGCGAGCGTGCAGATGGGTGCTGCCAAGTCGCATGGGCGCGCTGAAACTATGTAGGAATTGGGCGCGGCCGGGCCCCTACTGTGCAAGGTGTGACTGCTTTGACCTAGTTTGGTAAAATGACCATAATGTTTTTATACAAACTCCGATTCAGGTGATTCAAGATGATCCGGAACGAGGACGAATAGACCTACAACTTTTATTCTTTAAGTTTTTTAATTTAATGTTTGGATCCGGGGTCAAAATGGTCATGTTTAGGACTATTGTGTTTTCGGAGGCAATCGAAGGGTGTAGGGCATGCACGTATGCAAGTGTAGTGCTCTTAACGATAAAAGATGTTGTTCTAAGTTATAGAACATGAATATTATGAAGTATAATGATGTTTAACATTAATAAATGATATATTAGATAAGTTATATACGCATACTAAGCACACACAAGAGAGACAAGTTGGGCGTGTGACGAATAAACGTCGAAATATCGTGATAAGTGTTAATGAACGTAAAAAGTGCTTTAAATCAAATGAAATGAATGTTATAAGATATTGACTAGGGATAATATAAAACCAATAAGTAGTCCTAGCAAGACTTAAACACTTGAATGAACTTCGAATATGAAACATAGTGAGCTATAAGTCGAAAGTTAACACAATTAAATTGAACATTGTGTATTGATAATAGGAAGGGTTATGAGATATAGAGTAAAGTTTACCTTACAACTACTATGCATTGCTATGTGACTAATAGTTGATGTGCATGATTATATAATTGTGTAGGGCACGTGAAGTGTAGATAACAGTAAGCCATTAAACGTTTATTGGTAAACAACGATCAAGGCAAGTCTTTCAGTTCCTATTTGCTATGTGAACTTGGTGATTAATTGTTTTAAATTTTTATTGTAAAAAGCATGATGTGTTATATATATGTTGAATGTATGAAATGTTAAAGTCAACTTATGACTACGTTGATTGAGTAAAGCATGCTGATTGAGTAAGGAACTCAATCTTTATACTTGTTATATGAACTGTAACATGTATGTTATGTTAGTCCAATGTTTATGAGATATATGTTGAGCATGTTATTATGTACTACGTGATGCATGAAAACTGTTAGATTTTGCTGGGCTGTCGAGTTCAACCTTGCAAATAACCATTTTTGCAGGTGAAGGATTGAAGGTAACACTATGTGCTACTTGAATGACGTGGATCAGAAATAATACATGAAGATTAATATTTTAGCTAAAGTTATTATTTCTTTTTACCATGATTAAGATTCATGAGATGTACTAAATAGTTTATGATGTATAGTTTTATGTTAAGTTGTAAAGCTAATGTTAGAGTTATCTGATATGTAAAGGTTATCGAATTGAAATGTAAAGTTTTATAATAACAGTGATAGAGTGAATAATGAAATAAGATTGATTCAAAGACGTGTATATGATAAAGGTTTTGATTCAGGGAATTAAAGTAAGAAGACATAAAAGTTTAAATTATTCTGCATTATAAAAAGTTTAACATTGAATAATGATGTAAAATCAGAAGGTAGATGTGTTATTAACGACCGAAGTTAATAATTAAATTGTATGAATTTTTGGGGTCGTTACATTCCATGTGGTGTTTTCCATGATGAAAGCACAAGGACTGACAAAGGAGCAGATCAAGCTTAGACTTTTTTTATTCTCGTTAGCAGATTTGGCTAAAGATTGGTTATACTATCAACCTTCAGGATCAATACGATCATGGACTGATATACAGAGGCTATTCTTGGAAATGTACTTTCCTGCATCAAGAGTCATCCACATAAGGAATGAGATATGTGGAATCAGGCAGTTCAATGGAGAAACTCTCTATGAGTATTGAGAAATGTTCAAGAAGCTATGTTCCAGCTGTCCACCTCACAGAATTGATGACCATCACTTGATCCAGTACTTCTATGAGGGGTTGCTACCAATGGAAAGAAGTATAATTGATGCGGCTAGTGGAGGAACACTCGTAGACAAAACTTCAGAAGCTGCAAAGAACTTAATTACAACCATGGCAGCAAACTCACAACAGTATGGTACTAGGATGACTCATACATCACAAAGGGTAAAGGAAGTGAGCACTTGTAATCTTGAGCAACAGGTTTCTAAATTAATTACTATAGTTCGACAAGTCAGGCGGTCACTCTATTTGATTCTCGCCTGAGCTTGGGCAAGATTCGTCTTCTTAGGATTAAAGTACCCATGTAGCCAGCGTTAAGCTAGTAACTCCCAAATCAGACGGCTGTAGGGCACCAGGTGTGAAGACAACCCTCAAGCTTAATTGCTCGAGTAACCTACACCACGATTCGGATCTGCTCAGGTCTCGCCTTCTTCTTCCTCGTAATGCTCATTTTCTTAGGCACTAAGTTACCCATGTAACGAGCGTTGGGCCGGTGACTCCCAAACCTGATGGTTTTAGGGCACCAGGTGTAAAGACACCCCTCAGGCTTAACAACTCGAGTAACCTAGGCCATGATTCAAGACATTAGGCTGGCTACCTATCTTCTCATTAATTATTATTGTTATCACCATAGTTTCGTCCCCATAACTAAGATTCAGGGCAACTGCAAGGTGCAGACATGCATATGAGGTCAAATTTGTTCTTAAAAGTGCTTTGAACTAGGATGTCGTGCCTAATCAAAAGGGTTGAATAGTTTTAATTCTCTGTTCCCATGATTCTTTCTCCATGGAAGATAATGCATGTAAATAAAGACCGAAAGTGGATAAAGAAATGAAAGAGTTGTACCTCACATGTGGATTAAGCTAATTTTGATTGGAAACACTACAAGAAAATCAACACATAGTGACGGTCACTGACCGTCGCTATAGATCAAAAGATCGTCGCTATATGACATAGCGACGGTCAGAGACCGTCGCTGTGACACCCCCAAATTCGGGTACTCCATTCCCATAAGATTTGGTGCTCACTATCCAAAACCATTACATCTAACTACCCATAATAACGGATAAAGACATAATTTAAATATATTAAACAATAATCTTCCCATTAAAGGGTTACATCGTCTTAAAAACAATCCCAGGTAATCTAACCTTAAATTATTACATAAGTTTGCAGAATACATCATAAAATAAAACAAGTCTTATAACATAATTCACTTAAATAAATTCAATAAATCTTCAACACATGGACATCTTACCCTTTCCTTTGCTAGTAGATGGCTCATCGACTTTCTCGACTTTATCTGCAGTGTTAAATGCAAGAGTGAGCAAATAATTGCTCACTGATATAAAGAGTAGTGATGATAACAACATGAGAATGAACAACGAGTGCTGAACAATAATTAACTTGTTCTACGAATCAAAATATAGAAAACAAGTTCGAATTTAATATCTGAGGGTCTTAAGACCACGAACTATATCCCCGGTATTTAGGTAATACTACCCCAATCTTAACAGTCATTTAGACTATACAACCCTTCTTTACGTACTTAGGGGGATCACCACTTTGTACCATGTATTGTGCACAAACATCTAAACGTTACACGTACAAAATCCCCTATGTTAGGGTTGTTCGTCTAAGCTTGAATTTAGAATTTCCGCACTAAAGAAAGTTTAGTTTGGAACTAGCTTATCAGTGGTTCTAGAATTTTAGAATATTATTCCATTATAGACTAGTTCAATTAATAACAGTTTGCTTACTACTTGAACGTTTAATACAATAATATAGAATTGAACAAGGTTATCAAAGTCAAAGATCGAATAACAGCAATGTACCATTGAATAGACATAGTATGTATGCAAAGTACCACATTCCAAAGAGTTATAACAATCTCATTTGAATCAATATATTAGAACAATATATACTTTGAATAACAATATCAAGTCTTAGGAAAGTGAAACTCGCTCGATGTAACGAAATAGATTACAAGAGCTTGTACAACCATACACGAGATAAAATCAATAGGCTTGCTCAACTTTAACATAAAATTTAGGAATAGAAAGCGTGCTTGACAAAAAAGGTAACGTAGCTATGAAACTTGTATTCATTATAAAAGAGAATGAAGCTAGAAAACTTGTCTTGTGTGTAAGCTACACAAGTATAATAATTTTCGCCAATTACCCTACACATATCATTGAAATCGCAATAACAATTAGTTGTATTAATATTAGTTTTATGGGTTTAACCCACCATTTAAGTCTCAACCTTATCTTAATGTCTAATCATGTTGGTTAACATCCTTAACAAATCTGAAATCTCACTATAAACTAACATAAACTTTATCATTTATTTCTAACTCTCGTAAACATCAATTTTTGTTCATTACATAAGTTAATTAAATGATCACTTAAAATCTTTACACTTTATATTGCATCACACTAAAATCTGTTATTGTAGTCCATATTATGTTTTATCATCATTATCATGTATGCTAAGCCAATTTAGGTCATTATATTACAACCCACAAACAAACAGAATTCACTGCCTAGGCTCAGGGTACGGCGCAGCTGCGCCACCCCAAGCCTTGGCACCGGCGCAGCTGCGCTGGTGCAGATTCTCAGAAGACCAACGGCGCAGCTGCGTCATTTCTGGCTGTGGTACCGGTGCAGCTGCGTCGTGCACAGACAGAAACTGCAGCAGCTCTGTTCTTGCACCAACACACAAATTAATCTAATTTCCATAGAAATTCATGAATCCTAGCAACTAAAACTTTGTAATAATATCTATAAACATAATACACACTATTCTAACCACATAAACATTACGTATACTCGATTTTGAAGAATCAAAACAACAATTTTCCCAATTTCATCATTTTTTACACTTTTAGCGAGTTTGTTCGTCACGACTTCGTTTCTTAACCAATTGACACGATTCAAACTACGCCGCTTTCATTTTCAAACATACTAACACAATCTAACATCAATTTATAGATTACATCACATATTGAGCATGAAATTTTGTACTTTCTTAAGCCATATTTCATACATATAACAATGTTATACTAACTTTCTTCTACATACCCAATATCACGTATTTGACTTCTAACATACGATTATAGATGATAACCAACAAATTTAGCAAGAGTATACATACATATAATCAACGTTTGAAACATCAATTCCACAAAAATACCTAATTTCAGAGAATAGAGAATTACAAAACCAAATATTAGAATTAGGGGTAGACTATACCTAAATCCTTTGATTGTATGATAGCAAAGTTGATAGCAATCCTTTCCCAAAACCCTTCTTCTTTAACTCTCAATATCACGGTGTTCCTCTCTTCCAAACTCTCTATGTTTCACTGTTATCTGGCCTTAGAAAAAAAACACGCGTAATATAACTGGCACCCTCTCCCCCCATGCACGTCAAGTACAAAAACAATACGCCAAATCAGTTATGTTAGGCCAAAAGCCACAAGGTTGTTTTTGGCTACATAAAATTTCCCATACTAGTTTATTTTTATAATATTTATATTATATAGTCACTTTTGTCACACTTATTTTAGTTTATTTAAATGACTTTAGTTTAGTTAATTTAAATAACTTACAATAGTAATTATAATAATTTTTATTACAATTATACTTATGATTAATAAATTATAATATATCTAATTTAATTATTAAATTAGACTAGAACGTCACTTTATTTAATTTAATTATTTCATTAAATATTAAACAATTCATTTAATTTAGTTATTTTCATTAAATTAAATCATCAAATAATAAAATTACCATTCATTAATTTAGTTAGCATACATACTTAACTAAATTATTACATCACAATTCATCAAATATTTATTTATCTGAATAAATAAATTATTTAAAATATTTATTAAATTCAATAAATATTTAAATTAAATTACAAATTTCTCGATCGTTACATCCTTCCCTCCTTAAAAGGATTTTTTTCCCCAGAATCACAACTCGATAAATTTATTCGTCACATTCTTCCCGCCTTAACAGGATTCTGTCCCCAGAATCACTATACAAGATCAATCAAATAATTGAGGATAATTCCTCATCATAATATCTTCAAGTTCCCACTTAACTTCTTCAGCATTGTGGTTCCTCTAGATTACCTTAACAGAAGGTATCACTTTACTCCTTAGTACTTGCTCTTTTCTGTCAATAATTTGAACAAGGACTTCTTCATAGGACAAATCTTTCTCAAACTGCAACGGCTCTATTCTATAACATGCTTATAATCAGGCTTATATGGCCTTAATACCGAAACATTGAAAATGTTATGAATATGTCCTAATTCCGGAGGTAAAGCTACCTCGTACGCCACTTCACCAATTCGTCGCAGCACTTCAAAAGGTCCTACAAACCTAGGACTTAATTTTCCCTTCTTGCCAAAGCGAATTTTCCCTTTCTAGGGATAAACTTTCAAGAAAACATAACTACCAACATCGAATTCTCAATTTTGTCGGTGTTGATCGACATATTTCTTCTGTCTGTCCTATGCAGCTATCAATCTTGTCCTAATCACCTTGATGAACTCAACAGTTTATTGTACCAACTCTGGACCCAATAGCTGACATTCACTTACCTCATCCCAGCATAACGAAGTTCTTCATTTCCTGTCGTATAACGCTTCGTAAGGCGGCATGCCAATACTTTCGTGATAACTATTATTATAGGCAAATTCAACCAATGGTAGATGATCATTCCAATTTCTTTTGAAATTCATAATACATGCTCTGAGTATATCTTCTAGTGTTTGGATGGTTCTCTCACTCTGTCCGTCGGTTTGAGGATGGTATGCTATGCTCATTCTCAACTGTGTTCCCAAGTATTCTTGTAATTGTTTCCAAAAATTAGATGTGAAACGCGGATCTCTGTCTTATACAATGGACACCGGAACACCGTGTCTTGAAACAATTTCTTTCATGTACAATTTTGCCAACTGATCTAGGTTAAATCTGTAACGACTCTAAAATTTATACAATTTAACTCTCGACTACAGTCGTTAACAATACATTCAACATCTAATTTTACATCATTAAACAATAATACAACTATTGAAATTTGCAGAATACTTAAAATTTTCTATTATAATTAAAATTTTCTATTTACAAACTATTCTCGTTCCCAGAACTTTCAACCTTTACATCTAAACATCTCAGAATCATTTTAATACTACAAGAGTTTACATCGCAAAACGATATTACAATTCAACATTAATATATTATTCAGAACCTTAAACATGGTTCAAATAATAATAACTCAGCCAAAGTATATAAATCTTCAAGTATCACATCTGATTCATATCTTTCAAGTAGCACATAACTTTAGCTTAAATCTTTAACCTGCAAAAGTGGTTATTTGCGAGGTTGAGCTCGACAGCCCAGCAAAATCTAACAGTTTTCATGCATCACATATCACATAATAACATGCTCGATATACATCTCATAAACATTGGACTAACATAACATACATACTGTAGTTCATATCACAATTATAAAGATTGAGTTCCTTAATCAATCAACATTCATTACTCAATCAACGTAGTCATAAATTGACTTTAACATTTCATACTTTCAACATTAATATAACACACCATGCTATTTGCAATAAAGATTTCAAACAGTTCATAATCAAATTCACATAGCAAATAGGGACTGAAAAACTTGCCTTGATCGTTGTTTACCAATAACAGTTTAACAGCTTACAGTTATCTGCACTTCACGTGCCCTACACAATTATATAATCATACACATCAACTATTAGTCACATAATAATACATAGTAATTGTAATGTAAACTCTACTCCACATCTCACAATATTTCGTATTAATTAGCACCCAATGTTCATTTAGATTGTGTTAACTTTTCCACTTATGTAATATTCAAAATTCATTCAAGTGTTTAAATCTTGCTAGGAATTATTATTGGTTTTATATTTAACCTATTTCATATTTTATAATATCCATTTTATTTGACTTAAAACACTTTTTACGTTCATTAACACTAATCACGGCGTTTCGACGTTCATTCGTCACACGCCCGATTTGTCTCTCTTGTGTGTGCTTAGTATGCTTATACAACTTATCTAATACATTATTTATTAATGTTAAGCATTATTATATTTATAAACATTCATATTTTACAACTTAGGATAACATCTTTTATCGTCAGGAGCACTACATTTGCATATGTGCATTCCCGATGCCCTCCGATTGCCTCCTAATACATATTAGTCCCACAAATGACCGTTTTGAGCCCTGTTCCTGACCTCAGATTAAATAATGTAAAGAACAAAAGTTGTAGATCTATTCATCCTCGTACTGGATCATCTTGAATGACCTCAGTCGGAGTTCGTATGAAAACATTATGGCCATTTTACTACAGGAGGTCAAAATTGTCCAATCCAGACTACTATTCCGACGACGCGGCGCAAGAACTAAGTCGGACAGTAGCGCTGCAGCGTGAAATTGGCATTGTGGCGCTTATTTTAGAGTTGTGGTGCGGAGTTCTGGGTTGCTGCTCTGATTTTTGGCGTTGAGGCTCCGAATTACATAACCGAGCACGAAGAATTGAAACAAAGCAAATTTTTGACTGTTTAATAACTTCTAGCACCTAAATTAACACATATAACTTACATAAATTACACATAAACATTACCCATTATATATATACTGATTTCAAAATAACTAAACCACAATTTCAGAAAATTAAATGCCATGTTTTAAACCAAAACTCTATTTTTGACATTGTTCGATAAAATTAACATTGTAACCATAATTATACACCAAATTAATTCATTTGAGCTACGTTCTCTTCATTTCTTAACATGTTAACATATTCAAAGTTTAATTTATCTATTAGCTCACAATCAAATATCAATTTTGGTACTCCTACAAACCATGTTCATACATATATTCACTGTAAACTATTTTCTTTCTTTTTGACGTAAATTAGCATACAATTCATTGTCTAGATATAACTCTAACACCACCAATACATATAATCACATGTTATCAGTTGTATATCACATATATATAATATTAAAGTTATAGGAAAAATACCTTTTGTTGCTTTGAAAATCCTTGATAACCACTGAGATCGCTTGAAAACTCAGAACTATCTCTCAATCTCTCTCAAATTCTCTCTGAAAACCTTCTTTTCATTTCTCTGACAACTTCTCTTTTCCTTCCTTAGGCTTAAGCTAAATTCAATATACGTAAAACCAAATAAAGTAAATGCACGTCTTTTTCAAACGTTTTAAAATCGATGCCACTAATGGCCTTATTAAATCTGCGGTTACCACAAATTATTATATATTATTTATTTTATTTAATTAATTTATATTATTATAATTCAAAATTCAAAAGCCATAAGGCTCTGTTTGGCAAAAACCTTTAAAAATAAACATTTGATATCTTTAAGCCTTGTTTGGCAAAACTAATTTGAACTCCTTTAATTTATTTTAATAACTCCTTATAATATAGTTAATTATCACATTTTTATTTAATAAATTAAATAAAACATTATAATAATTCATTTGATCACTATAAACTCTCTAACTTAATTATTAAATTAAATTAGAGTACTATCTCATAATAATTAATTTTCTTAACTCACTAATTATTTATTAAACAAATAATTAACCAAATCAAATCAAATCAATTAAACAAATATTTATTCAACGATAAACACATCCATTAAATATTTATATAATTAAATAAATATTTATAATTACAATTAAAATTCTGGATTGTTACATTAATCACATCGTAATAAGAATTTCAATTATTAAATTCTTATTTTAATAACTTATGAAAATTCGGGTTGTCACATCCTTCCCTCCTTATAAGGATTCCGTCCTCGAAATCAAAAAAACCTCCCTTACTCGATTTTCACCAAATCTCTTTTCAAAATTTATCGTTGAATATTTTCAACACATTATCTTAATATAGGTTTTATATTTCCTACTACATTCATTACTTCAACAAATTCTAGGCTTTATTTCATAACTTTCACTTGAACTCAATTATATTTTGAATATTATATATTCTTTAACCCATTCATTTCTTTTTCTAAGGATCGTTATCATAAACACTCGGGATATTACATTCACTCATTCCTCTAAGAATTTCGTCCTCAAAATTTTATCTATTAATCTTTATTCATTCAATCTATCAAAATAGATTTTACGTTAATACTTTATTCATTCATTGAGTTCTATAACCACTTTCTTTCCACAAAGATCTTTCTACAATTATTAATTTTTCTATTAAAAGTTTTACATTATTCTTTGATAACTCATCTCCTTCTCATTTTAAATTTTTTTTCTCACTTATTCAATATATTCATCATTCAGTGTCGCATTCTACGTCTTACTTCTTTCTAAAGAATATCATCATTACCACATTCGCCTTTTAGGATATCAGGAATCTTCCACAATTGCTCAATAATTGGGAAGCAGTATGAATAACTCAGGAATTTAAAAGATTCCAAATCATATTGAGGGGTCATAAGACCATAAACTCATCTCTAGGTTTAATAGTGCTTCACCCCCGGTTCTTCACACATTAAACCCTATTAACAGAATGTTTATCAATCACAAATACTGAAAACACCCTCTGCAAGTACTCTAGGTGATCAGCCTATCGTACCACTACGTCGTGCACAACGTATTACATCTTAACATCGTAACGACTATATGCGTAATTTTCGAAACCATTGTCTGCGGTAACATATCCCTTTTTATAGGGTTGTTCACCTCAGCTTCTTAACATTTGAATCCGCACCAAAACAAATTGGTTTGGCATAACATCTCAAGAAACACTTGAATTTTATAAACATTTGTCTAGCTGAATCAAATAGCTTAGACTCATACCAATAATTCAAATATCAATCGAAACATGTCTGGCCAAATTCATTTGCCAATAATTTATCTTTAAAATTTTAAAAATCATTTTATGACGTCATGATACCGCACTGTATTTACACTCCGTTTGAGGATTCCGTCATTTGGTGATTTTATCATACTACATCATACCATAGTGGGCTGACGATCCTTAGATCACATCCAACACTAAGTAATACTACATTGACGACTTCATCATTTTTATCATCACTGCACCAGGTTCCATGATGCATTGACGATATAAAAAATATACATTTTGATATTTTCAAATCATTTTTGTCTAGCCGAAACAATTAGCATAGACTATTCTTTAAACAGTTCAAAAATCTTTGAAAATCAGTTTTAGTGATATCATATCTCAATAGGTAACGATGTGTCAGAGTCCTGAAGTCCACACATACACATTTGTCAACATGCGTTGAGAATAAAAATTCATTTTTAAAAGGCACATAGTGCGAATTTAGCTTGATGTCAAAAATTTTGAAGTCTGGCATAGCTAGAAGATTTGGAAAACCCATGTTTCCACCATCAACTCCACTTTCTATAATGATCCATAGCTTAATAAGTCTATCTATTCCTATCATCCTCAATACTCCATTCACACTTAATTATACCCCAGTTCATCAAACTTACCACACATTGGAAGTTCAGGAACTTGCAACAATAATATGAGTTTAAGAACTTATCCTATTCAGACCATAGGTGTCCATTCGCTGAGGGGTTCAAAACATACCATATTATTATGAGTTACGAACTTACCATATGCATTAGTTTTAAGAACCACACCTAATCCTAATAATATCAAACTAATCTTAATAGTTTCTAACTATCAAATATACACATGAGAAAAGAATCACCTTTTTATCACATATACATTGATAGCGCGATACCAACATTCCAATGATTATCAATGTGATAAATTGAGTGCAAGCACAAAACCCTCACCCATACAAAGGTTTGTACAACTCAGCCACCACATGAGTCCTCAATTGAAACCCCACCTAACTCTATCTTGCTTATAACATGCTCTTTGCTCGATACGAATTCCTCGTATCACATTATCTATAACTCCTCATGAGTTTATCTTGTACTATTTCATAGTACACTATCTTTATTGCATCAAGCTATAATTATTCAAACATTACAGACCATCTTCCTTTTATAACTTAAACAGATCACGTCGTGATCTTATTCTATAATCATCTCCCTTAAAATTCTTTTCTTAACTAGTGATCGTTTTGTTTTACAATCCTCTTTCTTTCCTTTTTCATCATTTACGATTTTATTTATGCTTTTAATCTTATAGGCTTTGTCTATTTATCATTATTCGTTATCTTGGCTATTGGAGTTAGGAAACTCCCATTTCTTATCTTTATATCTCTTCAAGATTCTTTTTTGAATTTTCTTATTTATATAACAATTCTTCCTTTAAGAATTTCTAACTTCATTTACATTGCTCAACATTTCATTCGAGTTCCACATTTTCATTATACGTATCCATTTTCCATACTTGGTACACATCGAGTCTCTAACAGTTTCAATATGGTACGCTGATGGTTTCCCACAAACAACCAGAAAACTAGGTTCAGAGTTTCTAGTTCGTATATACCTCCGCTCTATGAAGGAATCATTTAGCCCAGATACCATACATCAACTATTAAAGAGTACGATTATACCATACTTAGATATAATTTTCTATTCTTAACTTCTTTATCATTCTCTTTTTATAGACATTGTCTATTTATTAACACCTTACATCCTTATTATTGGAGTTGGGTAACCCCACATTCATATTTCTTATAACTCTGTGAGATTCTTTTTTGAATCATCTGACGCATGCCTTAATCCCTTCTTTATAAATTTCTTAAACTACTTCTTATTGTTCAAACTATGTTTGAGCTTATTCATTCATTATCTTCATCTCTCTTCTCTAAGGTACTCTTACCTAAGGTTTCTAACCTATCAGTTTTGATACCAACTGTAACGACCCCAAAATTGATACAATTTAACTCTCGACTTCGATTGTTAACAATACATTCAACCTCTAATTTTACATCATTAAACGATAATACAACTATTGAAATTTGTGGAATACTTAAAATTTTCTATTACAATTAAAATTTTATATTTACAAACTATTCTCGTTCCCAGAACTTTCAACCTTTACATCTAAACATCTCAGAATTATTTTAATACTACAAGAGTTTACATCGCAAAATGATATTATTATTCAACATTAATACATTATTCGGAACCTTAAACATGGTTCAAATAATAATAACTCAGCCAAAGTATATAAATCTTCAAGTATCACATCTGATTCATATCTTTCAAGTAGCACATAACTTTACGTTAAATCTTTAACCTGTAAAAGTGGTTATTTGCAAGGTTTAGCTCGATAGCCCAACAAAATCTAACAATTTTCATGCATCTCATAGCACATAATAACATGCTCGATATACATCTCATAAACATTGGACTAACATAACATACATGCTGTAGTTCATATAACAAGTATAAAGATTGAGTTCCTTACTCAATCAACATTCATTACTCAATCAACGTAGTCATAAATTGGCTTTAACATCTCATACTTTCAATATTAATATAACACACTATGTTATTTGCAATAAAAATTTAAAACAGTTCATAATCAAATTCACATACCAAATAGGAATTGAAAGACTTGCCTTGATCGTTGTTTACCAATAACAGTTTAACAGCTTACAGTTATCTGCACTTCACGTGTCCTACAAAATTATATAATCATACACATCAACTATTAGTCACATAATAACACAGTAATTGTAATGTAAACTCTACTCCACATCTCATAATATTTCGTATTAATTAGCACCCAATATTCATTTAGATTGTGTTAACTTTTCCACTTATGTAATATTTGAAATTCATTCAAGTGTTTAAATCTTGCTAGGAATCATTATTGGTTTTATATTAAACCTATTTCATATTTTATAATATCCATTTTATTTGACTTAAAACACTTTTTACGTTCATTAACACTTATCACGGCGTTTCGACGTTCATTCGTCACACGCCCGATTTGTCTCTCTTGTGTGTGCTTAGTATGCTTATACATCTAATCTAATACATTATTTATTAATGTTAAGCATCATTATATTTACTACCATTCATGTTTTACAACTTAGGACAATATCTTTTATCGTCAGGAGCACTACATTTGCATATGTGCATTCCCGACGCCCTCCGATTGCCTCCTAATACATTTCAGTCCCCCAAATGACCATTTTACCCCTGTTCCTGACCTCAAATTAAACAACGTAAAGAACAAAAGTTGTAGGTCTATTCGTTCTCGTTCCGGATCATCTTGAATCACCTCAATCGGAGTTCGTATGAAAAAATTTATGGCCGTTTTACTACAGGAGGTCAAAATTATCCGATCCAGACTACTATTCTGGCGCCGCGGCGCGAGAACTAAGTCAACAGTGGCTCTGCAGCACGAAATTGGCACTATGGCGCTGATTTCAACTCTGTGGCACGGAGTTCTGGGCTGCAGCTCTGATTTTTGGCGCTAAGGCTCCGAATTACAGAACCGAGCACGAAGAATAGAAACAAAGCTATTTTTTGACTGTTTAATAACTTCTAGCATCTAAATTAACACGTATAACTTACATAAATTACACATAAATATTACCCATCATATATATACTGATTTCAAAACAACTAAACCATAATTTCAGAAAATTAAATGTCATGTTTTAAACCAAAACTCCATTTTTGACATTGTTCAATAAAATTAACATTGTAACCATAATTATACATCAAATTAATTCATTTGAACTATGTTCTCTTCATTTCTTAACATGTTAACATATTCAAAGTTTAATTTATCTATTTGCTCACAATCAAATATCAATTTTGGTACTCCAACAAACCATGTTCATACATATATTCACTATAAACTATTTTCTTTATTTTTGACGTAAATTAGCATACAATTCCTTGTCTAGATACAAGTCTAACACCACCAATACATATAATCTCAAGTAATCAGTTGTATATCAATAATAAAACAAATAATTTGAATTGATAGAGCTTGAAACTTCTTGTCGTAAACATATATATACATATATATAAATATATAATATTAAATGTAAGACCCCGAATTTTATGAAATGAAAGTATTCTATTTTATTACAATTATTATTTTATTTCGTAATTGGTTAAATTGATAAAAGGTTAAAGTTAAGGGTGATATGTGAATTTTTTTTTTGCAAAGTAAGCAAGTTGTTATAAAATATGACAGTGACTTGATATGACAGTGACTGATTTTAGTGGTTTAGTAGTTTGAATTCGTATGACAGGTTGGTTAGGAATATGAAAACTAACAACCTTACGAAAACAATCAATTTTAGCATGATGAGTGGTTAACCAATCAATTCCTAAAATCACATCAAAAGTAAGTATCTTTAAAGAGATAAGATCAACAGGTAATGTGATAGTGCCAACTTGGATCATGCAAGATTTATAAACTGTAGATGTAACGAAGGTTTCACCCAACGGAGTTTCAACAGACAAGTCAAAGTCCAATTTCTCCGGAGTCAAGTTTAAACGTTGAGCACAAGCAGGAGAGATAAAAGAATGGGTAGAACCGATATCTAGTAAAGTATAAACTTTGCAAGAATTCAAGATTAGCTTACCCGTGATCACCTCGTTCGGGTTTCTCGCGTTTTGGCCAGTCACGACAAACGCTCTTCCAGGAATCGCTGATTTTGACTTATCCGGGACAGCTTTTGGAGTCACCATCCCCGTTGAACTTGGTTTTGCTACAGAACACTCTCGAGCTATATGACCCTCCTTTCCACAGTTATAACATACCTTGGATTGTTGTGGGCAGTTTGGGCTGATATGTCCCTCTTTCCCACATTTGTAACATACGACCGGTGGTCGTTCTCCTCCCCTAGAAACAGTTGATGTTTGTGCTGACGTTTTCACATTATCATTGTTGTACCTTCTCTTCTTGAAATCTCCTCCCGACTCGCTCCTTTTATTATCACGACCACGATTACCACCAGAGTGGTTACCGCTTTTGTCTGAATGTTTTCCTCCCTGCTGGTTTTCATTGCTTCAATGACTGCCGCCACCGGTATGACCCTGGTTGTGGTCCCTCGGTTGCACATACTCATTATTTCGTTCTAATAATTGAGCCCTGTTTACAACATCTGAATATAAAGAAAATTTATGAGAGATAAGATATTGTCGAATCTCGGGTTTTAGACCTCTCAGAAACATCCTTGTCATTCGTTCCTCATTTTTGACCAAATGAGGTGCAAACCTAGATAACTCTGTAAACTTCGCTTCGTACTGGGACACCGTCATGTTGTTTTGTTCCAGTCTGATAAACTCCACCTCCTTCATATGACGAATACTTTCAGGAAAGTACTTGTCATTGAACAGTTTTTGAAATGTTTCCCAGGACATGTTGAGTGCTTCTGGCTGGGTACGCTTCACAGACTCCTACCAGTAGTCTGCCTCACCACAGAATATAAAAGTGGCGAATGGAACCTTCTGTTCCTCCGTGCATCCCAAGACATCGAATATCTTGGTAATTTGCTTGACCCACGTTTCTGCCATGATCGGATCCGGCTTTCCCTTAAATTCTGGTGGTCCCAATTCTTTGAACTGCTTGGCTGTGACAAACCGCGCATTGTTATCATTTCCACCTGTATTCTACACACAAGTCTCCCTCGTCTGATTTTGCATGAACTACAAAAAGCTCCTAAACATTCCATCATTCATCGTTTGCTCGGTAACGTTGTTTACAGGAGGAATATTGCCTTCCTATTGCACGTTCCCCTGGGTGGTGATCAAAGGTGTCTCCACGGTCTGATTTACTCCATTATTAACATTCTCAGCTGCCATTCTTAAATACTGCCATAAAACAAGGGTTAATTGTCATGTCATATATTATCCCTATACTCTGACCGACCAAATAAACACCAAATAAACTTAGTCAGGTCATACTAGCGAAGGAATTTCCCGTCTCTCCCCTCCTAGTTCTTGTCTCACATCTCAGCCAGGGATCATATCCCTAAGCTCTGATACCAACTGTGACGCCCCCAAAATAGGTATACAACACCCATTCTGAGTAGCCAAATACATGGTACAGAAAGCAAACTACAACTTCAATAATACAATTGTCGTGCAAAATACGACAACACATACTGTGAGTTTAAATACAAATATTGTCTTCTAGACAATATCCACACTCAAATAAGTCCTCAATACAATTATTCAAATATTATTTAACAGAAATAGTGAGGACTGCTAAAACATATTTCTAGAACCATCACTCCATACCCCGACTAGATCCTGCTATGTTCTCACCTCCTTAGAAAAAAAATGGAACAAAAAAGAAAAGGTGAGCTCAACTAGCCCAGTAAAGAATATTATGACTAAGATAATATACAACAAATTATCATTAGTATTCAACAGGGAAAAATCTGATAGAATATAATCGACAAGAAGTTTTAGATCAACAATTGCAGCGAAAACAGCAAACCATTAGAAGAGTCAAGTAGAGAATAAATTCTACTATCTTATAAGATTTAAAAGTCCATCATCAATATTTTTTCCCTGTAACATCAATTAATAACCATCTTTATCCAAATATTCATCTTTGCACTACAGGCCAAAGATATTCATTTGTATCACCTGTCAGTCATGTTCATCTCAACACTTGTTCATCTTTGCACTGCAGGCCAAAGATATTCATCAAGTAATCATACATCTTTGCACTACAGGCCAAAGATATTCAGTAATATCATCATTTAGGACTGAGGATGATGAAAAATATCTTAAAGAGAACGAATCCAGTGAGACAGAAGGACAAATAGTAGGGATTCGTATAACAGTTTATCCAAGATCAATAATACTTCATAATAATCAATTGTGAAGCAGAATTCAAAAATAAAGATCAAAACATGGATACAATCAAAGATAGTAACTATAATAAACATCTTGGACAAAAAGGAAAAATTTTATTTTTCGATGAATAGTGTTGTATTCGTGAATAGTTCTGTATACGTGAATAGTAACGTATACGTGAATAGTAACCCCGACACAAAAAGTTCCAAATTTGATAAAAAGTTCATATCAATATTTCAGCATAATGATATTGAAGAAAATAATATCATTAAGAAGAAAATAATATCTCTTACCTCAAAATATCAACACTTCTGGTCGGAATACCGGTATAAGGCTGAAAGAAACTTGCTCTGATGAATAGAAACTCTCAAAGTATCTAAATACTCACAAAATACACTCAATAATCTAGAGAGAGAAAGAGAGAAAACTTGTTTCTAGTGTGATTTTCAATTCTAACTTAGCCCTCTATTTATAGGAAAATGTTAGCACACCGAAGCAGACTTAACCTGCAACCTGATGGCTTTACCTGCTACTATTCCCACCCACCACATTTGAATAAAAATCTCAGCACATTTCTTCACCAACCAAGAGTGGGGCCCACCAATTCTAGAATTTTCCACCAAAATGATTAACTCCGAAAATTCAACAATTTCTGAACCAGTCATCTCGTAAAATTCATAATAAATCATACATTCATTTTTAACGGTTCAAAATTTGTGGACATATACTCAACTTATATATGTATAACATATCCAAAAATTACCACGATCCATCGGTCGGATTAAAAATTATAACCCCCGCAAAATATCTCAAAAACTCTGATTTTTAATACCTCCATTCCGACAAAAATACTGATAAAAACCTCAACATTAACTCCTTCATTTTTAACCACAAAAATATATCCCTCATTTATATCCACATAAAATAAATATTTCCTTATCATATGAATCAATAATTAATTATTCACAAATAATATTATAGAATCACATTTATGACAACCAGGCTGTTCCCAAGAAAGAGGGGGCTTTCCAATAAGGATTTCTCCTTACTGGCGCGCAATTAGATGACCAAACCTCTCCTTAGACAGAACTTTCTAGACATTGCCAATAATGTTATCTAATAATATTATTCAAATAATATGAATTATTGATCTGATAAAAAAAAATATTGTGCAGCAACAATTATTGAAACAACAATAATATAAAATATCAACACAGCAATTATTGAATCAATAAAATAAAATATTGAATAATAACTACTGTAACAATTATTGAGTAGTGCCTTCTTACGTAAGAATCAATAATTGGTGCAATACCGTGTGCTACTGTATTTTAACCACCGGGTATTCCAACAGTATTAACGGTAACAACTACGTCGATATTTATAAACAACTTATACTTGTCGTTTTTTTCATCCAATCGCTTTCCGTTATGGGGCTCACACAAGGCTGCATCATCGTACGAATATTTCCCGACAGCAAGAATATTCCACGACCAAACGAATATTCCCCGACAAAATGAATATTTTATAACCACTTGCTTATTTTGCAAAATTTGCACATTTCACCCATAACCAAAGTATTATATCAAATTAACTCCCTATTATTCGCAATAATATTTAGAGAAAATTTGATTTTATTCATTAATAAGCTGGGGTCTTACAACCGAGTAGTTCAACAGTATTAACAGTAAAACTTCCGCCTTTATTTTCAAAAAATATTTTTGTCGTTTTCTCAATCCGACAATAATTCTGTTGTGGGGTCCACCAATAATTGTGTCGTCGTACGAATATTTCCCGACAAAAATAATATTCCCCGACCAATCGAATATAATACAACAACTTACATACTTTATAAAATTTATAAATATTACCCACAATTATAATATTATATCAAATCCACACCATAATATTCAAAAAAAATATTTTGAGAAATTTAAATCTTTATTCATAAAATCTGGGGTCTCACAATCTCCCCTCCTTATGAAATTTTGCCCTCGAAATTTACGTACGCACTTGATATGCCAAAGAGGTGAGGATACCTTGACTTCACTTCAAATTCTAACTCTTTAGGTATAACCTTTGAACGTCGAATATGGTCCTTCTTATCCAAGATGTTAACACGTATCTCCTCATACGTTAAATCTTCTGCTATCTCGTCCGGTTTAAAATTAATAATGTGGTTCGGGTCGTCCACATATTTACGTAACGTCGATACAAAAAAAATGTTTTGAACACGCAACATACTTGGCGATAAAACGAGTCTATAAGCCACAGTTCTTACTTGATCGAGGATTTCAAATGGGCCAATTAAATCGAGGGTTGAGATTTCCTCTCTTCATCGATTCTTGTTTCTAGAATAACGCCCTCTTGAACCTTCTTCTTCACATTCATCAGCTCTGAGTATGTAGCTTGAGCGACTTTAACTTTATCGATTAAAGTCAATTCTAATCGTATATTCGTTATCTTAACGTGGGTTCCTAGAGTCTTTAACTCTATCTTCATCATTTGTAAGTTATACGAAATGGGTCTTTGTGTTAATAACATCTCACTCGTATACGATCTTCTACTCAACCCGTCATCTACAACTTTTGTTCTTCCAAGATGATATTGAATGGTATGGTCATAATCTTCAACAGCTCGAGCCAACGTCTTTAGCGCATGATACGTTCGCTTTAGTTGAAGAAATATTTAAGGGTTTAAGAAATGGGTTTTGTACTGGGGTCAATACAAAATTTAATTTCACGCTCTGGGGTAGGCTAAGATGTCTTCAAGCATACGTTAAGAACTTTATTAATAATAGAAATATCGTTCAAAACTGTGACCCTCATCCAAGACTTGGATAACACGTCACATTGATACCTATCAACTTGTCATCGTCATTCACGACGTCGCCTATAGAAAGTCTGGCTTCGTTGCATTCCACATAAGGAAGTCACCAGATAAAGGCTCAGGGCTATTTACTTATGGCTTGATATGACAATGATTGACTTTAGTAGTTTGGTTACTTTGAATTCGCATAACAGGTTGGTTAGGAGTATGAAAGCTAACAACCTTACAAAAAATACATGATGAGTAGTTAACCAATCGATTCCTAAAATCTCATCAAACGCAAGTATTTTCAAAGAGATACGATGGACATGTAACGTGAAAGTGTTGATTTGAATCAAACAAGATTTATAAATAGTGGAGGTAACGAAGGTTTCTCCCAACAAAATTTCAACAGATAAATCAAAGTCTAACTTCTCCGGAGTTAAGTTGAAACATTAAACATAATTAGGTGAAATAAAAGAGTGAGTAGAACCGGTATTTAACACGATATAGACTTCAAAAGAGTTTATGACTAATATACCCGTGATAATTTTATTCAGGTTCCTCGTCACGAAAAAAAAACGCTCTCTCTTAAACTATCGGCTTTGACTTTTCTGGGACGGCCTTTGGTGGCTCCATCCTAGCTGAACTTGTCTTCGGTGAACGACAAAATCAAGCTAAATGACCTTCTCTTCCATAATTATAACATGCTTTGGACGGCATCGCGCAGTTTGGACTGATGTGTCCCTCCCCTCCGCATTTGAACCATATGATAGGTGATCGTTCTCCTTCCTTAACAACGGGTGCTGGTACTGACGTCTTTCCATCATTGTTGAACCTTCTCTTCTTAAAATGTTCATTCTTATAGTTTTGGCCATGATTACCACCGAAGTGGTTACCATTTCTGGCATGTTGATTCTCTCCATGCTTATTGTCACCGCTTTGATGACCGTTATCACCAGTATTATTATTTTGTCGTTTGCTCTCTTTTGGTTGCGTTGACTCATTATCGCGCTCTACTAAATGAGCCCTATTTACAACATCTGAATACAAACACAGTTTATGAGAAATCAGATATTGACGTATCTCCGGCTTCAAAACTCTTAAAAACATCTGCGTCATTATTTCTTCATTATCAACGAGGTGGGATGCAAATCGGGACAACTCGATAAACTTGGCTTCGTACTGCGACACGGTCATGTTGTTTTGCTCCAACTTGATAAATTCCACCTCCTTCATTTGACGAATGCTTTCGGGAAAGTACTTGTCGTTGAACAGCTCATGGAATTTCTCCCAAGACATCTTAAGTGCGTCAGGCTGGGTACGTTTTACAGATTCCCACCAGTGATCTACCTCTTCACGCAACATAAAGTTGGCAAAGGGAACCTTTTGCTCCTCGACGCATCCCAAGACATCAAATATCTTGGTGATATGCTTTAACCACGTCTCCGCCTTAAGTGGTTCTGGCTTTCCCAAAAACTCCGGTGGTCCCAGCTCCTTGAATTGCTTAGCGGTGACCAACTGTGGGTTGCCATTGTTTCCTCCTGCATTATGAACAGGAGCCGCCTTCGCCTGATGTTGCATGAATTCTAAAAAGCTCTTAAACGTACCGTTGTTCGTCAATTGATCAGTGTTGTTATTTACAATAGGATTATCTCCATTCTGTTGCACATTGTCCTGATAATTGATCTGTGGAGACTCAACGGTCTCCTGTGCTCCATTGCTTATCTCAACATTTTCAGATGCTATTTTCAAATACTGTTATAAAATAAGGGTTAATTAACATATCACATATTATCTCTATACTCTGACCGAATAATTAAATAACAAGAAAACTTAGGTAGGTCATACTAGCGAAGAAATTCCCCATCTCTCCCCTCCTAGTTCTATTTCTCACATCCTAGCCAGGGATCATATCTCTAAGCTTTGATACCAACTGTGACGCCCCCAAAATTAGGTATACATCACCCATCTTGAGTCGCTAGATACATGGTACAGAATTCAAATGAAACTTAATAATACAACTGTCGTGTACAATACGACAAAACATAAACTGTGAGTTTGAAAATAAATATTGTCTTCTAGAGAGTATCCATACTCAAAAGGAGTCCTCATTACAATTATTATCACACTATTACATAGAATAGTGAGGACTACTAATGCTATCATCTGGTCCATCACTCCGTTTCTCGACTCGTCCCAACTATATTCTCATTTCCTGAATAGAACAGTGAAAGAAAGGGTGAGCTCAGCTAGCCCAGTAAGAAATATTATGACTAAGATAATGCAGAATAAATTATCATTAGCCTTCAACAGTGTTAAACTGATAAAATATAATGAACATTAAGTTTAACTGCAGCGGAACAAGCAATCCATTAAAAGAGTCAAGTAGAGAATAAAATTTACTATCTTCTATGATTTAAAAGGTTTTTCAACACTGTTATCGCTGGAACTCAGCTTAACAAAATAATCCACATCATTGAATCACCCCTGCACTACGGCCAAGGATATTCTTTAGTATCACGACCACAATTATCCATGCACTACGGGCCAAGAATATTTGTGTATTCATTAATGGTCATGATCATGCCAACAATTGTCCATCAATGCACTACGGGCCAATGAGGACTTTTACCACATCATTTGTAGCATTACGGTCATGATTATACCGAATAACCCCTGGTCATAATTATACCAAGTCCATCTATGCACTACAGGCCACAGATGACTTTCAACATTTTATAAACATGAGGATGATGACAATGATATAAGAATTCAATAAAACAAGTTCAAGAATTAATTTATCCTAGAATTAACAACGTCCAAATTGTCAACATGATACTGCTTTGTGGAGTAAAATTCAAAAATGCTTAGAAGAATATTTTCATGAAAAGATACTGGATGAAACATAATTATCAAGGATATTCCACAAATTTCATGAAGTATAGAAGTCAAAACTTAACCAACTGAGTATAATAAAGAATGGAATAACAAAAGAAATCACCATGCATGCGATAGACCGTACAGATAGGTTATTCCAACAGAATAATAAATAATGGAACCAGGTCCGGCGTAAAACGCACAGACAGGATATTCCAACAGAATAATAATAAAGACGGAACCAAGTCCGGTGTAAAACACACAGACAGGATGTTCCAACAGAATAATAATAAAGACGGAACCAGGTCTGGTGTAAAACACACAGACAAGATGTTTTAACAGAATAATAAGAAAGACGGAACCAGGTCCAGTGTAAAACACACAGACAGGATGTTCCAACAAAATAATAATAAAGACAGAACCAGGTCTGGTGTAAAACACACAGACAGGATGTTCCAACAAAATAATAATAAAGACGGAACCAGGTCCGGTGTAAAACACACAGACAGGATGTTCCAACAGAATAATAGAAGAATGTCACCAAGTATAGGGTAGACCGCGTATACAGGTTATTCCAACAGAATAATAAGAAATGGAATAACAAAAGTTCTCTTCATGAATAAGAAAGAATAATACCCCTTACCGTTTTAAAGATGAACTGAAATAAGGAAGTAGTTAAGTAGCAGAATACTTTTCTTCTCTCTCTCTATAGTTTCTCTCTATAGTTTCTCTCTCTAGAGTTCAGTGAATTCGTAAGAAAATAATGAAGGAATGAGCTTCTATTTATAGGAAAATGGAATGCATAGTAACTAATCCATGAACGGTCCAGATTGATTTACTTTAATCTGACGGTCCATATTTAAAGAAATATCTTTTAAATAAAATATAATATATTCTATTTATAGAATAACTTTAATAAAGTATTCTGTTTTATATAAAAAGATGTTTCTGTTTTATTACGTTAATAATACGAATAAAGCAAAACTTCATTATCGCTAAATAATTCATATTATTAATTGACAATAATTGAATCAAACTGAGTGACTTCTCACATAAGCATTAATAATCAATACCGTGTGCTACTATGCAACCACACGTATTACTATACTTTTACTACCGAGTAGTTCAACAGTATTAACAGTAAAACTTCCGCCGTTATTTTCAAAAAATATTTTTATCGTTATCTCAATCCGACAATAATTCTGTTGTGGGGTCCACCAATAATTGTGCCGTCGTACGAATATTTCCCGACAAAAATAATATTCCCCGACCAATCGAATATAATACAACAACTTACATACTTTGCAAAATTTATAAATATTACCCACAATTATAACACTATATCAAATCAACACCATAATATTCAAAAAAAATATTTCGAGAAATTTAAATCTTTATTCATAAAATCTGGGGTCTCACAGTTGAGGAGTTGTAGGAGATAGTAGCTGAACAACAGATTGCAATGACGCAAAAAGACGTCGAGATCCAGGATCGTGAGGAACAACTGACAAACATCGAGGAGAAACTAGTACAGACCGAAGGAGAAAAAGAACAATTGATCGAGATGGTTGCTGAACTGAAGAGCAAGCTGAGAGAAGAAGCTGCTAAGAGGGCAAGAGCTGAAGATGCATACGAGGAAGCTTATCAACGAACTGGAAGAGCAGCGAGAGACGTGCAGGTAAAAAGGATGAAGATGGAAGAGATGGATAAAGTATTTAACACTGTAATTAATCGAGCTCAAGATCGGGTCATGGGATATCCGATTCAGTTCGAGACGCTACCATCATACGTGTTGGATCGTAGAATAATGTTTCAAGTCATGGAGGAGGGACGTGATAGGGCTAAGAAGTATCTTAATAGAACATTGTAGCTGTAGTACGATGAGCGAAAGGTTAAATAAATTGTAAATCCCAAGTCTTATGCAACCTATGGGATATGATTATGATGTTGTCCTGAAACTTTTTGTGGTTCAGGAAAGTAATGTAGTTAGCAGAGATGCTATTGTTTTATATTTTGAAAAGGTTATGAATAAATAAAAGTTGTTATTTTATTCAAAGTGTTATGTGTTATGTGGTTATTTCTGTTAGGGAGGTTAGTTAACTAGAAAATACTTAAAGAAGCTGAGTAATAGTCTAATAGATGTTTTGTTTTAACAGAAATTGCCTCCCAGACATCAACCAACACGACAGAGAACCACTGAAGAAACCAATAACGTCAATGTTGACGGTAACCCCGTTCAACAACTAGTGACTCTACTGACAGGAGCATTGCAGAATCAACCACAAAATCATGGTACAACATTTAAAGATTTCAAGGCGGTTGGACCACCTGAATTTCGTGGGTCCATGAATCCAGTCAAAGCACAAACCTGGATTATGGAGATAGAAAAGGTGTTCGATGTCGCTAGCGTAGGGGATGACCAGAAGACTGCTTTCGCAACATTTATGTTGAAAGCAGAAGCTAGTTATTGGTGGCAGGCCAATAAAACTCGGGAAGGGCCAGGAGTGATGACCTGGGATAGGTTCAAGGAGTTATTTTTCAAGACCTATTTTCCTGAGAGTTCGAAGAGTCAGTTGGAAGTACAGTTTTTGGAACTAAAACAAGGAACGATGACGGTATCTGAGTATGCCACGAAGTTCAACGAATTGGAAAGGTTTGCGCCATATCAGGTTAGCACAGACGAACGTAAGGCGAAGAGATTTGAACAGGGACTGAAGCCCTGGCTGTATAGTAGGGTCTCCCTGTTCCAATTGAAGACATTTGCAGCGGTGATGGAGAAAGCAGTACTCACTGAAGGTTGAGGCGAGGCAGTGACAAAGTTCAATCAGGAACAAAAGAAGAAGAAGAATGAGAATGAGATTAAGAATGGAACTGGTAACAGTGGAAACAACAACAACTACAGCTTGAAGGGGAAGTGGAATGGAATCATGGGTGCTGGAAACCAGCAAGGTAACCAGCAAAACAAAAAGTTTGAAGCATGTGCGACATGCGGGAAATTTCACAAGGGTGCGTGCTTGATGGGGAAATGAGTTTGCTACAATTGTGGCCAGGAGGGTCACATCACCCCAAATTGCACTCAACCGAAGAAGAATGCATGCTGCACGTGCGGATCCGAGGATCACTTTGCTCGTGAGTTCCCTAAGAAGAAGGAGGGAGTGACAACCAGAAGCAGTGGAGGTAACAATAGAAGTACATGGGCCATTGCAGGACCTGCAGCATCAAACAAACCCACAGCCAGAACCTTCAACATGACTGTGCAAGATGTTGTGCAATCAAAAGATATGGTGTCAGGTATTATCCTAATCAATGATATTGATGCATATGTATTATTTGATTTGGGTGCTACTTGCTCGTTTATATCTAATGAGTTTGCTAAGAGGTTAGAATTGCCTAGAGAAGAACTGAATTTTCCTTTGAACATAGAAATTGTGAATAAGGAAATAATCCCTGTTAGATTCGTATGCAAGAACTGTAGGGTGAACATTAAGGAGAATATCTTGTTGGTAGATTTAATTCTGATTATACTCGGGGAGTTTGATGTAATTTTGGGAATGGATTGGCTGTTCAAATATGAAGCAGTAATCGATTGTCACAAGAAGTGTGTAAACCTTATGACTCCGTCAAAGGTAGTATTTTATGGTAGCAAGTCACCTAGACAAATGAAATGTCTGACGACTATGCAGGCCAAGAAATTGTTGAGTCAAGGTTATGTGGGCTATTTAGCTTACATAGTCGATACTCAGAAGAAGGGTGTGAAAATAGAAGAAATATCAGTAGTGAGGGAATTCGAAAACGTATTTCCAGAGGATTTGCCAGGACTTCTGCCTGACAGAGAAATTGAGTTCGTGATCGACTTAGCGCCGGGAACAGCACCAATATCGAAGGCCCCGTACAGAATGGCTCCGGTGGAAATAAAGGAACTGATGGTACAGTTGTAAGAACTGCTGGACAAGAAATATATTCAACCAAGCGTATCACCGTGGGGAGCGCCAGTTTTATTCGTAAAGAAGAAGGACGGGTCAATGCGTCTTTGCATTGATTACAGGGAGTTAAACAAAGTCACTATTAAAAATAAATACCCGTTGCCAAGAATAGATGATTTGTTTGACCAATTGAAGGGTGCCAAATACTTTTAGAAAATAGATTTGAGAAGTGGGTATCACCAGCTGAAAGTGAGGAAGGAGGATATACCACGAACGGCATTCAGAACTCGGTATAGACATTACGAGTTTCTGGTGATGTCTTTTGGTTTAACCAATGCACCTGCTGCGTTCATGGATTTGATGAACAGGGTGTTTAAACCATTCCTAGACAAGTTTGTAGTGGTATTTAATGATGACATTCTGGTTTATTCCAAAACTCAGGAAGATCACGTGGAACATTTACGTTTGACATTGGAAACACTAAGAAGGGAAAAGCTGTACGCGAAATTCTCTAAGTGCTAATTTTGGCTCGACCGTGTACAAATTTTGGGTCATGTTATTGACAAGGATGGGATTTCAGTGGATCCATCAAAAGTGGAAGCTGTAATCAATTGGGAACAACCAAGAACACCGTCAGAAGTGAGGAGTTTCTTGGGACTGGTTGGTTATTATAGAAGATTTATTCAAGATTTTTCTAAGATAGCCACTCCTTTAACAAATTTGACAAGGAAAGCTGTAAAATTTGTGTGGACGGAGAAATGTGAAGAGAGTTTTCAAGATTTGAAGAAGAAGCTAAGTGTAGCACCTGTGTTGACATTACCAGACAATACAAGAAATTTTGTGGTGTATAGTGATGCCTCACACAAAGGGTTGGGTTGTGTTATGATGTAGAACGGCAAAGTTATTGCGTATGCATTAAGACAACTAAGGGATTATGAGAAAGGGTATCCGACTCATGATTTGGAATTGGCTGCAGTTGTATTTGCTCTGAAGATATGGAGGCACTATCTTTATGGAGAGAAATGTGAGATCTACACAGACCACAAAAGTCTGAAGTTTATCTTCACTCAGAAGGATTTGAACATGCGTCAACGAAGGTGGATGGAATTGATAAAGGGTTACGATTGTTAGATCTTTTATCATCCGGGCAAAGCAAATGTAGTGGCAGATGCTTTAAGCAGGAAAGGTCGGGAGAAGTTGATGCTGATAACAACTCAGGAGGAGCTCATTTCAACAATGACAAAACTGGAGTTGGAAATCAAGTTTCCAAAAGAATCTGACGAACAACTATTTCAATTAGCAGCAGGTCCAACTTTACTGGACAAGATGAAGAACGCTCAGTTACAAGATGAAAAATGTGGAAAGATAAAGGAGAATATGGTTGATGGAAGCGGTACGAAATACAAGGTTGATACCGAAGGATTACTACGGTTCGAGGGAAGAATCTGGGTTCCAGCAACACCAGAGCTAAAAGAAGAAATTTTGACAGAAGCTCATAGCTCAAAATATTTAATTTATCCAGGAAGCACGAAAATGTATCAAGATTTGCGCCGGTATTTTTGGCGGCCGAATATGAAAAGGGACGTTGCAGAATGCGTAGCGAAGTGCTTGACATGTCAGAGAGTAAAAGCCGAACATCAAAGACCCAGCGGATTACTTCAACCGTTGGAAATACCAGGATGGAAGTGGGAACACATCACGATAGATTTTGTGGTGGGTCTTCCAACTACTCAGAGAAGATGTGATGCGATTTGGGTAATAGTGGACAGACTGACGAAATCAGCGCACTTTCTACCAATAAAGATTAGATTCAATCTTGATCAGTTGGCAAGATTGTACATTAAGGAGATCGTTTCGAGGCACGGAGTGCCAGTATCAATTGTGTCCGATAAAAATCCGCGATTCACATCAAATTTCTAGAAGAGACTACAAGAATGCATGGGGACACAGTTACGAATGAGTACGGCTTATCATCCACAAATAGATGGCCAAAGTGAAAGAACAATTTAGACATTGGAAGATATGCTGAGAGCATGTGTCATGGACTTTAAAGGAAGCTGGGAAGAATAATTAAAGTTGGTGGAATTTACTTACAACAACAGTTACCACGTGAGCATCGGCATGCCACCTTACGAGGCATTGTACGGCAGAAAGTGTAGAACTCCACTGTGCTGGGATGAGGTCGGTGAATGCCAATTGTTAGGACCAGAACTGGTACAACAAACTGCTGGCATTGTTAAACTCATCAGGACAAGATTGGTAGCAGCTCAAGACCGACAGAAGAAGTATGCTGATCAACACAGGCAAGATCGTGCATTTGATGTAGGAAGTTATGTATTTCTAAAAGTTTCTCCTTGGTAGGGGAAAATTCATTTCGGTAAGAAGGGAAAGCTAAGTTCGAGGTTTATTGGACCCTTTGAAGTGCTGCGAAGAGTGGGAGAAGTGGTTTACGAGGTAGCTCTACCTCCATGGTTGGAAAACATTCATAATGTTTTTCATATTTCGGTGTTATGACCATATAAACCTGACTACAAACATGTGATCGAGTATGAACCGTTGCAGTTCGAGAAAGACTTGTCTTATGAAGAGGTTCCTATCCAGATAGTCGACAGGAAAGAACAAGTGCTCAGGAATAAAGTGATACCTTCTGTGAAGGTGATATGGAGGAACCACAACGCTGAAGAAGCTACGTGCGAACTCGAAGAGAAAATGTTGAAAGAGTACCCTGCGTTATTTGTTTAATATGTGTCTTCGATTCTGGGGACAGAATCTTTGTAAATAGGGAAGAATGTAACGAATGATTTGTTTGAGTTGTGATTCTGGGGACAGAATCCTTGTAAGGAGGGAATGATGTAACATTCCATAATTTTAAAATGTAATATTAAATATTTATTGATTTATATACGTATTTAATGGATATGTTTATTGTTGAATAAATAATTGTTCAATTTGAGTTTATGTAGTGTAATTATTTATTTGTTAAATAAATAATTAAATATTAAATAATAAATATTTATTTGCAATATTAAATATTTATTGAATTATATGGCAAATTGAGTTGATGTGATTTAGTTATTTATTTGTTGAATAAATAATTAAGGAGATAAGAAAATTAGTTGTTATGAGATTATATAATAATTGAATTGATTAAGTAAGCTAGAAAGCTTATAGTGATTTAAATAAATTATAATATTTTAAATGGGAAATTATAATTTAAAATATTAGTTGGTTAAATAGAATTATAATTATAAAAAAAATTACAGTTATGTGATATTAAATTATGTGCTAAAGTAATTTAATAGATTAATGTTTTAATTGATTTATTAATTAAATAAAAGTGTAACTAATAACCTTGCTATAAATGAGTTATTAAAATAAATTAAAAGAGTGCATTTTAGTTTTGGCCAAACAAATCTTATTGCATATTAAGTCTTTAATATAATTGTGTTTTACCAAACAAGGCATAAGGATTTAATGGGTTATATTTTAGTGGTTAGCCAAACAAGCCTTATGGCTTTTGATTTTCAAAATAAAAATAACTGATGTCAGTTAAGTTAGAGTTATATTATATATTTAATATATACATTATTACTATATACGTTATATTAGTTTACGTATGTTTGAGTTAGGAAGAAAGAAAGCTCAGAAGAAAAGAGAGAAGAAGAAGAATATCACAGAGAAAAGTTTGAGAAAATTTTAGAGAGAGAGGGAGTGATTCTAACAGGTTTTTGAGAAAAGAATTGGAGAAAAGGATAGCCATCATCTTCTTAATCAAAGGTAGGAACTTAACCTTTTTCTTTAAAGTTTAGTTTTTTTCTTTTTCTTCCAATAAGTTCTCTGTGAAATTTTTATAAAGGATAAATTGTTGTTATGTATATAATTTGGTATGATTATTGATTATAAGATTATTTCATGAGTTTATATATGATTATAGGCATAGTAATTCATGTATATATGTGTTTTGTGAAAGAAAGTATATTACAGTGTTTACAGAAAAATATATATGAATATGGCTTAATTTAAAATAGAAATTAAGGTTTTATTAGTTGTTAAATTGATAATTGATTGTTGGAATTGATAGAGTATGTAAAATCATAACTATAATGTTTTAAAATTTCTATTTTGATTGAAAAACAAAATCACAGTGTTGATTTTCATTGAAAATATCAAACATGGAGTTTTTGCCAAAAACATTAAAATTGGGTGTTGTATATTTGATGTTTAAGTTATTTTATGAGTAGAAACATGTTAGAAGTCTTCACAATATGTTTATATGAAGTTTATATGTAAATTACGTGATAATCAGTCTATTAGATTCGAGCTTTTTGGCCAATTTTGGCTTTTTCTTGCACGGTTACAGAAGCTGTCAGTCCAAACTACAGTTTCGCGCCGCGCCGCGGCTCCAGTAGTACATTAGTGGCACCGCAGCGCCATCACCATGACGCAGCGTGGCTTCGTAGTTCATTCACCGCGCCACAGCGCGAACCACAGTGTAAACTGTGGCGCCGCAGCGCGAGTTAGCAGAATGTTCTGACAGTTTTATTTAAGTATACAAATTTTGAAAATAAATGTTATGTGTTAATAATATGAATGTTAAATGATGATTTCAGTAGTATTATACTATGAATGAGCATGTTACCAAGAGTCAATTAGTATTAACATAGTTTGATTATGTGATTGAATAATCAAACCTACGTAGTGAATGTATTGGTTATGTGATAATGACTAACTATGTCACGATGACATATGTTTAGGGTATTAAAATTCAAGTGGTAAGGGTGTAGCTTGTGCTAAAGGCAAGTTTTCTAACTCTATTTTATAATTGAGCAAGTTTTCTAATCCTTTGTCTTATTGAACTATTTGATGTTGAACAAGTTATTCTTGTAATTCAATTTTTTTGTTAGCATGCATAATTAGATTTCTATGCATGTTTAATATTCAATTCTAATTAACCTTAGCTTAGTATTGTTCAAGCAATGTATGCTATAGTATTCAAATTGTATGCTATTAGATTATTCCTAAAGCATGATTTTAGTTACTATGATTAATTCAATTATGATTATTCTATAAGTATAATGTTATGGACTTTATTCAACTACTCCGAAGTTGATGTTCGTTGAAATCCAAATTACCTTAAAAGCTTATCCAAACCAAACTTACATTGGTGTGGACTTGTATTCTAAATACTGAGATGAACAACTCTTTTAATAGAGGTTTACGCTTAGCGTTGAAATGGTTGTGCACAATACATTGTATGAAGGGTTGATACCCCTAAGTACGTGGAGTCCTTATAGTCTTATGACTGTTAAAGTTAAAGTTGAAATACTACTTATAACTGTGGACATGATTCGCGGCCATTAGACCCTCAGTGAATGTTATAACTTTCAGAAAGTTAATAAAATATATTGTTCAGTTCTATTGATACTAATATTGTCAATTGATGTAAAAGTTTAAAATTTTAGTTATTGTTATTTCAAGTGGGCCTTGTTTGCTCACTCTTGCCTGTAAAATTTCTTACAGCTAAAGTTGAAACTGGTGACGTACCAAGCACCAGTAAAGGAAAAGGAAAGATGAATAAGTGTTGAAGACTTGTAATAGTATGATAGTTTATTTTCAGACTGTGGTTTAATGATTGTAATGAAGTTAGTTAATTATCCGCATTTGATTGATTGTTGTTAAAGGTTAGATAACCTAGAAGATTTTATTTAAGTTTAATCATATATGGGCAGGTTTTCTTTTATTCTTCAATTCTATTATGAATGGGTAGTTAGTAAATGAATGTTTTGATTACGTGAGCACCAAATCTTGAGAAAATGAAGTACCAGGACTTGGGGGTGTCGCAAATATATCATCAATAAACACCACCACAAATATGTCTAAGAATGGTTTAAACACTCTATTCATCAAATCCATGAACGTTGCAGGTGCATTGGTTAAACCAAAAGACATAACCAGAAACTCGTAATGCCCATACCGAGTTCTGAATATCATCTTTGGTTCATCTTCTGGCCTCACCTTCAGCTGATGATAACCACTTCTCAAGTCTATCTTTGAGAAATATCTTGCTCCCTTCAGTTGATCGAACAGGTCATCAATTCTTGGTAATGGATACTTATTTTTAATCGTGACCTTATTCAATTCTCTGTAATCAATGCAGAGCCGCATCGATCCATCTTTCTTCTTAACAAACAACACCGGTGCTCCCCATGGTGATACGCTCGGCTGGATATACTTCTTGTCGAGCAACTCTTACAATTGCACCATCAACTCTTTCATCTCTACCGGGGCCATTCTGCATGGTGCCTTAGATATCGGGGACGTTCCTGGTAGTAAGTCAATCACAAACTTGATTTCTTGATCCGATGGAAGACCCGACAAATTGTCTGGAAATACGTCTGCAAAATCTCTTATGATCGGTATTTCTTCTAACTTCGCATTCTTCTTCTTTGTATCGACTATGTAGGCTAAGTACCCTATACATCCTTGTCTCAACAACTTCTTGGCATGCATCACCGTCAGACAACTTGCTTGTCGAGGTGACTTGCTGCCATAGAACATAACCTTTGACGGAGTCATAAGGTTAACACATTTTCTTTGGCAATCAATTACTGCTCCGTAATTGAACAACCAATACATTCCCAATATGACATCAAATTCACCAAGTCTAATTGGTATCAAATCTACCATCATCTAATGATCCTTAATAACCACTCTACAATTCTTATATATGAATCTAACATAAATCACTTCCCTATTCGCAAATCTATATGCTCAAAGGATATTCTAATTATTCTTAAGGCAAATCTAAGTTTTGAGGAAATTCATCGGATATAAATGAACAAGCAGCACCCGAATCAAATAACACATAAGCATTAATACCATTAATCGAAATGATACCTAACACCACATCCTTAGACTGTACAGCATCCTGCATGGTCATATTGAAAGTCCTCGCAGTAGGTCAGCTTCACTGTGTTGGTTCAGTGATAGTCTATGCTCCACCATCGTTGTTGTTTCCTTTTCCACAACTTGCACTTCCCGCTGGCTTCTTTGGGCAATCACGAGCCATGTGATCCTTCGAACAGTAGGTAAAACATGCTCCTTTCTTCGGGCTAAAACAGTTTAGTGCAATGTGTAACTCCTGACCATAGTTGAAACACACCCGCTTTCCCTTCAAACTTACCCCAATGTGGTTCTTTCCGCACGTCGCACAAGCTTCAAACTTTTTCTTCTGCTGACTCCCTTGCTGTCCTCCCGCAGTTGAATTCTCGTTCCACTTCCTCTTCTGATTGTTACTTCCAATGTGACTTCCACCAACCTTATTTTCATTCTCATTCTTCCTCTTCTTCTGTTCTTGATTGTGCTTGATCAAGGCATCACTTCCACCTTCCGCGATAATTGCATTTTCCAGTACAGCCGCAAATGTATTTAATTGGAACATTAAAAACTTGCTATACAGCCAGGGTTTCAATCCTTGTTCAAACCTTCTCACCTTACGCTCGTCGGTATTGACTTAATAAGTGGCAAACCTTGCCAACTCATTAAACTTTGCATCATATTCTGGCAACTTCATAGTTCCTTGTTTCAGCTCCAGAAATTGCACCTCCAGCTGATTCCAAGAATTCGCTGGAAAGTACATTTCAAAAAACATCTCCTTAAATCTATCCCATGCTATCAGTCCTTGTCCCCCACGAACCTTATTTTCCTGCCACCAGTAGCTAGCTTCAGACTTCAGCATGAATGTTGCAAACGCAATCTTCTGATCCTCGTTGACTCTAGCAACGTCAAACACCTTCTCCATTTCCATAATCCAGGTTTGGTCTTCCACTGGATTCATAGACCCTTGAAACTCAGGCGGTCCAACTGCTTTGAATTCCTTGAAGGTCATGACTTGAGCTTGCGGTTGATTCGCAAGTGCTCCCGTTAACAAAGTTACCAACTGCTGAACTGGGTTAGCGTTGGCCTTGTTATTATTGTTAGTAGACCCCTCAAGAGGTGGTTGTTGGCGTGGTTGTCTTCTTATATGAGGCATTTTCTGTTAAAATATATGTTTAGTAGTTCATTACTCAACTTTTTGAGTATTTAAAGTCTAACTTAAACATTCTAAGATTAAAGGTATAACACATAACATTTCAAATAAACTTTGATATTTTATCCATTCATAACGTTTTAAAATATAATAAAGATAGCACATATGCTATCAACATCCACCTTCCTGAACTAGACAAAGTTTCAGGATTACATATTCATATTATCCCTTTATTCATTTCAAAGTAAGGGATTAAAATTTAATTATTCACATAATTAACCAAATATTATTATCACTCTTATTCTTTCTATCTGGGCATATTAAGACGTCGAGAGGCTTCTCTACGCTCTTCCTCCATAATATGATACGCCGTCCTACGGTCCATCACGAACCACGGTGAATCTTCGAACTGAGGTGGGTAATAAAAGACTCGATCCTGAGCCCTATCAATTGCATAATTAAAGGCATGATCCATTTTGTTCATTTTAGCTTTCTTCGTTTGGACCTTAGTTTCAGCACGATCTGCACGATGAGTCGCCTTCATCCAAGCATCCTCTGCTCTTGCACGCTTAGCTGATTCCTCTTTCAAGTCATCTTTTAACTTCTCCACATCAGTCTTTATCTTCTCTTTTACTGCCAACAGATCTTCATGCTGATCCTTTGTATGAACTAGGTTCCACTCTGTGTTTCCAAGTCGTGAGTCGAGTTCCTGAATCTTGGCATCCTTCTGCTCTATCGTAGCGTGATGCATCTCAACCAACTCCTTCAGCTCCCCAATCTTATCATGTAATTCTATGTTACGGTCGTACAGTGCATCATACATCTCAGCTGATATGGAGTTTGGTGGAAACTCCATAGGATCCTCTTCCTCATCATCCTCGGGATCGGTCACAGGCTCATCCTCCTGAATCAACTACTCCCGCACTACGTGGATATCCCGGGGTTTGTCATCTCTAGGTATCTGAGGTATCACGTCCCTAGCTAGACTGGATCTTCCATCGTTAGACATCCTGATAATAAAATATTTTTAAGTTTATTTATTATATGACATTCTTCGATACTCGCGAGCACATAAGTTATTAACACATAGCACATAATGTCTTTTTTTAATTAGCTTCAATGGATGCCTTAATCCATTCCTTAAAACTCGATAAGAGTTGAACACCACTATATTTTCTATCTCATTAAAGGTTACTTCCTAAGGTTTCCCCACCTAAGGTTAATAACCTAAAGCTTTGATACCAACCTGTGACACCCCCAAATCCGGGTACTCCATTTCCAAAAGATTTGGTGCTCACTTTCCAAAACCATTACATTTAACTACCCATAACAACGGATAAAGACATAATTTAAATATCTTAAACAATAATCTTCCCATTAAAGGGTTACATCATCTTAAAAACAATCTCAGGTAATCTAACCTTAAATTATTACATAAGTTTGTGAAATACATCATAAAATAAAACAAGTCTTATAATATAATTCACTTAAATAAATTCAATAAATATTCAACACTTGGACATCTTGCCCTTTCCTTTGCTAGTAGATGGCTCATCGACTTTCTCAACTTTAGCTCCAGTGTTAAATTCAAAAGTGAGCAAACAATTGCTCACTGATATAAATAGTAATAATGATAACAACATAAGAATGAACAACGAGTGCTGAACAATAATGAACTTGTTCTACGAATCAAAATATAGAAAATAAGTTCGAATTTAATATATGAGGGTCTTAAGTCCACGAACTATGTCCCCGGTATTTAGGTATTACTACCCCAACCTTAACAGTCATTTAGACTATACAAAGCCTTCTTTACATACTTAGGGAGATCAGCCCTTTGTACCATGTATTGTGCACAAACATCTAAACGTTACACGTACAAAATCCCCTATGTTAGGGTTGTTCGTCTCAGCTAGAATTTAGAATTTCCACACTAAAGAAAGTTTAGTTTGGAACTAGCTTATCAGTGGTTCTAGAATTTTAGAACACTATTCCATTATAGACTAGTTCAATTAATAAGAGTTTGCTTACTACTTAAAGGTTTAATATAACAATATAGAATTGAACAAGGTTATCAAAGTCAAAGATCGAATAACAGTAATGTACCATTGAATAGACATAGTATGTATGCAAAGTACCACATTAAAAAGAGTTAGAACAATCTCATTTGAATCAATGTATTAGAACAATATATACTTTGAATAACAATATCAAGTCTTAGGAAAGTGAAACTCGCTCGATGTAACGAACTAGATTACAAGAGCTTGTACAATCATATACGAGATAAAATCAATAGGCTTGCTCAACTTTAACATAAAATTTAGGAATAGAAAGCTTGCTTGACAAAAAAGGTAACGTAGCTATAAAACTTGCATTCATTATAAAAGAGAATGAAGTTAGGAAACTTGCCTTGTATGTAAGCTACACAAGTATAATAATGTTCGCCAATTACCCTAGACATATCATTGAATTCGTAATAACAATTAGTTGTATTAATATTAGCTTTATGGGTTTAACCCACCATTTAAGTCATAACATTATCTTAATGTCTAATCATGTTGGTTAACATCCTTAACGAATCTAAAATCTTACTATAAACTAACATAAACTTTATCATTTATTTCTAACTCTCGTAAACATCAATTTTTGTTCATTACATAACTTAATTAAATAATCACTTAAAATCTTTACACTTTATATTACATCACACTAAAATATGTTATTGTAGTCCACATTATGTTTTATCATCATTATCATGCATGCCAAGCCAATTTAGGTCATTATATTACAACCCACAAACAAACAGAATTCACTGCTTAAGCTCAGGGTACGGCGCAGCTGCGCCACCCCAAGACTTGGCACCGGCGCAGCTGCGCTGGTGCAGATTCTCAGAAGACCAACGGCACAGCTGCACCGTTTCTGGCTGTGGTACCGGCGCAGCTGCGCTGTACACAGACAGAAACTGCAACAGCTCTGTTCTTACACCAACACACCAATTAATCCAATTTCTACCGAAATTCATTAAACCTAGCAACTAAAACTTTGTAATAATATCTATAAACATGATACACACTATTCTAACCACATAAACATTACGTATAGTCAATTTTGAAGAATCAAAACTACAATTTTCCCAATTTCATCATTTTTTACACTTTTAGCGAATTCGATCACCACAACTTCATTTCTTAACCAATTAACACGATTCAAACTACGCCGCTTTCGTTTTCTAACATACTAACACAATCCAACATTAATTTACAGATCGCCATATAAGCCGTAGCTGAAACCAATAGCGACGGTCATTTATCCTATAACGACGGTCGGACCATTGCTAGAAAACAACACAAAAATGCGCATGGAGCTCTATACCGACGGTCAAAGAATGGATATCGCGACGGTCACGACCGTTGCTATAGAATGTTTTGGCGCGAATGGCTGAGGTATATCGCGACGGGCTTGACCGTCGTTGTAGAAGATATTGGCGCGAACGGTTGAGGTTTATTGCGACGGTTTTGGCCGTCGCTATAGAAGTTTTAGCGCCAATGATTGAGGTGTATAACGACGAGCCTGACCGTCACTATAACTTTTCGAGAATTTAAAAAAAATTGAAGTTATTATAAAATATTTCTTATTTATTTTACCTGTTAACAAGCATAATTAAATTCAAACCATACCATCCAATCTGAATATAATATTTACAACTAAAAGAATAAAACAAATAAAGTCTATTATTTAAAATTACAAATTAATGTATAATATCATCTAAATATACATAATCATCCAAAATACTGTTACTATGTATCCAAACAGTACATAACAGTAACACATTTAACATATTTTCAGTAGCACATCTAACATATTTCCAGCAGCACATGTAACATATCTCTAGCAGCACGAGACATGTCACATGTCCTCTATAGGATTATTTGATCCACTAATATCATCATTATCTCCTTCTATGGATTGATCCTACAAATTAATTATCAAGTGAACTTGTTAATCTGTACAAATAGAGTGATAGAGCAAAAAATGTAAGTATAAGTGGAGTGAGAGAGCAACACCTGATTGTTGGAATGGGCATTTGGAACTGACAATTTCTTCATAAATTCTGTCATAATTGATAATATTTCATCCACTTTCCTTGTAGTGTCGTCTCCTTTTTCCCGCACCATTTTCAACTCAGCTTTCAATTCTTGATTCTCACGTTGTACCTCATTATTTTTGTCACGAGGCCCCCAAGTGTTTGTAATTGTGGCACCAACTCCACCTTGTCTAAGTCTACCATGTCGCTCCGATCCAAGAACTTGTGCAAGTATATCATTCCGTCCTGTATTACTGCTTTCACCAGTCGATTCCTGAGTCTTCTTTAACTTAATAATTTTTTCCAGTGAAAATATACAAGGCAAAATATACATAACGTAAATATGAAAATATCATGAGCAACAACCATTTGAAGTCAAACAAAGCAATAAGTGAACTTGAATCAGTGAACAGTAATTATTTTGTTGGGAAATGAAAAGTACTTGTAAGACCCCAACTTTTATAAATAAAGAAGAATTTTCTATAAATATCATTTTTGAATATTATGGAGTTAATTTGATATAATGTTATAGTTGTGGGTAATATTTATAAATTTTACAAAGTACGCAAGTTGTTATATAATATTCGATTGGTCGGGGAATATTCGTTTTAACAGAGAATATTCGTACAACGACACAATCATTGGTGGACCCCACAACGGAATTATTGTCGGATTGAGAAAACGACAAAAATATTTTATTAAAAATAACGGCGGAAATTTTACCATTGTTACTATTGAACTACTCGGTAGTAAAAGTACAATAATATGTGTGGTTGCATAGTAGCACACGGTATTGATTATTAATGCTTATGTAAGAAGTCACTCAGTTTGATTCAATTATTGTCAGTTAATAATATGAATTATTTAGCGATAATGACGTTTTGTTTTATTCGTATTATTAACGTAATAAAACAGAAACATCTTTTTATATAAAACAGAATACTTTATTAAAGTTATTCTATAAATAGAATATATTATATTTTATTTAAAAGATTTTTCTTTAAATATGGACCGTCAGATTAAAGTAATCAATCTGGACCGTTCATGGATTAGTTACTATGCATTCTATTTTTCTATAAATAGCAGCTCATTCCTTCATTATTTCTTACGAATTCACTGAACTCTAGAGAGAGAAACTATAGAGAGAAACTATAGAGAGAGAGAAGAAGAGTATTCTGCTACTTAACTGCTTCCTTATTTCAGCTCGTCTTTAAAACGGTAAGGGGTGTTATTCTTTCATATTCATGAAGAGAACTGTTGTTATTCCATTTCTTATTATTCTGTTGGAATAACCTGTATACGTGGTCTACCCTATACTTGGTGACTTTCTTCTATTATTCTGTTGGAACATCCTGTCTGTGTGTTTTACACCGGACCTGGTTCCGTTTTTATTATTATTCTGTTGGAACATCCTGTCTGTGTGTTTTACACCGGACCTGGTTCTGTTTTTATTATTATATTGTTGGAACATCCTGTCTGTGTGTTTTACACCGGACCTGGTTCCGTTTTTATTATTATTCTGTTGGAACATCCTGTCTGTGTGTTTTACACCGAACCTGGTTCCGTCTTGTTATTATTCTGTTGGAATATCCTGTCTGTGGGTTTTACACCGGACCTGGTTCTATTATTTATTATTCTGTCGGAATATCCTGTCTGTGCGTTTACGCCGGACCTGGTTCCATTATTTATTATTCTGGTGGAATAACCTGTCTGTGCGGTCTATCGCATGCATGGTGTTTCTTTTTGTTATTTCATTCTTTATTATACTCAATTGGTTAAGTTTTGACTTCTATACTCCATGAAATTAGTGAAATATCCTTGATAATTGTGGTTCATCCAGTATCTTTTCATGAAAATATTCTTCTAAGTATTCTTGAATTTTACTCCACAAAGCAGTATCATGTTGACAATTTGGACATTGTTAATTCCTGGATAAATTAATTCTTGAACTTGTTTTATTGAATTCTTATATCATTGTCATCATCCTCATGTTTATAAAATGTTGAAAGTCATCTGTGGCCTGTAGTGCATAGATGGACTTGGTATGATTATGACCAGGGATTATTCGGTATAATCATGACCGTAATGTTACAAATGATATGGTAAAAGTCTTCATTGGCCCATAGTGCATTGATGGACAGTTGTTGGCATGATCATGACCATTAATGAATATACGAATATCCTTGGCCGTAGTGCAGGGGTGATTCGATGATGTGGATTATTTTATTAAGCTGAGTCTCAGCGATCACAGTGTTGGAAAATCTTTTAAATCATAAAAGATAGTAGAGTTTATTTTCTACTTGACTCTTTTAATGGATTGCTTGTTCCGCTACAGTTAAACTTGATGTCTATTATATTTTATCAGTTTAACATTGTTGAAGGCTAATGATAATTTATTCTGCATTATCTTAGTCATAATATTTCTTTCTGGGCTAGTTGAGCTCACCCTTTCTTTCACTGTTCTCTTCAGGAAATGAGAACGTAGCTGGGGCAAGTCGGGGAACGGAGTGATGGTCCGAATGATAGTATTAGTTAGTAGTCCTCACAATTCTATGTAATGGTGAGTTAATAAATGTAATGAGGACTCCTTTTGAGTATGAATACTCTCTAGAAGATAATATTTGTATTCAAACTCACAGTTTATGTTTTGTCGTATTGTACACGACAGTTGTATTAGTAAGTTGTATTTGTATTCTGTACTATGTATCTGACGACCCAAGATGGGTGATGTATACCTAATTTTGGGGGCGTCACAGTTGGTATCAGAGCTTAGGGATATGATCCCTGGCTAAGATGTGAGAATAGAACTAGGAGGGGAGAGACGGGGAATTCCTTCCTCTAGTATGACCTACCTAAGTTTATTTGCATGGTATTTAATTGGTCGGTCATAATATAAGGATAAAATATGACATATCAATTAATTTTTATTTTGTGGCAGTATCTGAAAATGGCATCTGAGAATGTTGAGAATAGCAATGGAGCACAGGCGACTGTTGATTCACCACATATCAATAATCAGGATAATGTGCATCAGGAAGGTGACAATCCTCATGCAAACAACCACACTGACCAAATGATGAATGATCAAATGTTCAGAGGCTTTATGCAATTCATGCAACAACAGGTGAAAGCTGCTCCTGTCCACAACGTAGGTGGAAATACTGGAAACTCTCTGGCGGTCACCGCTAAACAGTTTAAGGAGCTGGGACCACCGGAGTTTAAGGGAGAACCCAAACCACTTGTAGCTGAAACATGGATAAAGCAGATCACCAAGATATTTGATGTCTTGGGTTGCTCCGAGGAGCAAAAAGTTCCCTTTGCCGCCTTTATGTTGCGAGGAGAGGCAGATTACTGGTGGGAATCGATAAAGCGTACTCAACCTGCCGCACTGAAGATATCCTGGGAGAAGTTCCAAGAGTTGTTTAACGACAAATACTTTCCCGAGAGTATTCGTCACATGAAGGAGGTGGAGTTCATCAAATTGGAGCAGAATAATATGACCGTGTCGCAGTACGAGGCAAAATTTACGGAGTTATCCCGGTTTGTGTCCCACCTGGTGGATAATGAAGAAAGAATGACGCGGATGTTTTTAAGAGGTTTGAAGCCGAAGATACGTCAACATCTTGTTTCTCATAAATTGTGTTTGTATTCAGATGTTGTAAATAGGGCTCAGTTGGTGGAGCGCGATAACGAGACAACGCAACCAAAAGAGAGCAGCCGACAAAATAATAATACCAGTGAGAGCAGTCATTGAAGCGGTGACAACAAGCGTGGAGGGAATCAACAGGCCAGAAATGGTAACCACTTCGGTGGTAATCAGGGCCAAAACAATAAGAATGGGCATTTTAAGAAGAGGAGATTCAACAATGATGGAAAGACGTCAGCACCAGCACCTGTCGTTAAGGAAGGAGAACGACCACCTATCATATGTTTCAAATGCGGAGGGGAGGGGCACATCAGTCCAAACTGCGCGATGCCGTCCAAAGCATGTTATAATTGTGGAAGAGAAGGTCATTTAGCCCGATTTTGTCGTTTACCGAAGACAAATTCAGCTAGGATGGAGGCACCAAAGGCCGCCCTTAGAAAAGTCAAAACCGGTTGTGCAAGGGAGAGTGTTTGTTGTGAACTCCCAGAAAGTAAGGAACCCGAATGAGGTCATCACGGGTAAGCTTATCATAAACTCTAACGAAGTCTATACTTTATTTGATACCGGTTCTACCCATTCTTTTATTTCTCCTACTTGCGCTCATCGATTAAATTTGATTCCGGGGAAATTAGACTTTGACTTAGCTGTTGAAACTCCATTGGGAGAAACTTTCATTACATCCACGGTTTATAAGTCTTATTTGGTTCAAGTTGGTACCCACACATTACCTGTCAATCTGATTTTATTAAAAATACTTGCATTTGACGTGATTCTAGGGATTGATTGGTTAACTACTCATCATGCAAAAATTGATTATTTTCGTAAGGTTGTTAGCTTTCATATTCCTAATCGACCTATTATGCGAATTCAAGCAACCAAACCATTAAAATCAATCGCTGTCATCTCAAGCCATAAAGCTATTCGTTTATTGAAAAACGGATGTCAAGCTTTCTTAGCTCATGTCACAGATCTAAACAAAAATACGTCTGCTTTGAATGATATTTCTGTTGTTAATAAATTTCCTGACGTATTTTCCGAAGAACTTCCTGGCCTACCCCTAGAGCGTGAAATTGAATTTTGTATCGACCTTGAACCCGGTACAAAACCCATTTCCAAAGCCCCATATCGAATGGCTCCTATTGAACTTCAGGAGTTAAAGACCCAACTGCAGGAATTGTTAGACATTGGTTTTATTTGTCCTAGTACTTCTCCTTGGGGTGCTCCTGTTCTGTTCGTGAAGAAGAAAGATGGGAGTATGCGACTTTGTATTGATTATCGGGAGTTGAATCATGTCACCATCAAAAATAGGTACCCATTGCCACGTATTGATGACCTGTTTGACCAGTTGCAAGGAGCACAATTCTTTTCAAAGATCGATCTTCGTTCTGGATATCATCAGCTGAAGGTTAGAACTGAGGATATTCCAAAGACTGCCTTCAGAACTCGGTATGGGCATTATGAATTCTTAGTTATGTCTTTTGGATTGACTAATGCTCCTGCTGCCTTCATGGATATGATGAACAGGGTATTCAAGGAATATTTAGATCACTTTGTGGTCGTCTTTATCGATGACATCCTTGTTTATTCCAAAAGCCGTAAAGATCATGAGCAACACTTGAGGTTGGTACTCCAAAAGCTTCGTGAATACAAATTTTATGCCAAATTGAAGAAATATGAGTTCTGGCTAGAAGAGGTAGCATTCCTTGGGCACGTAGTATCAAGTCGTGGAATATCGGTTGACCCGGCAAAGATTGAAGCTATTCAAAGCTGGGAGCAACCTAAATCAGTGACCGAAGTACGTAGCTTTCTTGGTTTGGCTGGTTATTATTGGAGATTCGTGGAAGGATTTTCTCGAATCGCTACTCCATTAACTCAGCTGACTCGGAAAGATACAAAGTTCGGTTGGAGCGAAGAATGTGAGCAGAGTTTTCAAGAACTCAAGAGGAGACTCATTTCAGCACCTGTTCTAACAATACCATCTGGCTCGGAGGGATTTGTCATCTACAGTGATGCTTCGAGCAAAGGGTTGGGATGTGTTCTCATGCAACATGGAAAAGTCATAGCCTATGCATCAAGACAACTCAAGGAATATGAGAGGAATTATCCTACTCATGATCTAGAGTTGGCAGCTGTTGTCTTTGCACTTAAAATTTGGAGGCATTACTTGTATGGGGAGAAGGTGGAGATCTTTACGGATCATAAAAGCCTCAAATATTTCTTCACTCAAAAGGAACTCAACATGCGACAACGACGTTGGCTTGAACTGTTGAAAGATTATGATCATACCATTCAATATCATCCTGGAAAAGCGAACGTGGTAGCTGACGCATTGAGTAGAAGATCATATGCAAGTACGAGTGCGATATTGTCAACACAAAGACCCATTTTGTGTGATTTGCAAAGGATGGAGATAGAGTTAAAGACTCCAGGGACCCATGTGATGATGGCGAATATACGAGTAGAACCGACTTTAATCGATAAAGTTAAAGCTGCTCAAGCTACAGACCTGGAGCTGATGCGTATGAGGAAGAAAGTGCAAGAAGGTGCTATGCCGGAAGCAAGAATCGATGAAGAAGGAATACTTCGAGTCAACTCTAGACTTTGTGTTCCTAACAACCCTGATTTAAAGTATGAAATCATGATGGAGGCGCACAACACACCGTTTGCAATCCATCCTGGAAGTACCAAAATGTATCATGATCTTCGTCATACATTTTGGTGGAGCAATATGAAGAGAGAGATAGCGTTGTTTATCTCAAGGTGTCTAACTTGTCAACGAGTCAAAGCGGAGCATCAAGTACCAAAAGGTCCATTGCAACCACTTGAAATTCCAGAATGGAAGTGGGAGCACATTACCATGGATTTCGTTACCGGTCTTCCTAGGGTTTCTCAAGGTATTGATGCGATTTGGGTCATTGTTGATAGATTGACCAAGTCTGCTCATTTCTTACCGATACGAGAAACTTATACACTTAAACGTCTTGCTCGTATGTACATAAATGATATTGTAAGACTGCATGGTATGCCAGTATCCATAGTTTCTGACCGAGACCCAAGATTCACTTCACGATTTTGGGTTAGTTTACAAAAAGCTATGGGCACGGAGTTACGATTTAGTTCAGCATATCATCCTCAGACGGATGGACAATCAGAGAGAACTATTCAAACTCTTGAAGATCTATTAAGACTCTGTGTCTTTGACTTCAAGGGAAGTTGGGACAAGTTCTTACCATTGGTGGAGTTTTCCTACAACAACAGTTATCAAGCAAGTATTGGCATGGCTCCATTCGAAGCATTGTATGGAAGAAAATGTCGTTCTCCAGTATGCTGGGATGAGGTGGGTGAAGCAACGTTGTTGGGACCGGAGTTGGTACGTATAACTACAGAAAAGATTCAAACGATCCGACAACGTATAAAAACCTCACAAGATCGACAAAAGAGTTATGCTGATCTTCATCGAAAGGACGTGGAATTTGATGTAGGAGATCATGTGTTCTTGCATGTTGCTCCATAGAAAGGAGTTACGAGATTTGGAAAGAGAGGAAAGCTCAATCCTCGATTCATCGGTCCATTTTTAATCCTCGATCGAGTAGGAACTGTGACTTATAGACTCGTTTTACCGCCAAGTATGTCTCGTGTTCATAACGTTTTTCACATATCCATGTTACGCAAATATGTGAAAGACCCGAACCACATTATTGAGTTAGAACCGGACGAAATAGCAGAAGATTTGACGTATGAAGAAGTTCCTGTTCAAATTTTGGATAAGAAGGAACATATTCTACGCTCCAAGGTTATACCTCAAGTCAAAGTTTTGTGGAGAAACCACGATGTTGAGGAAATGACTTGGGAGTTAGAATCTGAAATGAAATCAAGGTATCCTTACCTCTTCGACATACTAGGTACGTACCCTAATTTCGAGGGCGAAATTTCATAAGAAGGGGAGGTTGTAAGACCCCAACTTTTATAAATAAAGATAAATTTTCTATAAATATCATTTTTGAATATTATGGAGTTAATTTGATATAATGTTATAGTTGTGGGTAATATTTATAAATTTTGCAAAGTACGCAAGTTGTTATATAATATTCGATTGGTCGGGGAATATTCATTTTAACAGGGAATATTCGTACAACGACACAATCATTGGTGGACCCCACAACAGAATTATTGTCGGATTGAGAAAACGACAAAAATATTTTATTAAAAATAACTGCAGAAATTTTACCATTGTTACTGTTGAACTACTCGGTAGTAAAAGTACAGTAATATATGTGGTTGCATAGTAGCACACGGTATTGATTATTAATGCTTATGTGAGAAGTCACTCAGTTTGATTCAATTATTGTCAGTTAATAATATGAATTATTTTGCGATAATGACGTTTTGTTTTATTCGTATTATTAACGTAATAAAACAGAAACATCTTTTTATATAAAACAGAATACTTTATTAAAGTTATTCTATAAATAGAATATATTATATTTTATTTAAAAGATGTTTCTTTAAATATGGACCGTCAGATTAAAGTAATCAATCTGGACCGTTCATGGATTAGTTACTATGCATTCTATTTTTCTATAAATAGCAGCTCATTCCTTCATTATTTCTTACGAATTCACTGAACTCTAGAGAGAGAAACTATAGAGAGAAACTATAGAGAGAGAGAAGAAGAGTATTCTGCTACTTAACTACTTCCTTATTTCATCTCGTCTTTAAAACGGTAAGGGGTGTTATTCTTTCTTATTCATGAAGAGAACTGTTGTTATTCCATTTCTTATTATTCTGTTGGAATAACCTGTATACGCGGTCTACCCTATACTTGGTGACATTCTTCTATTATTCTGTTGGAATATCCTGTCTGTGTGTTTTACACCGGACCTGGTTCCGTTTTATTATTATTCTATTGGAACATCCTGTCTGTGTGTTTTACACCGTCTGTGTGTTTTACACCGGACCTGGTTCCGTTTTTATTATTATTATGTTGGAACATCCTGTCTGTGTGTTTTACACCGGACCTGGTTCTGTCTTGTTATTATTCTGTTGGAATATCCTGTCTGTGTATTTTACACCGGACCTGGTTCTATTATTTATTATTCTGTCGGAATATCCTGTCTGTGCGTTTACGCCGGACCTGGTTCCATTATTTATTATTCTGGTGGAATAACCTCTCTGTGCGGTCTATCGCATGCATGGTGATTTCTTTTGTTATTTCATTCTTTATTATACTCAATTGGTTAAGTTTTAACTTCTATACTCCATGTAATTAGTGAAATATCCTTCATAATTGCGGTTCATCCAGTATCTTTTCATGAAAATATTCTTCTAAGTATTCTTGAATTTTACTCCACAAAGCAGTATCATGTTGACAATTTGGACGTTGTTAATTCCTGGATAAATTAATTCTTGAACTTGTTTTATTGAATTCTTATATCATTGTCATCATCCTCATGTTTATAAGATGTTGAAAGTCATCTGTGGCATGTAGTGCATAGATGGACTTGGTATGATTATGACCAGGGATTATTCGGTATAATCATGACCGTAATGTTACAAATGATATGGTAAAAGTCCTCATTGGCCCGTAGTGCATTGATGGACAGTTGTTGGCATGATCATGACCATTAATAAATATACGAATATCCTTGGCCGTAGTGCAGGGGTGATTCGATGATGTGGATTATTTTATTAAGCTGAGTCTCAGCGATCACAGTGTTGGAAAATCTTTTAAATCATAAAAGATAGTAGAGTTTATTTTCTACTTGACTCTTTTAATGGATTGCTTGTTCCGCTGCAGTTAAACTTGATGTCTATTATATTTTATCAGTTTAACATTGTTGAAGGCTAATGATAATTTATTCTGCATTATCTTAGTCATAATATTTCTTACTGAGCTAGTTGAGCTCACCCTTTCTTTCATTGTTCTCTTCAGAAAATGAGAACGTAGCTGGGGCAAGTCGGGGAACGGAGTGATGGTCCGAATGATAGTATTAGTTAGTAGTCCTCACTATTCTATGTAATGGTGTGTTAATAAATGTAATGAGGACTCCTTTTGAGTATGAATACTCTCTAGAAGATAATATTTGTATTCAAACTCACAGTTTATGTTTTGTCGTATTGTACACGACAGTTGTATTAGTAAGTTGTATTTGTATTCTGTACTATGTATCTGACGACCCAAGATGGGTGATGTATACCTAATTTTGGGGGCGTCACAATACTTGTCACAAAACTTGAATGAATGAGCACATGTTCAGCACAGACACAAACACATGCATCAATATCTATAACTTGTAAACAAAAAGATAGCATCAGCAAACTATTTATTCTAATGAACAATGGAGTAACTTGTAACTTGCACTAGAGCAGACCTATCAGTTTATGTTATCACTGATTACTTTAATCTCATTCTTTATTTATCTCTTTATTAACTTTTTTTTATCCCCACTTTGTTAATCTTAATGTATTTAAATTTAAAATATTACAAGTTACAATTAATGTTTAATATTAATCTACTTGTCTTGACTTATACTCGAGTAATGACATATGTTAAGATTTTTAAAGAATATCTTGTTCAACCGTTCATAATCTTCCGATGTGTTATAGTTGGAACATAATTCTCAATAGTAGTTACAAAGTCCAATTATAGTTGAGCAGACATGTCTAGGCAAGTTGGTACATCGTATTGCTATTAGAAGTAACTGTTACATTAAAATATGGCAGTCATGAGTAGCTTGCAGCCGCTAAAAGGTACCTTTACATATGGCAGCCCATCATGTACCTTAACATTTTTCAACACTTGTAAGAAATCATGTCTTTCTTTCTTAGACATTGAGTAGCTTGCAGCCGGTAAAAGGTACTTTGAATTGCTTGCTTGCACGGGTATTGGATGGAGCTCTCTTCTTATACTTATTTTCATTAAGTCCAATCGTGCTTTTAAATTATCTTTTGTCTTTCCTTGCACACTGAACAATGTCCCAATCAGGCTATCACAAATGTTTTTGGCAATGTGCATTCCATCTAGATTGTGGCGCAACAAAAGTATCCGCCAATATGGCTATTCAAAGAAAATAGTATTTTCTTAATTTGTTTGTAGTATTTGGCAAGATTCATATATGTTACAACGTGGAAAGCGTAAGCAAAAACTGACGCCAAGGGAAATTGACAATGCTAAGAAAAAGGAATTTCCTGAATGGTTTAAGAATTATGTAAGTACTACATTTTGTGAAAGTAATATTATGCAAAATTTTGTAATAGTTATTAATAATAAATGGATGGAATTTGCTTATATCGCTACCATTTTGTAGATGGCAACTATGAATAATGATGCTTCAAAGGAAGTTCAAGTTCTTACATTTGGCCGAAATTTGATAGGCAAGAGAGAAGATGGTTATTTGGTAAATGGGTATCGATTCCATTATACAAGTTGTGAGAATAAGAGGAGAACGTAGAATAGTGGGGTATATGTGGTAGCAACTACTCGTGGATATTCCTCCACTAGAGACCGAAATTCTAGGGAAGATGTAGTTGAATACTTTGGTATTTTGGAAGATGTTGTTGAATTAGATTATTATGGATCTGGCAAGGTTTTTCTATTCAAGTGTAAGTGGTATGACAGTTTATGTAAGACCCCGAATTTTATAAAATAAAAGTATTCAATTTTTCTTATAATTACAATTCAGTAAATGGTTAAATTGATAAAAAGTTAAAATTATGGGTGAAATGTGAAAAATTTTTAAAATAAACAAGTGATTATAAAATATTCATTGTTATCCGGGAATATTCGTTTGGTCGTGGAATATTCCTTCTATCGGGGAATATTCGTACGACGGCGTAGCCATTTATGGGCCCCATAACAGAATAACTGTCGGATGAAGAAAACGACAAAATTGAGTTGTTATAAATAACGGCATAGTTGTTACTGTTAACACTGCTGGAATACCCGGTGGTTAAAATACAGTAATACGCGTAGTTGCGCAGTAGCACACGGTATTGCACAGTATTTTTTTCAATTATTGATTCTTACGTAAGAAGGCACTACTCAGTAATTACTGTTCAATATTTTATTTTATAGATTCAATAATTGCTACGTTGAAATTTTATATTATTGTTGTTCAATAATTGTCACTGCACAGTATTTCCCATTATCAGATCAATAATTCATATTATTTGAATAATATTATTAGATAACATTATTGACAATGTCTAGAAAGTTCTGTCTAAAGAGAGGTTTGGTCACCTAATTACGCGTCAGTAAGGAGAAATTCTTATTGGAAAGCCCCCTCTTTCCTGGGAACGGTCTGGTTGTCATAAATGTGATTCTGTAATATTATTTGTGAATAATTAATTATTGATTCATATGATAAGAAAATATTTATTTTATGTGGATATAAATGAGGGATATATTTTTGTGGTTAAAAATGAAAGAGTTAATGTTGAGGTGTTTTATCTGTATTTTTGTCGGAACGGAGGTATTGAAAATCAAATTAGGGTTTTTGAGATATTTTGCGGGGGTTATAATTTTTAATCCGACCGTTGGATCGTTGTGATTTTTGGATATGTTATACATATATAAGTTAAGTATATGTACACAAATTTTGAACCGTTAAAAATGAACGTATGATTTATTATGAATTTTACGAGATGACGGGTTCAGAAATTCTTGAATTTTCGGAGTTTATCATTTTGGTAGAAAATTCTAGAATTGGTGGGTCCCACTCTTGGTTGGTGAAGAAATGTGCTGAGATTTTTATTCAAATGTGGTGGGTGGGAATAGTAGCAGGTAAAGCCATCAGGTTGCAGGTTAAGTCTGCTTCGGCGTACTAACATTTTCCTATAAATAGAGGGCTAAGTTAGAATTGAAAATCACACCAGAAACATAAGCTTTCTCTCTTTCTCTCTCTAGATTATTGAGTATATTTTGTGAGTATTTAGATACTTTGAGAGTTACTATTCAGTGCAAGTTTCCTTCGGCTTTGCATTCCAGTCAGAAATACTGCTCTTTTGAGGTAAGGGATAGTAAGGGATTTTAAGAGTTATTATATTTTTCAGTTAGTAATTCTTCTGACCTTCAGAAAATTCTGGAAAAATTTAAAATGATATTTTGATGAGTTTTATTGATTGTGCCCAAAAATGGTGATTTTTGGATGTATAGATTAAGAGTTATGAATTTTACGGGAAAAGACTATTTTAAAAGCAACCGCTTATAACTCCTTGTGGTTAACTCCAAAATTGATAAAAATTTTATTGGGAGTACATGTATATGATAGGAGTATACTCTCTGAAATTCAGAATTTTTAGATAAAAGTACAATTTTTGATAAATGTCCAAATATTCGGCTATTTTGGCCATATGAAAAATAGTAAATGACTTTTAAAAATTCTGAAAAAAAATATATGTTCACTATGGGACTATATTATGTTAAATTCCAGAAAAGAAATATTTTTGGGACTGATTTGATATTTTTTATGAAAATAGTCTAGTTATGAGTAAATGAATTAGTATTTTATGTGAAGTAAGAAAATTAGAAAATATGATTTTATAGCTTGAGAATCATATATGAGTTATATGGAGATTTTTGATGAGGGTTTTGGTTATTGGTGATGAAATCTTAAGAGTTGACATTTTATGATGATTAAATGCATTAATTAGTAAAGTGTAAACAATTTAAATAAATTGTTTATAAACTTAAGAAATATTATTCTTTCAATATCATTATACCGAAATATAGGTATAAATTTTATTGTGAAATTTTTACCTTTTTGTGTCGGGATTACTATTCATGAGTTACTATTCACGAGTTACTATTCATGAGTTACTATTCACGAGTTACTATTCATGACAAAATTAGTTTCTTTTTCTGACCAAATTATCGTTGATTTATAATTGTTGCTCTTGAAAATAAATACAGTTGTTGATCATATTATTTTTATTATCACATATAACATTTTTTTTATAACCCTGATGTTGAAGTTCTCTTTCACTTGAGTGTAAAGATGGATAGATTATTGGTATGATCATGACTAGGGTTCTCTTTGGCCAGTAGTGGAAAAGTTGAATTGTGACTGGTATGATCATGACCATTGAATTTATAATTGAATATCTTTAGCTTAAGTGTAAAGGTGAATTGATCAACATGGTTATAATTATTGTTTATATAAGTTCTAAAATGATTATATATTTCTTTGAGATATGAATATATTTGGCCTGTAGTGCAAATATGAACTGTTGAGGAATATCTTTGACCCGTAGTGCAAAGATGAGTTGTTGATGAATATCTTTGGCTCGTAATGCAAAGATGACCTGTTGTTGAATATCTTTGGCATGTAGTGCAAAGATGACTTGTTGATGAATATCTTTCGGCCGTTGTGCAGAGATGAATTTATTAGTATGATTATGAACATGAACTGTGATTTGGTATAACCATGATGTTTGATGTTTCAGGTGATGAAAATTATCTTTGTCCTGGATGAGAAAAGGAATTTAGAACTACAATTACGATTATGAGTTATACACGTGATTGTGGACAGGAATTATTGATTGATGTTACAGGGATAAAATATTGTTGGTGGATTTTTAACATGGAGAAGATAATAGACTTTATAGTCTATTTGACTCTTCTAATGGATTGCTCGTTCCGCTGCAACTATGGTTGAAATTTTTATCATCTACCATATGTTCTAAATCTCTGATTTATTACTGATGAAGACTATTAATAATTTATTTATCTTTAGTCATGATATTCTTTACTGGGCTAGTTGTGCTCACCCTTTTGTTTCACAATTCCTTTCAGGTAATAAGTGTGTAGCTGGGTCGAGCGGGGGTAACAAGGGAATAGAACGGTGGTCATCATTTAGTAGTTATATTTGGTGAAGAAAATAGGGTGAGGCGAACCCAACGTTGGAAGGGTGTTTCGTCACTATCATACAAGATGTCTAATGACATACAACCTCGTGTCATCATAAGACAGGGTTGTGCTCATCCACTTGCTGAGTATATCTACGAGCACTACCTATATAATCTTGGTGTTTGTTTGAAGTATAATTCTCAATTAGAGACAGTGGAGATAATGATAAGTCAAGAGAAGACTCACCATTGGGAAGAATATGATAGTAATCTTCTCATTTTTTTTTGGGGTCTATTGGGTCAACCAAGGATAATTCTGTGGCCATATGATATTTATCATAACCTAGAAGCATGGCCTCCCATGTACGAAGGTTTCCTTGAGCACTTCCCAAATATTCTAGTTTCTAAAACAGTTTTTGACTGTACCTTTACGTAAGGTACCTTTGTGAGGTGCTGATACATGATGGTGTCCAATGTCACATTTGATATATATTTGTATCCAAACTCACAGCATATGTGTTGTTGTATTTTGCACGACAATTGTTGTAATAAAGTTGTAGTTATTTTCTGTACCATGTATTTGGCGACTCAGAATGGGTTGGATGGAATGAACCTATTTTGGGGTCATCACAGTTTAGCACATGATAGAGGGGTCAAAACTGATGACTATGGCTTCATGCTTGTAAATAATCAAAAGATTGGTTTAACCGATGAGCCCTTTGTAATGCCTTCTTAGGTTCAACAAATATTTTATGTTGATGATCAAAGTGATAACAATTAGCGTGTGGTTATACAAACAAAGCCAAGAGATTTATGTGAAGATGTTGAAGTAGATTTTGATAGTGACGAGTTACCCAATACCAATGAAGAATTCATCACTCCAGTTATAGAAGTTGATATTGAAAATATAAATTGGGTTAGGAATGACGTTGATGCTGAATTAGTTGAACCTTCCCTCTTTATCTAGCCAAAGGACAATGAATAACTCGAATGCCTATGTATTTATTTTGTGCCCCACACTTGATTTGATTTTCTCTACAAATAGTAACGCCAAAGTAAGAGGGAAAAAAAGAAATGAAGATAACATCCTCTCCTAAGTTGCTTGAGCAACATGTTGTAAACTTGTAATGAGGAAATTCTCAGTCCTCCTCATTGACTTCATGTTTTATTCAACCAGACCACACGGCTAAATATGCCTGGTGCATTTTGTGACATTTCTTTGCCACATGTCTAGCTAGTCTATCCGTCTTGGGCATTCCATATTTGGCACATAAGGAGTTTAACTTTATTTGAGGAGTTCTTAAGAGGTCTTCACGTGTGAGATTTATGAGTTGTTCTTAACTTCTTTCTGTTTGTAGGACATGTAGTGTTGACTTGTCATACCGTCATGACCATATGATTCCTTGTGGGTCCATGTAACAGTTTTGAGGAGAACAGGTGTCTTTGCCCATGGTGGTGCTATTTTATGGGGTCTACATAAAAGTAAATCTAACACAAATTGTTAGTTTGAAATCTATAGCTTGCTAGTGATACTAATAAACCCATTTTACAGTCATATCTTGCAATGAATGTATATGCATTTACTTGTAAGTATATTGATATGTATTTATGTCTTGATTTGTAGAAGTACACTTAATCTGCTGCCTTCTCCCTCTCTTCTAGTGCTACTCCTTTTCTTATAACTAAACTAAATATTTTCCCTGTTATAACAAAATCTTTTAGTATATTTCTCTCTATTATCTTTAATCAACCTGGGAGGTGGGAAGGGAACTTGGCATAAATCTTACATACAACTACAAAATCCTCAGCCCAACTACTTTTTCTTCATCTTTATTAAGTTTTATAGAATAAGAGGGCAATAATATGTTATTTATCAATTTCTATCCGCTCCCCTGCCAGAGTTTGGTTGGCGTTCAAGGTAATTAATTATCATAGATTTCTATACGCAATATCATTCTGATGGTTTGATCAATTTGATTTAGGGACATAATATTATGGATAAGATGTGGATGGAATTACCAAGATATTCTAGAGAATATCTTGCAGGCATATAGAGATTTTTGGACTTTGGTTTCGAAAAAGTGGGCATGGTAACGGGAAGGATTCCTTGTCCATGTAAGGATTGTGTAAATGGCCGATACCAGATTCGAGCTAATATTCATGAACATTTGATTTGTGTTGGATTTATGTTTGGCTACACGAATTGGGTGCATCAAGGGGAAGATGTGATTGTCAGGGATGTCGGCAATGATGATGTTCACGATGAACCATCACAATCTAAAGATGATTATCGTATGCCTAAGATGGTAAATGATATATTTAGGGATCACGATGTGGATTCGTCTGCTGAAGCTATAAAATACCAAAAGTACATGTTAGAGGCCAATCAACCTTTATATCCTGGATGTGAAATTGAGACTTTCCTTTCATTCATTGTATGGATTTTCAATGATAAAAATGTTAGCAAATGGACTGATGTGTCCTTTGATGGTTTGCTCCGTAAGTTCAAGTCATCATTTCCAGCATTTACAAACTTGCTTGATAATTTTTATGAAATAAAGAAAATGGTTAGAAATTTAGGTTTTAGTTATGAGAAGATTGATGCATGCGAGAATGATTTTATGCTCTTTTGGAGGGAGAATGAAAATTTTCAGTCTTGTATAGTTTACAAATCATTGAGATGGAAGTAGACTGAGATGGTTGTACCAGAGAAGGCACAAATAGATTCAAATGCTAAGAGGAGCAAAGTAGGTGTGAAGCAATTACGTTATTTAGCGTTAATTCTGAGATTGCAGAGGTTATTTATGTCTGTAGAAACTGCAAAATACATGACATGGCATCATATCATTATGCAGTTTGGAAGCATTTGGATACAATGTACCCTACATTCTCTCGTTAACATCAAAATGTAAGACTCAGACTATCCACTGATGGCATGAGTCCATTTACCCATGGGTCAGCGTATAGTATATGGCCAGTGACAGTTGTTGTTTATAACTTACCACTATGGATGTGTATGAAGCAGAAGTATTTTATCATGCCGTTGTTAATACTTGATCCAAACTCTCCATGTAATGATATTGACGTGTATATGCAACCTTTAATTGAATAGTTAAAGATACTATGGAGTAATGGGGTTCAAACGTATGATGCATCTACCGGTACAAAGTTCTAAATGCGTGTTGCACTGTTGTGGACAATTAGTGATTTTCCAGCTTTTGATATGTTGTCTAGTTTGAGCACTAAAGGTAAGTTACCTTATCCATCATGTCAAATGAACACTCATTCTTATAGATTGAAAAGTAAGGAATGTTATATCGGGCATCGTTATTTTCTGGAGTTGGGTTATAGTTATAGGTTTGATGCACGAAGATTTAACAGAGAATGTGACCATAGTTAATCTCCGGTGGTGCCATCAGGATTTGATATTCTTGAACAAGTTAATGCCATTAATGTCACTTTTGGAAAGACCCTTCTGGATGACTTCTGTTGCGAATATACCCTTTTAACTTACCCATGTATCTTTTAAAAGCCCATATTTGTCGATATTTCACATTTTCAGCTATCTTTGCCTCTTCGGCAAGGTGGACACACAAATGTACCATTATATCAAAGAATGCAGGAGGAAACACCATCTCAACCTTGCAAAGTATTAACAGAATCGACCTATGTTTATGAATACAGAGGAACTTGATTCACCTTGTTCGTATCCAGTTTTATTTCTTCTAACTCGTTTCCATGCAGCATTGTTTTAACTCAAATATCTTGAGCAAAATGTAACACATTATTCAGCAATATACCCTTCTACACTGCACTCGTGTACAGGTTTACTCTATAATGCTAAAGAAAAGATGAGAGAAGATGGGGTAGAGAAGGAAGTCGGGGACTGCTCAATGGTCCTAATGTTATACTGTCTTGGAATTTCAAAAGGGAATTTACATCACCCAGAACTTTGGTGCACATGCATAACAAAAAGAATTGAGATTTCCAAACATGTCCATTAGGAAGAATTTTCTCCCCACTGATATCAGTCCTACAGTGAGGATGATTCTCCATCATTAGCATAGGATTTTCAAGTTTTGGATCAAAAATTGCCTAGTGGATATAGTGTTACACCAGATTTGTACACTAGGAGACATAAGATTCATAGCTGACAGGATACCCACTGGGCCCTTCAGGAAGAGCTGAGGATGAATGAGTCATGAAAAGTATTGTGTTGAACCAAATTGTAGAACCAAAGACTTCACTTATAAGCTTCAACAGTGGGAAATCATTGTAACAAGTGTTGATCAGGTCTAGACGTTCAAAATATAAAATACAAAATATAAGAACTTAATTTGGAGGCTCTCAATCTTCGCCAATGGATCCAACTTTCTCTCATTAGTGCTGCAAAGAGACTGATGGAAAGAGTTGTTAACAACAATTAGCTGTGAAGGAGAATAGTTCTAATTTTCTTGGTTACTACTGGAAGAAAGAGACATAGCAGTAGCTGCAGGCAGTGAAACCTCATCCAATTAAGTTGTATGACCTGTGCCTGACCTATGCCTAATTATAAAGTTGTAACAAGATCTTCTTAGACAATTGATAGATAAGGGTAACCTCATCCAATTAACAAATAGCTTTATAGAGTAAACCTTTAGACAATTTATAGATAAAGTAAACCTCATGCTGACAAAGTAATCATCCCAATAATATTAGCAAAATGATAATTGAAAATATAGATATACACATTTCTCTTTTGGAGAAAATGGACAAAGTGTAACAAGACGCATCTATCAATTGTGATGTTTATCCTCTTCATTCTTCCCCGTCTTCATTTTCCTCACTATCACCCTCCTCTTCATCTTAAGGACCTTCCTCTTCGTCCTCGTCTTCGTCTTCAACTCCATTCTCATCTTCATCTTCATCAACAATATATTTAATCATTCGTCTTTTGAAACGAGATGTACCAGTTTGAGATCTTGTCTTTCGCCTACTTTTAAGTCTTTTTCACCCATTTTCAAAGACCTTGATTATCTTCACATGCAAATATAGATGTGCCAATAAGAGATTAGGGTACAAGATCACTACACATTTTGTCACATCCTTTTATTTTTAACAACTGTATCTAGGCCTCTGAAGAGTCTCACCATCAATTGCCATTCATTCTACTGTAGAAGAACATAGTTTTTGTATGTATCCTTAAAAGACAAAACTATTGTTTCTAAGACTCCGGTGATAACATTCTCTTCACCACAAACCACAAACCACAAAGGGGTAAATATAAATTGAAAACCTAAAGACTGAAATTATACCTGCTCAAACAGCCAGCCAATATGCAGGATTGCTTTCAAGAATAATCTTTCGATGGAGCGAGACAAAGTAAGGCGGACATGAGATGTAGAGTGACAAGATATAGAGTGAGAATGCTGAAGAGGTATACTTTAATCTAGTGATTGAGATGTTGATTTGGGAGAAAAATGGTGATATTGATTTGGGGGGAAATATGGGAGGGATTTGTGACCAATAAAACCTATTATCTACGCCCCCCTAATGACCCTCATTAAAATCCCAAAAAAAATGTCATATACTAACGGCCAAATTGTGACCCTTGGAACAGACTACCTTCAGAGGAATATACCGACGGTCAGACCGTGACTGTCGCTATAGACATATATTGCGACGGTTCCACCTTGACCGTCGCTAAATCTCATCGCCTTATCTAGATTTTCTAGTAGTGAAAAGACCAAATGATTGTACCAGATCGCCAGTGAAATGATATGAGTGAAGCTCTGATGATGACAGACCATGCTGATGGTGTTGACTAGTGCATTCTCCTTTTTAGGATGGCCAATAAATGCCCCAGTGTTGAGTTATCGTTGTTTCTGAAATTGCCCCAATCTTGTTGTAAGGGTCCCAATATCGGGTTGTCGCCTATTCTGAAATTGCCCAGTCTTGCTTATCTTCTAGGGTAGTTATTTGACAAATGGGCTGATAAGATGCTGAAATTGCAAGAGTCTTGTACCTCATGACCCACATGGTGAACAGGTGGTGGATATGGGCTTGAATGTTTAGGTGCCCCAATTTAATATTTTTGACTTGATGGCGTACTTGACTTTGATAATTTCTTCTGATTTGATGAAGGTTTAGTATTAAAGGTGTTAGCTCTTCAAAGGTCTTTGTTGACGATCATACTTTATTTATTGTTGTGTTGTTGCTTCAACTTTGATGATTGATGTCGAGAGGCCTTCGGACTCCACTGAATTAGATCTAAGAGCTCAGCTTGGTTAGTGATGTGATAGCTTCAACTGGGTTTGATCTATGAGGTTTAATCTTTGGCCTTTTCCTCAGGGAACAGGTCATCCATTATGAGATAGACTTTGCCATGACGGTAGCCCGTGTTATTCCTGTTGGGTAGCTTATAAAATCCAATTACGCACAGTACGCAAGTATATGTGATCAACAAGTAATATAGTGATAAGTAGAGTATCGTTCCCAGAGAGAAAGATATTGAATTTCATCCTAACAATTACCAATCTTGTATTATTTCAATTTTATTAAACTAATGATTTAATGATAAAATTAATGAAAATTTTCTAAATAAAGAAAAATCAACTAACTTACCACAAACTTTAATCAGATATTAGAGAATTAAGCCTATAATTTCACTTTATGTTTCACTTAGATTGTCACACTTCTTTTTAATTCAAATTAACTATTCCAATTTGTTAATCAAGAACACGAAAGCAGATATAACCATCTCTCGATGCACTATACCCATATCAACTTAAATCCCCAGATGATAGAATTAAGCAGAACACCCTAATTAACTAATTCAATATATCTTTATGTGAATTACAATTAAAGAAGATTTAATCACAAGTTCTCATAAGATTACACGCAACGTGTAGGTATATCTTTATCCTAGACATAAATTATGAATTCCAACAATACCCAGAAATCACAATCACACGCTATTATGATTAGGTCTAATTCCATACTTCATCTCTCGGGTTCATATAGGTTCACAAAGAATTGGTGATTAAGCAGCTCAAAAATTAAGCATAAACCATAATAGACGAACAGAAGATAGGATCATTAAATTAAAATTGAAGCATGATAATCTTTATTACGCAATAAGATCCATCATAGGCTTAATAAGAGAATTTAGTTCATAACTAATGAATTAAAAATTGGGAACATCAAAGAATCAAGCATCCTGAATATAAAGACAAATTTAAAGAATGAAAATAGTAAAAAGAACCACCGCTCTTCTTCAATTCCTCTGCAATCTTCGTGCTCCAACCTCCTTGTGTCAATTCCTCCAAAATCTTAATCAAAAGATAGGGTTTGTTAATTGTGATGTTTGATGATGATTGTGGTTAATGATAATCTTATCTACAACTAAATAAGCTTTGTATCTTCTCCCAATCACGTACTGATTCCATCAGCTTCGCAACACCAGAAGTAGAATTACAACAGAAGGCTGCCAAACATGCCTTGTGAAAGTAGTATGCAAACAAGCCAATCATGTTTGATGATAAAGCATATACTTTGTAACAATCTTATTCATTTATTAATAAAAAAATATTAATTTATTAAAGGCTTTTAATTATGTACATGATGTTGTTTTATAATATGTAATAAACCCATAATTTTAAGCAATGCTTTTAGAATAATGATGATGATCATTCTAATGAGATCTAAATTCTTAGAAAGCTTAAAACTAAAATAGTTCCCAATCGCTGGATTACTAACTTGGAGATTAGTGAATCCGGATAGATTGGTACATACGTTGTTTGCTCATTGGATGAGGATGATTGATCTCATGATCATTTGTGTGGAGACACTAAAGCAAGTATGTAGGTGTTTATTAGAGAATATGTTCACTGAAAGTGGCTCGCTAAGAAATACCTAATAGAGTTTTACTTGACTGTCAATAGAAATTCATGTAGTGATAATAGTACAAGTGATCCTTGGACATGAGATCATCATAGTATCTTGTGTATGATGAGTTATACTTTGACTTATTCCTAAAGACCCTTACGGTATATCAAAGGGTATGCTTGGGTATAATAAGTTATACATGGAGATAATATATGATCAATAAAGAATCTACTACTTCTAGTAAAAGAAGAGAAATGTCCTATATGATTCGATAAATGGCAACCTAGTAGTCCTTGGCCAAGGCAGGATGGTGTTGTGCATTTAAGAGTCGAAATACATATAATTAAATAAAATAAGACTTGACAGTAATTTCATGTCTTATATTTAACTGGGACATTGTATGGTGGAAGGATTGAATTGTACGATAACTATTAACTCAAAGGTTCTTTTATGATTAATGTTAAAATCTATATTATCTGGAGTTGTTGATCGCTAGGGAGGCTTATCCCTATTGTAGAATAAATATTATTTATTTAAATAAATTAATCGTTTAATTTATTTATTTAAATAAGATTAGAATTGTTCTAATTGATTAATTCACAACCGGTTTAATATGGAGAACCTAAAGGGTCACACCATAAAAGGAAGAATAATTATTTAAGAATTTAATGGTATAATCGTAATAATATGTTAAGTATATTTAATTTAATCTATGGTGATAAAATAAATTAAATAGCTTAATATTTATTATTTAATATTTTAGAAATATTAAATATAAATTAATAAGAGGAGTCTTATTAATATTATTACAATTATTATTATTTTAATTTCTAAAAGAGTTTAGGAATTAGTTTAATATAAGTACTCTCATTTATTTCTAATAGAATTAGGAGGAAAAATTTGTTAAAGGAGTTTAATTAATTATCCCTAATAAGATTAGGGAGTTCAATTAATTAAAAGAGCTTAATTAAATAAATAATACCTTATTTTAATTAAATAGGGTTACCTGATATCTTTATAAGAAGAGTCTTATATCAGATATCAAATATACGTGATTCCAATTGTTGGAGAGTACACTCCTTTTCTAGGAGAGATAGGAAAAATTAGGGGTTTGTCAAATACCATTCTTCTTAAATATTTCTTCTTCCTCGGTAGATCACCTCTAGAGGCCAAACACTTGAGTGGCTAACGTTTATCAAAGGAAGGAATCAAACCCAGTGGATTCAAGTTGAACGCGAAAAAGATTGGCGGTGAACTTGTACCTGAGGAAGCTCGAACTTTCAAGGGTATGATTCTTGTTCTTCATATTTTCGTTTAATTAATAATTGTGCATAAAGGGTGATCCGGCTATATGGTTTGTAAAATTTTAAAACTCTGATTTTTCATGCTTTCGCTTATTTTGTGCAATTTGATTGTGTTCATTAATATTACAAACCTAACAGTGGTATCAGAGTCAAACCTTTATGCGAATTATTAATTGTTCAGATTTGATATGTATTTAGAACAATTTAATTGGATATAATTTATTGTATAAAATTTATTTAAAAAAATAAAATAAAATAAAATTGCGAAGCCCGTTAATTTTTTTTTTATTTTTTACCCGCAGAATTCGTGGTCTTTCATATGAATCACGATTACATTTAAGGGATTCATAAAGTCACAAAGATTCACAAGTGGCTCATAGTTATATATATAATATTAGTCATATTCATTCCGTGATTTCCAAGATTGAGTCGCGGCTTCGTTAGTATGCGTTGGTATAATTAATATATATAAGTCTTTAGATATGGCTGTTATCAGTACGGATATATATGTTATCAGTAGCTATTAATACTTATATATATATATAAAAATTATATTAACATGTTTCAAGTGGTGGTCACGTGGAATGATCCAGGATCATGATTCTTTATGTTAATATATACTATATATATCTTAAAATAAAAAATTTATTTTAATCTTAAAATAAAAAGTTTATTTTAATCTTAAAATAAAAAGATTTATTTTAATTTTAAAATTAAATTTAATGCTAACTAATTAGAGTTAAAATTGGATTCCATGATAACTAATTGGAGTTGAAATTGGATTTCATATTTCCTTAAATAAAGGAATTTATTTAGATATGAAATAAGATATCACATTATTCAAGATAAAAGAGTTTATTTGTGAATAAGAAAGAGAATCCTAATTTTCTTAAATAAAGTAGTTTATTTAGATATGGAATAAGATTTCATATTATTCAAAATAAAAGAGTTTATTTGTGAATAGGAAAGAGAATCCGTGTTCCTTTAATAAAGGAGTTTTTTGTTTACTTGGAATTGAATTCCATAATTAATTAAAATAAAAGTGTTTATTTTGATTAAAGAATTTGATTAAAATAAAATAGTTTATTATATTCAAAATTAGATAAATTAAAATAAAAGGATTTATTTTGATTTAAATTTGGATTAAAATAAAGGAGTTTATTTTGACTCAAAATTAGATTTTATACTAACTATTTTTGCTCATTAAATGATTTCAATATATATATTGAATGTTTATTATTCATGAGATGAATATTATTTATTGATGCATATGGTGATGTGTATGATAATAAATAGGATTGATCATGGACTATTGACCAATGTGATTGAATTTTATTTTAGTTGGATGCATGAATGTATGGATTTTATTAAATGGGATTTGCGTACCTCGTCTTCTCTAATTTTTTCTTAATGTAAATTCTAACTCCCTCCTATGTACTTCCCCTTGACTGCTGATCAAGGTTTTTATTTATTTTAAATAGTTTTGTAATAGGAATAGTTAGAATTAATTTTGAAGAATTGGAGATCAAGGAGCAAGGAGCGCTTGAAGACCCGCTTGTAATGGAGTCAGGGTTTAAATGTAATAGTTATATTTAAATATTAATTCTTGCACATCTAGGATTTGACCTTTTGGTTCACTTGGTGGCTATAGTGAACCAAACTAGAATAAAAATCCATAATCAATCCGGGTAGAATATTGTATTCTATATGTGCATACTTATACTATATATATTATATATTATGCAAACATGCTTCGCATGTTAATTAATATGACGCGTATTTTATATATATATATATATATATATATATATATATATATATATATATATATATATATGCATTCGCGCTAAATAAGATGAGACAAATTAATAACAAACCCCTCAAATATTTTATATTAAGTTGTAACGTTCAAAGATATTTAGAATACCGAACGTCGTCTTCTAGCATGATAGAAAACAATAGAGGTCACCCCCACCGGGGTGGGAGTTTTCAGCTATAATAACCCGCCAGGACGGGGTCTGATTTTCTACCAGACATTTTTTCTGCTTTTGATTTTTGCCTACACGTGCTTAACCTCATTCTTAGTTCCTGAAATCATTTAAAACCCAAAATTAAAGCTAGTACTATGGAGAATGAGCAAGAAAGTT